>OX276379.1:46458579-46848579 GCA_946251855.1 Alsophila aescularia
TACCCGCCAAAGTCACGTAGTCATTGCAACAGCAGGAATGAGCTTGCAGATGGCGCCGAAGTGACGGAAATGTACATATTTTATTACATTGAAACTATTTAATAATTGTTAACTCGGTATTGTTTACACATTGTTAATCATTTAAATAATTAAGACGTTTATATACATATTTTTCAGAATGTTAACTAATATTAAAAGTCAGAACAGTATTCTTATATGATTCTCATAAATTACAATTTTTAGCGGGAGAAGTTGTATTTTTACTACAATTATAGGTTTAAATGTACAGAGCTGATTAAGTAATAATACATTAATATTAATCGGGTAAGTACTTAGTTTTAAGCATTTCTATCAATATCGTAAGTTTACATGATTTTAAATCATTCTAATTTGAACGGAAATATAAATACAGATGTTTCATAGTTATAATACAATGACTCAGTAATTGTACTTAAAATTAAAGGATAATTGTACTACGCATTTTAAACACCATTATATAAATCTATAATTATCAATTGTAAACTATTACTTAATAAGTTGTGGAACATAATTTGTTATTATCACAGATTATAAACTCGCCACAGATCTAAGAAATTACATAATTATTTACAAAAAGATTCAATCGGTAGTCACTTTTGTCTTGAAGTGCAATATTTTATAAATACATTATAATATCGTCAGTGGTGAGGTGATTCAGTGAGAATATTCATTACATTGTGAAATACGTAAAACGTAACTACCAAGTTGTATTATCTCGTCCAGTACCGCAACTGAATATCGTCAGCTCTTACATTGTTATAAAAATGTCTGGTACTAGATAGATTACACATATCAATGAGTTATAACCTGAGAATATTCATTTCATTGTGAAATACGTTAAATGTAAGTACCAAGTTGTAATGTCTTGTCCAGTACTGCAACTGAACATCGTCAACTCTTACATTGTTATTCTATTGTTGTAAAAATGGTTGTTACTAGACAGATTAAACATATCAATATGTTATAACCTAACAAGTGCATATTTTCTTATATATAATTTTAGCAATCTATAAAAAAACTTAGAATGTAATGTCCTTTACAGGTGATTGACGGATCCTGAATTGATAATTTGAATGGAGTCGACTATGATCACCTAGGTGATTACATTCACGGGTGATCAAAGGACACTAAAGACTCGCCTACGATTACCCAGTTGATATCACCCAGGTGATCATAGTGGCATAGTCCCGTGTACACGCGTGCGGAATAGTGACACGCGACGTAATAGAAGTGGTAAGAAAATGAATAAGAAACAAACCGAGAGCGTATGCACGATATTGGATCGCATTCGGTGGCCTAAATTCAACTAAAAAGATACCTCACTTTAAATTGATTATTTGGTGGGTTCTGTATATTATAACTATGATATTAATAAAAAAACTATTTCAGTTTAATAACCCACATTGAAATAAGTAGTATAATAATAATCCATTATACTATTATTTATTCTGTGACTACGCGAACAACCGACTTTTCAGAGAGGGACGCAACCACGTGTGGGCCTCCGCAAGTCGAGACGAGCAACCTTAGCAACAGCGGCGTGCATCCATTGAGTTCAGTGTAATATCACCGTTCTCCAATATGCTAGGGTAATAGTAAGCCTTGCGCTGAATAAATTTTACAACTGTAGGCAATTTCAGTAGTTATTTAACCTCTCGCAGGCCAGTGCGCTTTGCTTTTTCTAAGGGAGTGAGTTCTTTATAGTTTCTTCGTAGTACTATTATTTATTCTGTCAGAACACGTAGAATCAATCGCAAAAACATTACCATGCCGGCAAAGCCGTGGGTAAAGTTAGCATATTCATTCTTATAATAAAGCAGTAAAATAACAAATAGTTTGTAAAATGTTTTTTTTTCTAAATTAGCCCTCACGGGATGCCTGGCAGATGTGTAAACATCGAATATGGCCAAGCTGAGGCGGAAAGAGACGACGAGCCACGTGCGGCGTTACCCTCGCACCGCACCATTAGATTTTTACACATCAAAAATATTGTCTAGGGAACTTAAAATAAGCTACTGAACAAGATATAATATATTTTTAATGGTTTCTGTCAGTTGTCAGTTTGTTCGCGCATCATGTAATAAATACTGGACCGATTGTGATGCGGTTTTTACTGATGAACAGATTAGAGTTTGTCTTAAAAACTAATGTACTTGGTATCTCAATCCGATGGGTAGAGCAATAGATAAAAAGTATTTGAGCTGAACGAAATTTGGTATATTGTACCATACAGGTACTTTTGTACCTGGATTTATATATAGAATACTTTTATCCCAGAAAAATGACCACGAAAGCAAAGTTGCGGACACAGCTAGTACTTATAATGAAGCAGTAACAAAAATCCGTCTGTTTTTGTTGTTGAAGATATTTAAAAAAATGGTCTAATGGACTTAAAATAAGCTAGTGAACAAGAATAAATCATTTTTTCAAATGTGTGCCTGACTGTTTGTTTGTTCGCGCATCACGTAAAAACTTCAAGACTGATTGCGATACTGTTTTCGCTGTTAGATAGCTTTGGGTTTGACTTAAAAACTGATGTTCTTGGTATCTCAATCCGACAAGTAGAAGTCGAACAATCGTAAAAAGACATTTGACGTCTGTACGAAATTTGGTGATATTGGTAATTTTGGTACATAAGGTTCCAGAATAATAACACATAGGATATTTATATCCTAGAAAAAAATGACTACTCGGGCAAATCCGGTGAATTATTGCTATAATAATTCACCGGCCCAGTACAATGACTGGTATCAATTTAGATGTCCAGAGATGATAAGAAATGTCTCTAAAAAAAAAAAACGTTGTTTAGTCAAATCATTCAATTCCGTACTAGGAATATTTTTGCAAGTTATGATTAAAAAAACTAAGCTTTGATTTCAAAATAATGATACGTATGATGGCTTTGTTAGACGCGTATTCTAACATATCATACAGTTTGGTATTGTTATCTCACCATTGTTTACAGTTTCTCATCGTTTGGTCGCGGGCGGAACATATCTTCGTACAATCTGCTACCTACTAATCTTGTAAGCATATATTGTGGCACCATATCGTATTGAGAAATGTTTACATTCCTTTGAATAGTGAAAGAAATAACAATTCAGTTATTTCCACAGAGTACTTTAAAAATGTTGTTGGCTTCTATGGCAATTTGTCTATTTCCTTACGTTTCTTCCGTCAAATGAATTAATAAATATGGATGAGGTGCGTTGAGAAATATCCTTTGATTGTGGAAATAGATATGAAATTGTCCCTAGTCATTCCACTAAATTGAATTCAAATTTGGACTTCTAGTCCAAGTATGATTGTCATTTGCAAAAGTCAAATCAATGACATTCATGTTTAGTGCGCTTCTTGCTCGTCGTTTATGTGTGGCGTTTGTGTTTAGTATTTTGTGGAGGAGGCACCACAATTTATCCAATGACACGTGGTAAGATAAACCGACAAACAAAGAAGATCCAGTCAAAAGAAATTTGGTCAGTGTAATATTTTCCAGACAGATCTTATATGAAATTTAAACTAAAAAAATCAAAGATATTAAAATACATCTGGTTGGTGATCGGGTGGCGATATATCGCCAACACGCCTCATTGCGCGCATACTGCACGTGCGCACGCGGCTAGGTAGTTGCCATAAAGTTAGGAATAAACCAAATAAAGCACTCTTTACCCTAAACTAAACTTTAACTCAACCATTTTTTTAAATACTTTTCTTATACATTTGTAAAATTTATCTCTATTTATTACACGACTGCCCAAAAAAAGGAGTGTTATGTTTTTAGCATTCATGTATGTATGTATATGAGTTTCTTTATTCCACCATAACTTTTAAATGCCTGAACAGATTTAGATGTATGGGGTATCGTTAAAATCCTTACATCCCCCTGAGTAACAAAGGCTATTTTTTTTTAAAACATTCGATGTGGCGGCAGTATGGCACCATTTTCAAATTCGAAAAAAATATTTTTTCTTCGAAATTTACAATATGGGTGTCAAATTGAAGGTCCTGATAAGCCCATTCCAACAATACATAATTTTTTGTCAAATACTCTTTTTTGGCAGGGCAGGCGTGTTTTTTTAGCTATTAAGCTATTCTATTTTAAAAAATATGTATATAGATTATGGGATAATAAAGAAATGTAATTTTATTTTTATTTTATTTATTTAGTAATCCAACAGCGATGTTACAGAAATATTAAACATAAATAGACTTAAAATTAGGCCAAAACTGGATTACATAATAAGTTTTAGATATTAACAATAACAAAATAAGAGCAATGCATTTAAACGTGTGTTAGGGTGTGTGTGTGTGTGTGTGTGTGTGTGTGTGTGTGTGTGTGTGTGTGTGTGTGTGTGTGTGTGAGTGTGTGAGTGTGTGAGTGTGTGAGTGTGTGAGTGTGTGAGTGTGTGTGTGTGTGTGTGTGTGTGTGTGTAATGTAATCTTTATATTAGGTTCGGTGAAAGAATATACTTTAATATTACAGAGCAACTACATTTCAATTATTAAGTTCCTCAAGCTAAGAACCATTATGGCTAAGAACCATGTCGATCACAGCAGCTTCAAACAGAAAAACCGCATCCGATATTGATGCGGTTTTTCTGTTTGAAGCTGCTGTGAGTCCATTCGTTTGTGAGCTACGATCCCGACTCTTCCCTATTATAGCTAAGAACCATCTCGCTCACATTAGCATTCAAAGAGAAAAAACAAACATCAAAATCGGTCCATTTGTTTAGGAGCTACGATGCCACACACACACACACACATACACACACACACACACACACACACACTCAACTTATAAAACCCCTCTCTTTTCGCGTTCGGGGATTTAAAAGACAAACATCGTTTGAATATAACCTTAATTTTAATTGACTTTAATTAAAAATGATATGTATCGTTCGTGTAATTAAATGTTTCTAGTTAGAAATGACCGATTACGAAACGGCCTTGTATATACTAGCGAAACAATGTGAATACGTGGACATGAACATAGTGCACCAATTACCAGTAGGTAAGTCTAGTAGGTAGGTCTAGTAAACACAGCACTGACAGCACTAAGTATTGTACAATGCAACAAGACTTCAAGTACAGTACAAATATAGTCTTCAAGTATGGTGTTGTCATTTGCAAAAATAATTTTGACAGTTTTCTTATTATTTCGTTAGAGTTCCATATTTAGATATCGAAGAACTATAAAAAACAAATAACTTCAATTATTTCTGATCAGATATGTTCCTCAATTATCGATCACATGTCACAGTGTCCTGGAGGTGCTAGTCAAGTGACATTTTAGGGGTACCTCAGCCGGCACCTCGCTATTAGCGATTCGCTATCATCGATTGCGAAAAGACGAACCGTCTGGCGAGTAAGTATGTCGTATTCTGGCCTGACGCGTGAACTTCACCCGAAAACAGGTCGACATTTTTGTACCGATCTTCACAACCCTCATAGGCAAACGTGTTACATCTTATAACAAATAATTACTAGCATTACAAGAGAAAATGCGAGCTTAGAATTTATAAAAAAAAACCAGAATATTTATAAAGATTCCCTTCTATCTAGCGCTGTGACACGGAACTACAAATTGAATGTTTAGGCAACCTTGCTAGCACCCATAATGTAACACACAGAAATTACTCTATTGTGAATCGAGGCTGACGCGACGTAATGAAATCACCCCACCCCCCACCAATCAGGCCCTATACCTACCAATCCAGCCTGTGTCTGGACTGGACCTGATACTTAGTAACTGACCAAACAGAACTCACTACGTTGCGGACATGCTAGCATCTGTCTGGGATAGTTTGTGTATTCTCTAACTATCCATCTTTATAGAGTAGTATTTCTTGTTATTATTTTTATCCCATTTCTCATAAATGTTCAATCATTGGCCGTAATAACTATAGAGGTATTAGAATTTAGCTTAAAAGCTAAAAAAGATGCCTCTGCCAAAAACATCTTATGCTAATAAATTATATACTGTTGGAATGTGCATAGCAAGGCCATATTGTAAAATCCAACGTTTTTTTTTCTCATTTGAAAATGGAGCCATAACGCTGCCACATTGAATTATTCAGAAAAACATAGCTTATTTTCTTCGGGAGGATGTAAGGATTCTAATGATACCATACGTCTAAATTTGTTCAGACATTTAAAAGTTATGGTGGAATAAAGAAACTCATATTCATACAAACATTCATACATGAATCGTGAAAACAATACACTCCTTTTTTTGAGCAGTTGTGTAAAAAAATTGTAAAAATGTATAAATTACATCCTCGTAGACTGGTAACTAACTCGTAACTGGTGCTCTTTTCTCTGACGAACTACGTAAAGGAAATTTCCTTTTCTAACTCAAAGTAAGAATATTTTATTTTCCTTGTTAGTGAGATGATAAGTTTTTCGACTTGTAAAAGTGCTATAAACAAATGCGTAAAAAAACAAACGCACTAGAAACCGTTCTTAATTGAGAAGAGTTTTCACAAAACAATACAAAATAAGGATGCTTATTAATTAGATAGTTATTTTATTTGACAATCATTATCTGTGTTCAGCTGTACAAAGAGTGTCCAAAACAATCTATACTTATAATAAAGCAATAAGTTCGAAAAAGTCTGTACAAAGTAGATAATTTAAAAAAAAATGTCTAGTGTACTTAAAATAAGCTACTGAACAAGTTTTGTTTTAAATCGCTTTTGTCTGCTTGTCTGTCCGTATGTTTGTTCGCGCATCATGTAAAAAATACTGAATTGCGATGCAATTTTCACTGTTGGATAGCTTAGGGTTTGACTTAAAAACTGGGGTGCTTGTATCTTAATCCGATGATTAGATGCCGAGCAATCGATAACTATTTGACGGCTGAACGAATTTTGATGAAATGTGGTTTATTGTACTTCATAGGTACTTTTGGTCCTGGAACAATACCTGTGGGCTGCTTTTAAATAAAAATAAAAAACAAATAAAAAAAAAAGCCGCGGGAACAGCTAGTAAAAAATAATACATTAAAAAACAGTTTGTAGAAAACTCTACTCAATTCTAAAATTGCTATTTTTCTCTAAATACACGCTGGGTTGATATGCTGCATAATATAAGCACTATAATATAGAAAACCTTCATGCTCTAGTCTAGCACATTACCAGTTGGATAATGGGCTAGAACATGAAGGTTTTCTGTATCAAGACTACTTATAGAGTGTTGTAGCCTTAGTTAGGTACTATTAGGTATTCCGAACCACAATAGCAAATCCTACTAAGTACTGTTTTGTGCAAGTTAATACCATTCAATCCAGTTCCAGTCAGTTCACTATTCAATCCAAAATTAATACGGACGTGACGAAGACGTGAAGACTCAAGCTGACGACATTGAATTACCTACGTACTACAACTAGAAATGATAAAGCATCTCCTTCATCATCATCATCACCAGCCTATATATATTTTTTTTTTTTTTTTTTTAGAAAGGATATGTGCTGTTGGTCTATAACTGACCTCTACAGCGTCACCGGACGGGCGCAAAAGCGCTCCGCCGCAATGAAGCCTATATATGTCCACTGCTGAACGTAAGCTTCTCCTAATGCACGCCACTGAGCTTGGTCTTCAGCTCTCCTCATCCATTTTCCTTCAGCCGCTTTTCGCAGGTCGTCACACTAGTTGCCTAAATGTGGTCTACACACGAGAACTTGTCTACCCCAACGGTTATCAGGATCTTCTTCAGCGCCCCCATATCGCATCGGTAGACTACACAGACAACTATTTATTTACATTTCAAAAGAGTAAAACGAAAATTACTCACGTCCGGTGGTATTTCTCAATGGGAGTGCGAGGGAAGACACGCAAACATGTCTTGTCTCGCACTCCCCTTGAGTAATATCACCAGAAGCGTGTCTCGCCTCGCACTCCCCTTGAGAAGTATCTCCGTATGTGGTTGAAACTAAAGACTGATATGTATAGTTGAAACTATAGTTGGAATAATGCAACTGCTTTATGTGAGTAATTCCCATTTTTGTCTCGCCTCGCATTCCCCATGAGAAAGTTTTAACTATAGTTGGAATAATGCAACTGCTATACGTAATTCCTATTATTGTCTTTTAAGACGTATGAAAACCACGTAAGTTTTTATAATAATATTTATTTACAACATTTCTAAGTAATCATTTATTTCAATTTAGTGATTTCATTCTCAGCGGCAGTAGGCTACGGCCAACGAAAGCGAAACGAGGGCACGACAAGGCTCCAAGAATATTTTCAGTGAGACTGATAGACACGATATCCCAATTTTTCTATAGTCAGGATTATTCTGCAAGGGTTCACTCGTGATCTGAATCGGGAATCACAGGTCATTTCCACGATATCTTTTTTGTATATTTTGTGAAGGAACTAGCTTGAGACATATTAGGCCGACTGAAAATCGATGTGATTTCTTTCGTTATACTTTAGAGTTTATTTTATTCGATTAAACTAGCCCATCAGATCGCTCGTTCGATGGCAAGTGTCACGGCTGCCCATAACAGTTGCAAAGCCACACAGAACTTTGGTTGCAAAATTTGTAAAAAATGGTTGCTTGCTAGTCGTATGAGGTAATGCTAGGCCTGTTGTGTCACAGGTTGCCCAATGGCCACTGACATGGTGAATAATATCATTACCAAAGGATCATCATCATCATCATCATCATCATCATCATCATCACCACAGGGCGTAGCTAGTAATATTTCAGAAGAATAATTTCGGAGGAGAACAACTTGCGCCGCAAGAAACTTTGTAATTTATAGTTTTTACATGCAGTTTTAGTTTTCGAGCAGACTTTTAAACCTATCTTCGAAGTGCTACAAAGAGTGACCAAAGAAAATAGGCGATACACGCCACTACAAGGAACAAAAATTTCTTACTTTGTTTATCCGCAAGAAAACGATCGGAAGTTCAGCAGACAAGTTAAAAGTTGTTTACCTTCTTTCGAACGTTTGACAATGCGAGGAGCACTGTAATAAATTAGGGTGCCTATCGACTTGCGTGTTTTATGGCAATACTGTTTACGTGATCTGAGACATTGGAATTAAATCTGTTACGGGATTGGTTTCTTTGTTATTCTGATCTGCAATTTAAGCTTGCAGGTCATCGCAGTTTTCGATAAGAAATTTCATAGTATAAGAGGCGTGTCTAGTTATAATAGTGAGTGAATTCGAGGCATAATCAGTTACTAGAATATAATTTCAGGCTAGAATTTAATTACTTATTCATAGGATTTGGTCGCTCCCTCTGAATTTAAGGGTTTCTGCGTTCGAGAAGACAAACACCTGATAGAATATCGTTAATGTATCTTGCAATATAGAGCGTGGTGAACCCGGATTTTAAGTCTTAACGACTGGATAACGATTGATATCCAGCTCGACCTGGTGACCTAGCATTTTATTTAAACTTAATCTGGTTGTAAAAAGGACACCCTTGCCAGGAAGCCGCGGAGCGTGGCGTTTCCGCAGATCGGACCGTAAACTTTTTATAGTCTTCGCTCCGGGTCACGGCGCTTCTACAATTCGGCTTCCAATCAACATCTTATAGTGATCGGGACGGTGATATAAAACGTGTCGGAATCCTGGACTAAAACTGAATCTAGGTCACTGTCACCTTACTCATTAGTAAGTAATATAGTAAAAAAATCAGCATCATTGTCCTTTACTTTCTTTGTACCTAATTACTTAGCAGCATCATATCTATACTTATAATAAAACTGTAACCGGTCCAATTCTGTACATTGAAGTTTTTTTTTGGAGGTTCTGTCTGTATCTTGGCTAGGCATCACGCCGAAACTACTGAATGAATTTAAATGAAACTTGGTATGATTTGAGTTCATACTACGAGGTAGGATACTTTTCATCCCGAAAAATTCCCGCAGGATAGGGGTTGAAAGTTATTTAAAGGAACATTTACCACGCTGAAACTACTGGACTGATTTTGATTCAACTTAGCACAGTCATAGTTTATCTAATGAGTTACAATTGAGAATAATTATTATCCCGAAAAAATAAAAAAATCCTGCGGGATAATGTCCGAAATTCTGTACATTGAAGATATTTTGTAAACATTTTTTGGAGGCTGTTCTTTATTCAGTATTGAAGCCAAAACTGTTTATTTTTTCATTATTGTTTGTCTGTGTGTCTGTATGTCCATCTGTCTGTCTTTATCTTGGCAGTGCACCACGCCGAAAATACTCAAGTAATTCAAATGAAACTTGGTATGATTTGAGTTCATACTTCAAGGCAGGACATTGGATGCTTTTCATCCCAAAAAATGAAAGGGTTCCCGCAGGATATGGGTAGAAAATTATTTAAAATAACACGTAGCATGCTGAAACTATTGGACGGATGTTGATGCAACTTGGCACAGTCATAGTGTATAAGATGGGTGCAAATTGAGGATACTTTTAATCCCGAAAAATAAAGGTTTTCTGCGGGATATGGGTCCAAATTCTGTACATTAAAGACAATGTGTTTTTTTTGGAGGTTACATAGAGTAACCTCCAAAAAAAAAATTATTATAAAGCCAAACCTGTAATTTTTGTTTTTTGTCTGTATCTTGGCCGCGCATCACGCTGCCGGAACTATTGGATGAATTCAATTGAAACTTGGTATGATTTGAGTCCATACTACGAGGTAGGACATAGTATACTTTACATCCTGAAAAATTAATGGGTTCTTGCAGCATAGAGGTTGAAACTTATTTAAGAGAACAGGTACCATGCTGAAACTAATGGACGGGTTTTGATGCCATTTAGTACTGTCATAGTTTATATGATGGGTATAAATTAAGGACACGTTTAATCCCAAAAAAGTAAGAGGTTTCTGCGGGATAGGGGTCCAAAATTATGTAAATTTTGAAGTAATAAATAATACTTTTTTGGAGGGTTCTCTATGTTTGATACTGAAGCCAAAACTATTTTGTTTTATTTTTTGTCTGTCTGTTTGTCTGTATCTTGACCGCGCTTCGCGCCAAAACCAATGATGTTTTATATATAAACTGAGGCAGATACGTTGTACCCCGCTCTGCGTGGCAAAGCAAACACAAGCTAATCAGCTTGTGTCGACTTAATCCCAAACAGAGTGGCAACGACGCAACACGTAAATACACGCGACTTCCGAAACATGAAAAAATAATCATATATGCCATCTTGTGTGTTTAGAAAGCGCATTACATACACTGGGATGACTGTGAAAGGCAGGAAGGATGTGTTTTTAATTTTCAGGTGCTGTTTACGATATTGAAAATGGAAAATAATAAATTTCATTTTACTCTAGACCAACTTTTGCGATGTTGCCGCTTCGCCACCTACACGAACGAGATAAGTAGCGGGTTACGTGTAAGAGCGACAGAGAGAACGCGATAATGGCGCGCTGTAAGTTCGTATGATGCTAGGGGATGTTGGGGCTTACCAACGGCTGACGATCGTCAGTCTGCGCTCCAACCCGTAAAGGCCTCGGCTGACTAACTTCAGTCGGGAAGTCTAGCGGAGCTGTAACCCTATTTGTATTGGATTAGCATAGAGTATTTGTGTTACATATATTTGAAAACAGCTTGAAACGAGCGATTTTATTGGATAATAAAGTGGTTCAGTTCCAATCTGTTTCTTTTTTGAGTTCAGGCTGTCCTAGCGAGTTCATCTTAGTGAGTAATTGTGTTATTTTATTTGTGTTGTTTTTAGTGATTTATAGCTTGTATTTTGTGTTATTACGTCTAATAGTACTGTAAGCTCCTTACAGTTAAAATTCCTAATATAAAAATAATGTTGTGTTTAGTGTCCCGCGAGTGACGATTGTCACAAAGTGCTTCAAAGTGTCTTTTGGCACTTTCGGCGGGAAAATGTTAACGTGAGTATATTTTTGATAGTTTATTAGTTTTTTTTTTAGCTATAACATTATGTAATTTATTCTATAAGCAGTTCACAAAAAATAATGTTTTAAGCGCGGGTCTCACGTGTCCTGCGAACATACGGCTGTTCTGCGGGATATATAGAACTATTATTACGAAAGTATTTGTTTTATCAAAAAATTCATTTTATTTTCATCTTGAATAAACCCTTGTATCCATTTTGCCCCAGTTTACTCTAGCTGCTAGCCGACGCACGTGACGTCACAGGCCGTCATCGGCAGTGATTGGCGATCGGCAGCTCACTGCAACTCACTGTAACTGAGAATATATGTTTATCTCTTTCTGACGACGCGGTTCTGTTATATATCTGTGATCTTTTAGCCTCTTCAGTGATGCAAATATAGTTCTTAAAGTTCTATGTAAGTAGCTATAGTACAATTTCGCCGTGTTTTAGTGTATTATAATGGATATGACGTCTCTATTGGTAAAATATCATTGGCCAAAACTACTGAATGAATTTAAACTAAACTTGGTATGATTTGAGTTCATACAAGGACATTGGATACTTTTCATCCCAAAAAAAATTAAAGGGTTTCCGCAAGATAGGGATTGAAAGTTATTAATAAGAACACTTATCACGCTGAAACTACAAGAAGGATTTTTTGATGCAAATTGACACAGTCATCTATCTATACTTATCATAAAGCAATAGGTACGAAAAAGGCTGTACAAAGAAGCTAATTAAAAAAATGTTCTTAGGTACTTAAAAAAGCTACTGAACAATCTTTTTTTGAATCGTGTCTTTCTGTCTGTTTGTCTATATGTTTGTTTGTTCACACACCACGTTAAAACTAGTGGACCGATTGCGGTTTTCATTGTTAGGTAGCTTAGGGTTTGATTTAAAAACTGGTGTAATTGGTATCTTAATCCCGAGAGATACCAATTACACCAGAATATTTATTTAAGAAGCCGAGCAATTGATAAAATATTTTTGACGGCTGAAGTAATTTTGATCAAATGTTGGATGTTCTAATGGTCCTGCAATATCACATTATGGTACTTTGAACCTAAAGAAAATACCACGCGTGCAAAGCCGCGGGTACAGCTAGTGTGTAATAAATCCTATTATTACACATATCAAGGTTTTGAAAAAGTATATCCAGTAATGAGTTAAATTTTCTTTACCTTAAAAGCTTATTTTTATTTCAATTTTATCATATTAAGACATTAACCAATTCTGTGCTTATAAATTGTTTTCTCTATGTATTATTAACTAAAACATAATATTTTGTAAATAGATATACCAACATACATCAAATACTCGAATGTAAGTTTAATGAATAGGTGGAAGCTTACAAATTTAATCTTACATTTCCAGTTAGGTGGTATGTCAGTTTATATTGCGATTACTAAGAAACCATAACTCCAATATTAAATTCCTTGAATACTAATTATTATACCTACGAGACCTAATTAAACCTGCTTACTATAAAATTCAATTTGAGCTATGAATGAAGGACAATGATAATAATAAACTCGCCTACATTTCAACGAAAGACCACCTTAATATTGATGGAATCCCAAAATATAATTTACGAAGAACGTTTGACGAACAAAAATATCTCTGACAAGGAAATATTCCGTTCCTCAAATCTTATAAGTGCCTCTTCGCTTTGAAATGAACAAATTAATTTTACGTTTACGTTTGGTTTCGTTATTCCGTGGGAATGAGTGCGGGATTCACGAACCGTTGGACAGATAATGTGGTTCTTTGAAGCTGCTTATTAGGAGCATTGTGCCGCCTAATATTTAAGGATTACGGACTCGCGATTCTGTCTCAATGTTTTGATAAGTCGAGCAAATAATTCGTTTCACATTGGTTTCGTTTGCCTGACATTTAATTTAGAAGATAAAAATTGTGTGTAGGTGTATTGTATTGTGTAATGTTTATTTCGTTGCTTGAAATTCTTACACTTTTTGTAAGCTTTAAGTTTATGCTACAGTCTTCTTGTTTCATGTCGATGTTTCAACCAATTGTGCCTTGAAACACAATTAATTATAAGCTGTTTTGGTTGAAACATCATGAAGACAGCGTTAAATTCATTGCTTCGCAAGTCGTCCCGAGTAGATTTAAGTAACGTATTATTCAGATTCTCATATAAAAAAGCAGAAGTGGTAAGTATATTCAATTTTTTTTAAAACTATGTTTTATTAGGGGATTAGGTTATGTTGGCCGATATTACTCCCGACTTTATTAAAAATACAAATTTTAATTCATTCAAAATTGGTTCAATTGAACCGTTACATGCGTGCAGCGAACGTGATCTTTCCAGATCCATGTATCACCACAAACTACAAAGAGGATATGTATCACGGATCTGCATTGCAGGCGTGTGACGTTTCCTTTTTTAGTACATTAAAAAATAAAGCAGTTCGTATAGTCATTACTAGGCATTTATTTTTTGTGAAAAAGAAACTGCTTGTTAGCTTCATTACTTTTAACCATAGATAACCAAAACAAAAGGAAATTTGGCAAGAAGGCGTGGCACTTGCGAACGCATCTGCGGCCCGACCACATAACTTGGCTTCAATCGAATTCTCATTATCGCAACCACTAATGCCTTGCGATAGAGTCGAAATTGCTATGAAAAAAGTGATAATCCGATTGTAACCAAGTTCTGTAATTGGGCCACTGACCACAAACTGGCTTTTTATGAATTTCGGCCGTCAGTCACATTATGTCACCAGGCGTCGTACATAAACCATCGATTTTGTAAAAATTCCAGGTTGTTCGGTGGTTGTTTGTAAATATACCAGCACCAAAGTGAATTATTCTAAGGATGGCATATCATTTCACACGTTAGTACTAGAATATTATAGATTTTTCTTTTCAATCAATTATTCAAAAGCTGCAGTAATCAAATATTTTTGCTTCATTACTTTGCGAACATAAAGTCAATATTTTCATTACGAACTACAACCATTGCATGCTTAGTACAAATCAATCAACGAATAAGCTATGGAAACGCGCAATGGGTGCCGGTTTCTACCGATACTGTCACAGTAATTATGTGATCGTGGTGCAGCCGCTGCTCACTTCCGTGAAGTAGAGATGTAGCCTGACAAGGGTTCGCCGTGCATATTGTCGATATTCTATTCGACGCGATATAAAATAGTACCACTTATCCACTTAATGAATAATTAGATAAATATAATAATAACAAAATATGATATAGATTTGACATTCTGCATAATAAAATGTGTGTAAGATTATTACTTATCAGAAAGTATAGGTATATATTCTTAAAAACATGGAATTTATTTCTGCTCATATTAATATCTACATATGTTCCATAAGTTACAATTTAGTATTCTGCATTTATAAAGTCCAGACGTTTTGAGGTTTTTCATTTTATGTTATTACCGATCACAAAAAAGGAGGTTATCAATTTGACACGTATGTATGTAATATTATTCGAACTGCAAAATATTCACATATGATAATATATTAGGGCTTCCAAACAATTAATATGCAACATTTTATAGGTGTATATTTGTATGTATGTATGTATGTATGTATGTATGTATGTATGTTTGTCCACACATTTCTCCGAAACTATTAATCGGATTTTGAACATTTTGTTTTTACTGGCTTACATTTACTTAAACTTAGGGAACAGTGCAAGTTTCATCAAAATTGGTTTAGCAGTTTTTATTATATATACTGTAACGGTTCAACTGCGCATTTCCTATTAACAATAGGTAATGTTCGGGCGCGTTTTTCTGAAGTAGTCGATTTTCTAGGGTGTTTTTACATTAACACTTGTTTTAATGTCTTGCTGCTACTGACCAAGTGAGCGAAGTGACAGAAGCGAGTGAAGCGTCTCTGCTTCAAGTTCAATCAATTTGCTGGTACTCCTCTGCAGGTCGTATTTTACAATCAATCTGGACGAAACTTGGTATACAGGTTTTACGACTTTATAATATATTTTTTGTCTTCGGAGATCTTTGATTAGATTCTTCCTCCAAAAAGGGGGCTACTGAATATCTCCGCCGTATGAGATCTGATTTATATGGTTGTTTTTTTTATTTAAGTTGGTCTCATAAAAATTTGATGAAGATCTGATCAGGATTTTTGGCGTGATGAGCAGAATAGCTCCTTAAAATGCAGTAAAGCAGTATTTCTACCAGTAGAATTGACCTTTTAACTACTGAGTAGGGATTGATGGAGCACCTAGGTTACTAATGTTAATTGTTAATTTTACAATGAGGTCACTAGTTGCAAAAAAGTTTGTGATCATGAGGTCTTCTGTTCGCAGAAGTACTAGTAGTATATACTAATTAAATTTGTAGGTATCCAAAGGATCCTAAAATAAAAGAGAAATGGATAACAAAATATAATTGGCCGTGCAAAAAACAGGAATTTTCTAAGTTCAAACCAGCAACACTTAGTGATTGGCCTTGAGCCTTGTTGATGGTTATAGCGAAAGCCAGACGCACTGGAAAATGTAATCGCTTGAAATTGAAGGTCAAATTGGTTGAAATCATTTGAATTCGTGGTAGCAGCAAATCTTATCCTATAAACTTTTCTCGCTAATGATTGTGGCTTCCATTAAATTTAGCTATAGTTTTATAACAGCAAGTCTTCTTCCGTTGCATAATTTCAGTGGATCCACGTTGCGAATGAGCATCGACGGTGAAACAACTTTTAGAGTTAAGATATGTGGTGGCATTCCATATGTTTCTAAAGAGTAAAGAAACTCTATTGGATAGTTGACAGCTTGTTCCTCATCTATAACTGTGATAATCGATTTGTACTTGACAACTTCACCGGGTAGCTTCAATTGAATTTGATGGGTTATATTGTTGACATCATCATTTGAGCCCCTATATCACTTTGACACCTGTCACTTTGATACCTGTAATTTTGACAATTTCTTCAAGGCTTAAACCCTTAAACCCTTTAAAGCTTAGGGTTTTTGGTGAAATTAAATTCAAAAGCTGCAAAAGCTCAAAAACCTTAAGGATTTTGGTCAAATTTGATTCAAAAACTTCAATTTGTGCTCAAGATATCATAAAAAAGCCGTTCCATACAAAATATATAAAAAAATAACAAAAAAACAACTATTATTAATTTCGATGTAATATCTAAAAATCATCGTCGCATTATTATGCCTTTTTAAAGAAACCAGAATGGGGCACATCGGTTGCATGGTTTCAAAGTCCATAACGGACATAGGTACAATCATTTTTGTGTTTGTATTTTATATATGTATATAGATTTTTAAAACTGTATTTATTGTATTGGATTGTTATATTAAAAAATGATTTATGTGTGAAAGTTTTTTCTTTTTCCTCCAATCATTTCATACTGCAGTTCTTGTGATATTATACTTCATCGTTTTTTTAATCGACCGCAACTTTCTATCTCTATTTCTCGATGTTTTATTGTTTTTGACTACGAGTGAAATAAGTGGATAGAATAAGGCGACCGTCGGTCCCGAACAATATTTTGCCAAAGCCAAATCTCCTTTTGTTTTGGTTATCTATGCTTTTAACTGTGGGCTTTCGAAAAGAGACTGTGAAATCCAAATTGAATTGATGTTATTTAATCAATGCCTCAAGGTTAATTTTGGTGAAAAAAACTACGAACTGGCCAAAACACTGATGGCTAAATGCCTTTGTTAGCTAGTTACTGCAGAATACAACTAAGTCATAACATAAAACAGCAGGACTCTGGACAACGAATCCCAACCTAAGTGTTCTACCTACTCGTAGCTATCTATGGTTAACTCGTAGATAGTTATTTATATAATAATAAATTTGTTGCCACAACTGGGCAAACCACAGATAAGACAAGGTAGGGCAAAAATCTTAGTCATTAGACCAAGACATAACAGTCTAGAAGCGTTACGCTTCTTCATTTATTATAACTTCTAAGGAGTGGAATGCCCTGCCCTCGTCAGTGTTTCCAGTAAAATATAACCCTGGTGTGTTCAAGTCAAGAGTGAATAGGTATCTACTAGGCAAGCGTGCTACATCTTCACCACATCATCATTTTCCATCAAGTGAGATCGTGGTCAAACGATTGCCTAGAAAATGATAAAAAAAATAAAAAAACATTTAAATGATTTGTCATTTTACGCGTATATTTTTCTAAATTATTCTAGAGGAGATTTATGAAGTTGGATCTGGCAGATGAAGCTACATTTTAGGGAAGATGAAAGCATTTTTAGTCATTTATTTATTTTTAGAGTTTGAAGAGTGTTATTCGGGCCTCTTCTTCCCAATGTCCCGTATCCTGCCTCTAGACTCTACAGCTTATATTTAAGTGTATCCTACACTTAAATATAAGCTGTATTCAGGAACTAGGTTTATTCCTTACATGTGTGAACGACACAGTATCAAAATAATGAAATGTAGAAAAAAAACTCTAGTAGGTATCCTATGGAGATTTATAAAATAAAATTAGAATTGGAGAAATTAGAATTGTGTCTCATAGGGAGATTTATACAATACCTATTAATAGGCTCCTATGGAGAATTATAGTAAATCTGACATCTTTATTTTGTGACAACGAATCTGTCTACATTTAGTTCACTTACAGGCCTATTACTTGCAAGCGTTTGGAACGGTTTGCAGATAACATTGATAATCAACTTAGTCACTTGCTTGCACACTTAGTCGTTTGATGGGAATTCTGATGACCTTTGCAATTCCTTGTTTAATATAATGGATAAAGAGTTTAACGATATATTTAAATTACAAAAATTTAAGGGGGGCATAAGGGTGGGATTTGATGACTGGGCTACAACAGGTATTTACAAAAGTAGAAACAAATAATACGATTTATATTCTCAAAAAAAAATGAATCCTAATGACACGAAATTTGTTGAATACTTAAAACAATATTCTAAGACATTTAAATCCGTGTGTAATGCCGCGAAATCTCTTCATTTGAGTAGGAAAATTAAACAATCGGAAGATAAAATCAAAACAACATGGAAAATAATAAATACCGAAACCGGCAAAATTAAACCTCGAGACCGAAATTTTATCATAAACATCGGCAATAAATTAATTTCCAAAGATCACGAAGTTGCCAATGCATTTGAAGATTTCTTTACAAAAATACCAATAGTTACTACCCAGTCTTTAAAATCTTCCTCAGTTGAGGCTTCTTGTATGCTCTCAAGCAACGTTGAAAAGTGTGATGTTACATTTAAATTTAAACATATTAATGTTAATTCGATTGTTAAGACATTTAAATTGCTTAACATAAAAAATACAGAGGATCTCTGGGGAATATCTACTAAAATTTTAAGTTCCATTATTGGTATAATTGCTCCATACTTAGTAATTATTTTTAATAATTGTGTTGATGAAGGAATTTTTCCCGACATAATGAAAAATAGTAAACTTATTCCCTTATTCAAGTCTGGCAGTAAAAATGATCCGACTAACTACAGATCCATTTCTATACTTCCCGCTCTAAGTAAAATGTTTGAGAAAGTAATATTAAATCAGTTATT
Organism: Alsophila aescularia; assembly: GCA_946251855.1. NCBI lineage: Eukaryota > Metazoa > Arthropoda > Insecta > Lepidoptera > Geometridae > Alsophila > Alsophila aescularia. The sequence goes on from OX276379.1 coordinate 46,478,006, forward strand.
AACACATTTCAATCTCAATGGTCTGTTTCATAATGAACAATATGGCTTCACTAAAGGCCGTTCAACGACAGACGCAGGCACAGGGCTCTTAAAGCATATATTCAATGCTTGGGAGGAGTCACAGGACGCAATTGGCGTTTTCTGTGATTTATCCAAAGCATTTGACTGCGTTTGCCACGATACATTAATTTTTAAATTGAATCATTACGGAGTTAATGGGAAAGCTCTTGATCTTTTATCCTCGTATCTTAGCAATAGAATCCAAAAAGTAGATGTAAATGGTGCGAGGTCATCAGGATCTCTCATTACAATGGGAGTCCCACAGGGTTCAATACTTGGGCCATTCTTGTTCTTGGTTTACATTAACGATCTTCCCTTTTTCATAAAGAACTTATGTGATATTGTTTTGTTTGCAGATGATACTTTTCTAATTTTTAAGATTGACAGAACCTTGAATAATTTTGACGTCGTTAACAAGGCAATCGCGCTAGTTCTTAGTTGGTTCACAACTAACAATTTAATGTTAAATCCTAAGAAAACTAAATGTATCAAATTTTCACTACCCAATGTCAGAGGGGTTCCTACGAATTCAAGTATTTTAATAAATAGTGAGCCTGTAGACCTTGTGCAGTCAACCACATTTTTGGGTATTACTGTAGATTCTAAATTACAGTGGGGTCCTCACATATCGTTGTTTGCTGGTAGATTGAGCTCTGCAGCCTATGCAGTACGTAAAATTAGACAGTTTACCGATATAGCTACTGCAAGATTAGTATATTTTAGTTACTTTCACAGTATTATGTCATATGGCATTTTGCTGTGGGGTAAGGCCGCGGAAATTCAATCAATATTTGTGCTACAGAAGAGAGCAATTCGTTCCATTTACAATATGAAATCCCGAGATTCTCTTAGGGAACGTTTTAAAGAGATCAATATAATTACAGTGGCTTGTCAATATATATATGAAAATATAATGTATGTTCGGAAGAATATCAATACCTTTGTTAAAAATAGGGATGTTCATAATTTTAATACTAGAAATAAAAATAAACTAAAAGTGTCTGGATTTCGGTTAAAGAAAGTTAGTGGTTCATATATGGGGAACTGTATAAGATTTTTTAATAAGTTACCTGACGGCATTGATCAATTACCAATGCATAGGTTTAAAACTTTTGTTAAAGTAAATCTCATAAAGAAAGCGTATTACAATGTAAATGATTATATTAATGACAGAAATGCATGGCCTGATGTCTCCAAGCTCCATGATAATAATAAGTGATAGCTTCGATGTTAACGTTAAGTGAATGAAATGTTCAAAGTACTTTGTGAGATGTCTCAAACATACCATGAGATCACGTTTTATATGTTTTATACAACATAATTATCGAGTTAGAAGTTTTTACCATATTTTTTTCCAGTATGATTGTTTGATGTTTGTGGGATATCTCATTGTCACTTTTACCTTTTATATTTGTAGTTTACATGTTTTGTTATAATTGTGGCATTTGAAAAAAATATAAAGAATGAACAAATATGGAAAAAATACATCCCCGTAGAGTTTCTTGGTGCTCTCTTCTCTAACGGGCGTATTTCCGAAGCACCGGTAGAGTCAGAAGGGTATTTCCTTTTCCATTGTGAGATTTAACTCTGTTGGCACATGAAAGGGAAATTTCCTTTTCAAACTCAAAGAATACTTAGTTTATCTAAATTTGGATTGATTTGATCTTTTTATAATATTTTATGTATATCTCTTTGTTCAGGAGATGTTAATTTTGACTTGTAAATGTGCTATTATTTTTGCCTATTTACAATAAAATACTTTGACAAAAGTCAAAGTCAAAACTTTGACTTTAAACTTTTGTTCGAGATATTTTAACACAACAAAGGTTGGCAACAACACAAAGAGGTTGAATGTGTTTTTCGCCCCAAGTTATTCAGTTTTGATACAATGATAATTGCTCTTTACGATATTGAGGGATGAATATAATTTAATTTAGAACTAATTAATAGCATACTTTAAGAAATCTAGATAGAATGGACCACAATGTAAAATGAATATAGTTAGTTTTCACGTTGAACAAGGACATTAATCATTTTTTAAATAAAAACAATACCCATCAGTCAAGAGGAAACTTTGGCAAAGTTTATTCAATTTTTCAAATTGACATTTCTCGTAGCAGGAAAAAGAAAAATACTTCTTTGAAAAGCTTTTACCGGAATCTTCGTATGGATTCGTTTAGATTCGAAGTTTTGCTTCGACCCCGTTAAAAGTTGAGAAACAAAGTTTTAACTCATGCATTTTTACAATGAATAAAAATTATTCAATATAGATAAATGTACATCATATATTTTTAGTAGGTAAATAAATAATACCTCACTTTTAAGTAGAATTTTGAATATAGCCTGTTATTCGCTCCATCATTCCTCTTTTGAGCTTATGTCATAATATGCTTTCCTGCAAGCTTGCTCTCATTGAGAAAGAACCTACTTAATGTCACGATAGATGGAAGCGATAAAATTTGTATTATGCTATCCAACGAAGCCTGGTTCGATTGTCGGCCCCGCACCAATTAGGTACTTTTAATACCTTATACGGATTTGCTATCGCCCCGCGTCGGAAGGCACGTTAAGCCGTCTGTCCCGATCACTAACAATAATTGATATAGCTGTCGATATGCCACGTCGGAAGCTCTCAAAGGGCAGCCTGACAATAATTGGTATAGCTGTCAATATGACAAGTCAGAAGGTCTCAAAGGGCGGCCTGACAATAATTGGTATAGCTGTCGATATAACAAGTCAGAAGGTCTCAAAGGGCGGCCTGACAATAATTGGTATAGCTGTCGATATGCCACGTCAGAAGCTCTCAAAAAACGGCCTGACAAATTCTGAGACCAGAGAACTTGTCATTCATCATACATACATTATTTGTGTCATGTCCTGTCTGCATTGTGGAATTGCAAATCTTAGGTACTTTATTTCTATGCCTATAGAGAAACGAGCTTCGAAAGAAGTTAAATAATTCTAAGAAATCATATCGAGTAGGAACGTTAATGATAAGGTTGGAATCTCTTCTCGTGTATATAAAACCACAACAAACAAAACACAATTTCAATGATTCCGTAATAAGAAGCGCCAGTGGGTTAGGTACTATACATTCCATAGACATATCGACAGAGTTGCGTTCATAAATTATTATACTAAGAGAAACTCCACAAATCCTTTGATGTGATATTGTGTATCGAAGCATTACAACAAACAGTAAGGGTACTAAAACAATTTTCTAAAGTCAATCATAAATATCTAATCACCATACTACAAAACCTTCGAGAAAGCAACCAAATTCGTTTAAATTAAGAAGCAACGTCCGCCCAAGGGCCTCTGACATGGCTTAACGACTGCTATTAATCAATAACATCCGGGATCGTTAGCTTAACAAGACTGCACATAACTATTGAACCGTTAGGCTACCATCGCTTTTTAGTTAGTTTGTGTAATAGTTTGTGTGTGTGTTTGTGTGTTTTTCTAACGATGTACCTATCTATGTATACATAGAAGTTGGTATAAAGACAGTTAAGATTATATCCAGGAATAGGACATAATAAAGCTAATGTATATCCTGACTATCCATGTGAAGCCGTGAAGCGCAATAAGCAGGTACCATAGATAGCTAATACAGTAAGTTAATAATAATAATAGCTAACTGTAGCTTTTGTTTTCTGTTTTTTTATCCCTCGAGCCCGGCGCCAACGCAATATCGCATAAGCTCTGGGCTCGATGCATTAAGGTAAACTAACTTAGTACTACGTCCCTATACGGTAAACAAATAAGTTGCAGCGGCCGAAACCGTCTTGACATCCATTTTGATCCATGCTTTGGCGTCCCGCACATTGGCCTGCACTGATACTGATACATATTGAACGACATAGTCTGGACACTCCGTTCACAGTCATAGCGAGATTATATATATACATTTTAGCGAGCGTGTAGAGGAACCGTAACATCACTTGACATATGAACTGATCATGTGTCAAGTGACAATAATTATGGCGAATACGTCTCCCATTGCTTCTTATTTCAAACGGAGTTTGTTGTATGTTCGAAAACATATAAACAGTGTCGTTATAAACCCAATTTCAAATAATGTTATTGAATGTGTAATCACTTCTTGAGATGGGACTTGAAATATCGTGGTGATGGATTAGCCAGCTAGGCTGAAACAGTGCGGCCTAAACTGCACTATAATCACCTAAGTATATACCTGAATGATGATGGCTTCTGCTTTAGTAGATATCTATTTTCAGTACAAGAAAAAATTTGCTTACCTTGCCAAACTAAGGCTAGCTAATATTTGAACCGTGGCTCAACCACAGTTAAACCAAACAATGAAAGTCAATTTTATATTGTGTCTTATACATGATCACCGTAGGCTCAGCATATGGAGAAGCCATCGAAAAAAACTGCATATGTTCACTTACTGTCTTTAAAGGGTATTGATCTCCATACAAACACTGAGCGTACAAAAGAGTACGCCCACGTCGTTATACTTTGTTTTACGTCGAAAATGTTTGGAAAATATAGGAAAAGTTGAAGGTTGAATGGAATTAAAGGTTTTTGCGGTTCAGTTATGAATAAAGAGAGATACTTACGTACCACCACGTTTTACCTTGTTTATAATATATGGCTCATTATTTTAGCATTCAAATAATGAAAAGACGTGCTTAGTCTAGGATCATCTTCCAACGTAGGTATAATGAAATATATGCTATTTATCTACATTTGACGAGACTCTGGCGCAATTAGTAGTGCACCTGGCTTCTTCTGGTTATTTTATTTAGCTTGGCCTTTTTGTTGTTATTGACTTTTGTTTGTTTGTTTAGGTTCAATCTAGTAATAGTATTTTTTTTCTTGCTATTCATTGTCAGAATCACAATGAGACCTATTCATTATTGTATATATATTGTTATAAATACATTCATAAGTCCCTTCACATCATTACGAAAACCCTGGCAAGTGCGAGTCGGACTCACGCATAGAGAGTTACGTACCATCTCTCTTTTTTATATGCTTACATTATTATTTAGTATTTTTAATTATTTATTTTAATATTTTTTTTAGTTATTTGCCATAATAACCTAATATGATTCAAATGATACAGATACATCTGAACACCCATCAGGTATATGCTAGTAAATTAAAAAATAGTAACACATAAAAAAAAAAAGAATAATTTGTATAAATATATTAACAACATGAAGCATGTCTAATCTAAATTATTAGTTAAGATAATCCACACCAATATATAAAAGTGAAACGTTGTCTATGTGTTTGTTTGTTTGGGGAGCTTTCACGCTAAAACGGCTAGACGGATTTTTATGAAATTTGGAATGGAGATAGCTTACCCTGGAATAAAACATAGTGTTACGCCGGTCGATTCTTAGAAAAACAGTAGGTACTAAAATGACGCAATACCTACATTTAAAGGAACATTCTGGAACACACTAGTAGAGCGTAGGTAGTAAGTTAAGGTATTAATTTTTGGTGTAATTAGCGTACAATTGTTTTATCCGAACCCCAGCTCGTAACAATTTGGTGTCAGAAGCGAGGATAAAATAATGCCGGCTACACCAAAGCAGGAGACAGACCGCGTGAGAACGAGAAGCCAACGAAAGAAGGAGGTGGACGAAAGACGGTTTGGTTCGCCATTACGAGCGCCTGGTGGTGGTGACAATCAAGAAACCACCGAGTTGGACGCCGCCGCGGCCACCGGTCCATCCGCTGGTCCATCTACAGATTCTCCGTCTTCTATAGCCCCACCCTCATTTGATCTTTCGGGCTTAATGACATTACTCCAGGAGCAGGCTCGCCGAAAGGAAGAACAGACTCTCCTCATAAAAGGCCTACATGCAACTTTTGGTCAGGAACTCAAAGATGTAAAAGAGCAGGTACATCTTCATGAGAAACGCATCTCCGTAACTGAAAACCGCCTCTCCGAAACTGAGACCCAGATCGCAGACGTGAAGAAAGCTTTGGGTGTCCTGAAATCTGGAAGCGAAATGTCAGCCCCTGTTGTTACTGCGTCTTCGGTGCGAGGTTTCAAAGTGCCGCCGTGTGATGGAAGCTCTTCGTGGTCGGCCTATAAGATCCAGTTAGAAGCCGTTGTCAACGCGAACGGATGGAGTAAAGCGCAGGCCATGACTGCACTCACACTGGGCCTTCGTGACCAGGCCCTTACTATACTCGAGGCTCTTGGAAAGGATGTCACCTACGAACAGCTTCTTGAAGCATTGGAATCTCGCTACGGTGACGCACACCTGGAGCACGTGTTTCGTGATCAGTTAAAGGACAGGGCTCAGCGGAATAGTGAGAACCTACAACAGCGGGCTCTCGAAATTGAAAAGCTGGTTCGAAAGGCGTACCAGTCCTCACCTGCACTCATCGACGTGATTTTGATCCAAGCATTTGTCGATGGGATATGTGACCTGGAAGTGAGGGCTGCTGTGAGACTTAAGCATCACGAATCCCTTAAGGATGCCCTGGCCCATGCTTTGGAGGTGGAGGCCGCACGTTATAATCATCGAGCCCATTGCATCAGGGAAGTTGTGGCATCACCCCTCCCCCCCCCCATGACACTCGCCCTAGGTTTATCCCTAGATGCTACGAGTGTGGAGAGGAGGGTCACCTGAGGCCCAGCTGCCCAAAGCGAGTTGTTGGCAAGGAAGACCGATCACAGAACTGGCGGGAGGTTAGCGCCTTTACCGAACAAGACCCTGGAAAACGAATAGACGCCAGTAACTTGGAGGAACTGTCCAGGGGACCTTGTCTAGAGAATTGTAAGCATTCTGAGAGGCAAGAGGCCATCGAAATGGTACCTGTTAGAATGTTGAGAACGGACTTCGGTAATGAGTGGAGAAAATCCTTGCAGCTGGCACAGCAAAATGACCCAGATATCAAGCCAATTCTTGAGTGGATTAAAACTGGTGCGCCTAAGCCTAAATGGCGGGATGTTGCAGGAATGAGCGCAACGACGGGAAGCTATTGGGGGCAGTGGGACAGTTTGGCTATCCACGATGGGTTATTGTGCAGAAAATTGGAAAATGCTCGAGGAGACCACTGTCATTTACAAATGGTTGTCCCTAAAGCGAAGATGCCTGATGTTCTACAACTCTGCCACGACGTATGTTCAGGAGGCCGTATGGGAATCAAAAGGGCCCTGTCAAAGATACGAGAGCAATTCTTTTGGATCCATTACCGTGATGATGTGAGAAACTGGTGCCGCAAACCTGCAGACCTGATAACTAGCATTCCAAAGGATTCTCCGCGCAGCATTGCGGATTGTGCAATTGGCTCGCGCTTTAGGTTAGATGAAGTTTATAGGCAGGTCGAACGGTCTGGATAGCGGGTGTCTGAGAAGATGAGGGCTCGATATAACCGGAAATTAAGAGATCTGAGATTTGACAAAGGTTCACTGGTTGGGTTGCATGACAGAAGTGCACGGCAGAAGTGGTTTTCTAAGGTTGCAGGCAGAAAGGGGTGGAACATACCCACGTTATGAACAGGATCAGCGACGTAACATGCCGGATCCAGGAGGAGGTCAGAGAGGTTCTCCTGGGGTTGTTTATGTTAATCGACTGGCGTAATATCACTGGACTAACACTGCTCGGGTCGAGCATGTCTTAGGAGGGGGTAGTGTTACGCCGGTCGATTCTTAGAAAAACAGTTGGTACTAAAATGACGCAATACCTACATTTAAAGGAACATTCTGGAACACACTAGTAGAGCGTAGGTACCTGCAGAAGTTTCCAGAGCGCGCGGTAAGTATATACCTACGGGCGCGGCGACATTAAAGGTGCCGCCGGCCTTAAGTACCTACAGGCGCGGCGCGGCGCGGCAAATCAAAGGCGCCACCGACCTTGAAAGTTCAAAGACCTACCGACTACCACTAGTACATACGAATAGTTTCCAGAATGAGTACATTCTGGAAACTTACGTCGCGGTATAAATAGGGCGCGCATCGAATGCCTGGGACATTACTGATTTGGCTGACGAAACGAAACGATCAAAGTGATTCGAAGCGAGAATTCAGTGATAATTAATAAGAGTGTACAGTCAAGTTAAAGAGTGTTTGAGCATTATTTGTTGGATTAATTTCTTTTTGTGGTTTTTCGAATAAAAGTATTAATTTTTGGTGTAATTAGCGTACAATTGTTTTATCCGAACCCCAGCTCGTAACAATTTGGTGTCAGAAGCGAGGATAAAATAATGCCGGCTACACCAAATCAGGAGAAAGACCGCGTGAGAACGAGAAGCCAACGAGAGAAGGAGGTGGACGAAAGACGGTTTGGTTCGCCATTACGAGCGGCTGGTGGTGGTGACAATCAAGAAACCACCGAGTTGGACGCCGCCGCGGCCACCGGTCCATCCGCTGGTCCATCTACAGATTCTCCGTCTTCTATAGCTGTGACGAGGTCCAAACCTCTTTCATAATAATACTCTTTTGATATCTTAATTCTTTCATTATCCATTTCTTTTCATTTTGATAGTTCATTATTCATTCTAAATACAAATAACCTGTCATTCTTAAATTGACATTTTTTCGCTCAAGTCTGTGTTCTTGGACCTAACTTTAGAAACAGAATACACACGCTATATATACTAAACTAAATACATTTCATTTCAAAACCTAAGTTTGCTGAATATAGCTGAAGGAAACGTGTACGTATGAAGACTAGCAGCTACGAAGCCTCCGCTGCCCGTTGAAAAATGAAGGCTCGCACTACTAAGTACAATTAAATTATTGTGAGCAAGGAGTCCCTTTGAGCTGGTAGACACCCTCGGGGGGGGCTCCGGCCACAATTGGCGCCCTCAACGTCCCCGTACCCAGCCTGCTCTACCTGCCTACAAATCCTCCTGATCCTGAATCCTTCCTGATTTCTCCGTTTTTTTTTTTTTTTTTTTTTTTAATCAGTGTTCAATTTTAAGTCGCACCACAAAATTCTAAAAGGCACTAGGCCATCTTGATTTAAATTTGGATTGGAAATATTTGGCACACCCAGAACAGTTTTTTTATACTCAAGTGTATTTTATATTTGCATTCCAGTCATTCATGTAAGTAAGACATTTTCATTAATACGTACTTTATTCCAAATTTCAGTATCGGCCTACCTAGTTCCGAATTACTCTAAACTTTGACGCGTTATTATGCGTGACGCATTAACGCGTAGTTACATTAACGCTATTTTTTTATATATTTTTAAAGCGTTACTAACGCACTAAACGCACGTTACCTACAAAGTAAACACTTACTTTTATTTGCTGGTCTCATATTAAATAAAAATGGACCCTGCGCATCTAAATAAACCAGAATTGATCTATGAATTAAAATGTAGAAATGCTGAAGTTCATACAACAGATACTGCAGAAAATTTACGTTCAAGGTTATCGACCTTACTTGACAGCTCGAATACACAAGATTTTCAAAGTCCGTATACATTTGAACAGGATATAGCCGAAATTCAAAAATGTCTAACTATTATTTCTGCACGTTTAATAGCTTACCCGGTACGAAAAGAGAAGAATGCGTCCTATATTCTGCACATTAAAAATAGATTAAATAACATGGATATTACCACCGAACTTACGACAGTACAACTAGAAACATTTAAAAATGTTTCAGAGAATTTCTTCGATTTACAAAAACGTTTCGAAACATTAGAAAATCCTAGCTGCTCTTCTACAGAAAATTCTTCTACACACGATCATTTTCCAGAACAACAAACTCAATTACCATATTTTGACCTACTGACACAAAAGCTACAAAATATTTCGATCAACAGATCAAGTCACGAAATTAAACGGTTTATTTACAAGGGGGATAGTTGTCCAAGAGATTTTCTTGAAAAAGTAGAGGAATTCGCAGTTGCTCGAAATATTTCACATACTGAACTCTACAATTATATATACGATATTCTGAAAGGAACTCCTTTAGATTGGTTTCGAGCTCACAAACAAACAATCCCGGATTGGGAATCTTTTAAAATTACATTACTAAATGAATTTGAAATTACAGACTACGACTATAAACTGCGTAAAATCATAGATGCTCGCAAACAAAAAACAAATGAGCGTGTGATTTGTTATTTTACCGAATTAGCATCATTATTTGCGAAATTACGTGAGCCTATTTCAGAAAAAGCCAAGATTGATATTCTTAGGCGTAACTTGCGACCCGAATTCGGTCAAAGGTTATCACCAGACGATCTCGACTCGGTCGCTACATTATTAAAATCGTGCAAATGGTACGATAGTTGCATTGAAATTTCCAACTCTGATACTCCTTCTACATTACAAGACCTAGCGAAGCCTTCGACTTCTAATACCCAACACAAAGTCAATGCTACACCTAACATACCACATTATCCGTACAATACCTTGCAACAACCACTTGTTCAAACACACCCTTATCCTCAACCTTATCCTGTACATTCAATTGCTGCAGATTCTAAGAAACCTGCACTACCTATATTTTGCCCTCGCTGTCGAAACGACAGTCATGCTTTATGTCAATGTCCCTACAGACATAACGTTTGTTTTCGTTGCGGTAAAATAGACGTAATTTGTACCAATTGCCCTGTATGTACAAAAAATTCAAAAACTAATTAGAGAGGAACTAGAAACACAAAATTGTAATACTAACAATAACTTTGATCAAAATGATTGGAACAATTGGCTTAAAACTATTTCAATATTTTTCAAAACATACAACGTTTCTACGCTCCTCTTTGATAATACATCGGACACTGAACGTCCATACCTTAGAGTAAATGTTGGGAATTTAACCCTTAACGGTTTACTGGATAGTGGCAGTGCCATTACAATTTTAGGTAATAACTCACATAAATTATTACTTGAACATGGTTTGGAACTACAACGTGACCAAATTATCAAAGGTTCTGTTGCTAATGGTCAAACAATCAATTCAATTGGTACTATTAAGCTTCTAACTTTATTTAAAAATAAGTTTGCTATAATTACTGCCCATGTAATACCCGCTGTTACTCAACCTTTCATATTAGGTATCGACTTCTGGAAAACTTTTAAGCTGGCTCCAGACATACTTAATACGGTCAGTATGCTCAAGAGTTCAGATACTCCCATGTTTATCATCAATAATAATGATACTTACTTACAGTCTTATGACAGACTTACAGATACACAATTGATTCTTGCTAATGCAGTCGTAGAACAATTTCGTAATATTTCTACCGACGTACTTCCTTTAGGAAGAACAAACCTTATTGAACACTGTATTGATACAGGTGACCACCCACCTATTCGTGAACGTTGCTATCGATTATCCCCTGAAAAACAGAAAGCTCTTCGAGCAGAAGTTGATAAAATGCTAGAACTTGATGTTATAGAGCCTTGTGAAAGCCCATGGCTAAATCCTGTAATTATTACCCCTAAGAAAGATGGTACTTGGAGATTTTGCGTCGACAGTCGTAAGCTTAACGACATAACTAGAAAAGATGCTTATAAATTACCATTCATATCAGACATTATAGATAACTTTAAAGATTCTAAATATCTGAGTTCAATTGACATAGCTAAAGCTTTTTGGGAAGTGCCTTTACGTTTAGAAGACAGACCTAAGACTGCTTTTCACGTTCCAGGTCGTGGATCTTTTCAATTTAAGGTTATGCCTTTTGGTCTTACTAACGCACCAGCTACGCAACAAAGATTCATTAATAATCTTCTTTCTGATGAGTCTAATAACGACTCTCTTTTTTATTATTTGGATGATATAATAATAGCCACAAAAACGTACGAGGAACACGTACGTTTGCTTAACAAACTACACGCAAAACTTTCAAAAGCAGGTATAACAGTAAATTTTCCAAAATGTGCATTTTTCCGAAATGAACTTAAATACCTAGGCTACGTAATTGATGATCAAGGTAAAGACCCACACAGACCCTGATAAAGTCAAAGCAATCTTAGAAATACCAGCACCCAGGTCTGCTCGCGAGGTGAAAAAGTTTCTCGGTACAGCTAGTTGGTATAGACGCTTTGTACCCAATCTTAGCACATTAGCTGCTCCCCTCACTAAACTTACGTCTACCAGTAAGAAAGCTCCCGCTTTCAAGTGGACTTCTGAAGCTGATAAAGCTTTTAATAAAATCAAACAAGCTTTAATATCAACTCCTATTCTAACTTGCCCTGACTTCTCTAAACCCTTTGCTGTTCATTGCGACGCATCCGCTTTTGGACTTGGAGCAATGCTTACCCAAGACTTCGATGGAGTTGAAAAACCCATAGCTTACATGAGCAAATTACTTACAGGTCCCCAAAGAAACTATTCTATCACTGAACGTGAACTCTTAAGCGTTATAACAGCATTAGAGTATTGGCGTTGCTATCTAGACAATGGTCAAAAGTTTACTATCTATACCGATCATTCTGCACTTCAATGGTTCTTACACTTAAATAATCCTACAGGTAGACTTGCCCGTTGGAGCATACGCTTATCAATGTTTAATTTTGACATTAAATATAAACGTGGCAAGGATCATTTGGTCCAAGATACATTGTCTCGTATTAAACCAATTAATGTGATTAATTATGATCCAATACAGACTTTTGATTCATGGTACACTTCTGTATACTCCAAGTGTAGCACAAATCCCACATCAACTCCTGATTATATGATACGACACAATAAACTCTACAGGTACACCCGTTCTAATACCCTCATAAACTCAGAATTAAGTTGGAAAGAAGTAATCCCATCTGAATTTCGTACAGCTATTATCGACGAAAACCATTCGTTACCAACAGCAGCTCATTTTGGCACTTTCAAAACATACCATCGTATTAAAGAAAAATAGTTCTGGTCAGGAATGTACAAAGACATTGCCAGCCATATGTCTAAATGTGAAACATGCCTCGCTTATAAGCATCAGAATCAAAATACCATTGGTCTGATGGGTAAACCTAAGAACTGTTCTCGTCCTTTCCAATGCATATCTATTGATATTGTTGGTCCACTTCTAATGACACGTAAACTTAATAGATTTATTTTCGTAGTCACATGTTGTTTTTCCAAATATTGTCTTATATTCCCCATGAAGCGAGCTACCTCTTCTGTAATCAAACATATACTTGAGAACTTAGTCTTTATGGTTTATGGTATTCCAGAGACCATAATCCTAGATAATGGCCCTCAACTAATTAGTCATGAACTCCAGAATTTATTTCAATTTTACAACATACCAAAAATTCATTACACCCCCCGTTACTGTCCGCAAGTCAATACTGTTGAACGTTACAACAAAACAATTATAACAGCAGTGGCTTCTTTTGTTGATAATGACCATCGTACTTGGGATTTATATTTAAATCAAATCCAATTTGCCATAAATTCAGCTGTTAATGAAACTACTAAATTCACACCAGCTTTCTTAGTATTTGGTCGCGAACTTGTAACATGTGGTTCTGTATATAATGCTTCGGATCTAAGTGAAGAATTGATTTTTGCTCCACGCGATGAGTACGCTGACAACATAGGTCAGTTAAGCCCTTTATTTGCTGAAGTTCAAGCATGTTTATTTCGCGCTCATGAAACTAATGCAAAATATTATAATAAACATCATCAACACCTTGAATTTAACCAAGGAAACCATTATTTTTATATGGAAACGTAATTATCCCATAAGTTCAGCAGGCAAGTATTTTTCAGCTAAATTAGCTCCTAAATTTGTAAAATGCATCATAGCAGCTAAAATTTCACCACTAATTTACGACCTCAGTGATTTATCTGGTAATCCCTTAGGCCGTTGGCATGTCAAAGACAATAAACCTATACCACGTACGTCTTAACCTTAACCATCACTTCTCTACTTACATACTTTATTATAATTATGTACTATGAAAGTTACGTTGCTTTCATATTCCTGTACCTTACCATATATTTAAATACCTACTTATGACCATTGTAGGTTCCCTACTTACAAATAACCTTTTATTTATGTTGTAAATAATGTAATTTTAACATAATTTCCCTTTACGGAGTAATGTCCACATTTTTAGCCTATTTTTTTTTTATTCACTTCATTAACTTTTCGGATTCATTATGAATATTGACTTCAAGTCCCTACGTATTGCTATTCAGTGCTATTTTACTTACTACATACTTTAATTATTTGGTACCTATGGTAGCTAATACCCTACTTATTAGCTATGTAATTTTTTATATTTTACAAACATAATGTTCAGTTTAAAGCGAAAACAAGTTCTATATATATTATTATTTACTAGACCTACACACAAAACTACCAACACTGAAAAGAGCGGCAAATGTGATTACTCTATAAACCAAGCCTAGGTCACAAAACCTGTATTATTTTATAGTTAATATGCTATTACCTACCTACCTTACTCATATTATTTTAACGTTCTAACACAACGTTTATTATGTACATACACGTGCTACAGGCACGTCATACCCTAAGGTACGTTTAGCCATTTTGGCAAACTAATTGTATATAAATATACACATACATACATTTACACATCACACACCACACATTCACCACACATACACATACACACATACACTCACATAATCATTCTGATCAGCGGCTAGTGACTGTATAAATAAGCCTACACTACACTGTATTGGTTCCACGAGTGACCTTATTGATATATAAGGTTCCTCTTTCTTATGAGTTTTATTTCCAAGGAATGGGAATAAGACTATGAATGATGATGAATGAATGTTTGATTTATGAATTTGAATGCATCTAGGAATCCAATCAATTGTATATTGACATTGTTAATAAACATTTTCATATAAAAATTAAAAAGACTTCTCAGCATTTTCAATATTTTAATTAATTATTTTACTATTTTAACTATATTACCCATATTATATATATTTTTATTATTAACTTCTACTAATTTTTTTTTCATATTTTTTTTTCTTTTTTTTTTAAATAAACAATACCACAAAAAATTTTTTTTTTTTTACTATCAAAAAAATTTGTTTTTTCTCCGGGTAGGCGGGGTATTGTGACGAGGTCCAAACCTCTTTCATAATAATACTCTTTTGATATCTTAATTCTTTCATAATCCATTTCTTTTCATTTTGATAGTTCATTATTCATTCTAAATACAAATAACCTGTCATTCTTAAATTGTCATTTTTTCGCTCAAGTCTGTGTTCTTCTTGGACCTAACTTTAAAAAGAAACAGAATACACACGCTATATATACTAAACTAAATATATTTTATTTCAAAACCTAAGTTTGCTGAATATAGCTGAAGGAAACGTGTACGTATGAAGACTAGCAGCTACGAAGCCTCCGCTGCCCGTTGAAAAATGAAGGCTCGCACTACTAAGTACAATTAAATTATTGTGAGCAAGGAGTCCCTTTGAGCTGGTAGACACCCTCGGGGGGGGCTCCGGCCACATAGCCTCATTTGATCTTTCGGGCTTAATGACATTACTCCAGGAGCAGGCTCGCCGAAAGGAAGAACAGACTCTCCTCATAAAAGGCCTGCATGCAACTTTTGGTCAGGAACTCAAAGATGTAAAAGAGCAGGTACATCTTCATGAGAACCGCATCTCCGTAACTGAAAACCGCCTCTCCGAAACTGAGACCCAGATCGCAGACGTGTAGAAAGCTTTGGGTGTCCTGAAATCTGGAAGCGAAATGTCAGCCCCTGTTGTTACTGCGTCTTCGGTGCGAGGTTTCAAAGTGCCGCCGTGTGATGGAAGCTCTTCGTGGTCGGCCTATAAGATCCAGTTAGAAGCCGTTGTCAAGGCGAACGGATGGAGTAAAGCGCAGGCCATGACTGCACTCACACTGGGCCTTCGTGACCAGTCGGTAACCTTCGTTCTTTTACGGATTTCCTCCATGATCTCAATTCAGATTCTGTCACGTAGTGAAACACCAAGCATAGCTCTCTTCATTGCACGCTGCATGACTTTGAGCTTGTGTATGAGACCAATAGCTAGCTACCACATCTCAGTACGGCACTGAGATTTGGTAGCTAGCTATTGGTCTTTATCTTCACTGGCAACACGCACTGATTATAAACTTTCGTCATGAGGCTCTGCGGTATCTGCGACGAGAAGATATGGCGTAATTTCCCGAACGCTGCCCATCCGAGTTGGATTCGTCGGTTGACCTCTTTTTACCTCTTTTTCTCTTTTTTCTTGGATTTACCCAGTTGGATCGTCTGACCCAAGTAGACATAGTGATCAATAGCTTCGATAATATCGGGCATTTGACATGATGTTCGTCTTGCTAATGTTCATTTTAAGACCCACCTGTTGGGAAACAATATTGAGGTCACTGAGCATTGTGCTTAGGTCTTCCAGGGTTTCAGCCATGATGACTATATCATCAGCAAATCGAAGGTGAGTGATGTATTCGCCATTGATGTTAACACCAAATCCGTTCCAGTTCAGAAGCTTGAATATATCTTTCAGTGCAGAGGTGAACAGTTTCGGAGAAATAACGTCGCCCTGTCTCACCCCTTTTTGCAGTTTGATAGAATTCGTGCTCCGATCTTGGATACGGACAGTCATGGTAGACTTGCTGTACAAACACTTCAACACTTCGATGTACTGGTAGTCAATCTGGCACCGCTGTAATAACTGTAGCAGTGCCCAGGTCTCGTATCTATGTTTATAATAGGAGAATACCACCATCACGAAATCTCCAAATTTATAAGTCCTAGAAACTTGAAGTTTGGCACAAATTATCCTCTTGGCTTGTCTAGAAGGCTACTAAGAAAGGGTTTTTTGAAATTTAGTCCATAAATATATGAAAATTGAAATTTAAGATTTAATGGGAATGACGATATCCAGAATAATTTCCGTCCAGAATATGTCTACGTTGACTATCACTGCCAAAATACCCAAATACCCTACCCTTCCTTCACTTTCCCCCACCTTCCCTCACTTCTCCAAACCTCAGCTATGAATAGTGTCCAGACACTGTTTTATCAACAAATTATCGTCAAGTGTGTTGACTATCCAAACTACCTAAATACGGAAATGTAAAAGGCCACGCTATGTAAATGTAGTGGGAAGTATGGCATACTTTTTAAAAGCTACCATTGATTGGTTCTTTAAACTATGGAATCCAGAATTACGTGTAAGATAAAAACGTAACGTAACGTAAACGTACGTTTTTTTTAGCCCAGATAGACTACCCAAACGTGCGTACAATATATAAATAACTAGATTCAAATTATTATTAATATTATGCCATTGTATGTAAGTCAGTACATACTATTGTAACAACTGTATTAAAATTTCATTACCTGTTAAGTTTGATTTTGCAGTTCAAGCTACGTGGGGGATACAATTTGTGTAAAAACGCAAAGCATTTTTAAAAAAGGTATATAATTCCTGCTTGGAAGCGAGATCTGCGTAATATGACGGCTTTGCCCTTTGTACTCATAGACGGAGTTCCCTTAATAGCTTTGAACGTTGAGTAATAACAATAGGAACGAGAACTTTATTCAAACTTCTACATAACATAACAGGAATTTTCACAAAATCTCTAAATTCGAAATCATTTTCTCTTGGCTGCATACGCTTACAAAATTAAATTATACCAAACAGTTGTTTACATGTTTAGCATGGGCAAATAGAAGAATTCAGCTGGGTTGGGCAGCACTTGGCAAGCTTCGTCAAGTCTTTTCTTCATCCATACCACAATGCCTGAAGACAAAAAGAATTCAGCTGGGTTGGGCAGCACTCGGCAAGCTTCGTCAAGTCTTCTCTTTATCCATACCACAGTGCCTGAAGACAAAAGTCTTCAATCAGTGCGTCCTAGTGTATGTAGTCATGACCTACGGAGCTGAAATGTGGACACTCACGGTCAGACTAGTCCACAAATTTAAAATCGCTCAGTGAGCTATGGAGAGAGCTATTCTTGGAATTTCTCTGAAGGACAAGATTCTCAGTGAAAATATCGGAAGAAGGACCAAAGTAAATGACATAGTTCTAAGGATAAGCAAGCTAACGTGGCAGTGGGCTGGTCACATTTCCAGAAGAAACGATAACGGTTGGATGGTTATGGACGGCCTGTGGCCAGGTGGAGTAACGACCTACGAAATGCGGCTGGAAGAAAATGCATGAGGAGAGCTGAAGACCGAGCTCAGTGGCGTGCATTAGGAGAGGCCTATGTGCAGCAGTGGACAAATAAACACTGATGATGATGATAAAACAGTTGTTTACACGTAGAGTTTTTTTTTATTGATAATATGTGATGAATGACTTCATCACTAAATTAATACGCGAATGTGCCAAGCAACGGCCCTGCGTTTTTTAATAAAAGCTTTTATTTAACTTGCCATGTTGTTTTTGAATTAACTTATTTCATTTCAAAAAGAACCTGAAGGATGTTATCAATTCATAATTGTTTATTTTACTTATTATTTTGCTATGAAACGGGCTATGCTCGGCGTTTCTAGGGACGCATCCGATACGATCTGGATCCTTCCAAGATGATCTGGCAGAGAAGGAAAGTCACCGACATAGCTCTAAGGATTAGCAAACTGAAGTGGCAATGACCGGTCACATAATTCGAAGAACCGATGGGGTAGACGTGTTCTTGAGTGGAAACCACGTGTTGGCAAACAAAGCTGCGTAGTGAAGGACGCCCTCCGGCTAGATGGAGCGACGACTTGCGCAAAGTACCTATCTGGTAGCAATTACATGAGAAGAGCCGAAGCTCGGGGCTCAGTAGCACGTTAGGACAGGCCTATGTCCAGCTGTGGACTTATGTAGGCTTTAACGACGATGATGATGATTATTCGTAGAGATGATTCATGGACGTACTACATACTATGTACAGATAATCTTCAGTTCGATGATGTGTCAAGTCCATACCAATATAATATAAAAGTAAAACGTTGTCTGTTTGTTTGTTTGGGGAGCTTTCGCGGGATAACGGCAGGATGGATTTAGATTAAATTTGGAATGGCGATAGCTTATACCCTAGAATAAAACAATGGATACTTTTTATCCCGGAAAATTGTAAGTTTTTACGGGAAAACAGCAAAATGTTGATTACACGCTATAAGGGAAGGTTGTGGAAACGAAATAACAAGTCTGTCAAAAAACTTCATGAGCATTGGTGCTATACCTACTTTTGTATTGGTTTTTAATTTCCTAGAAGAACATACTATAGGATGCTTTTCCGCGATAATAGTAGTCCGCGCGGACGAAGTAGTGGTCGGGAAAGCTAGTACCTAATAATCTATAAAGATAAATAAACACCTATTACAGCATTTTTGAAAATTAACCATGAGGAATGAGAAGTAAAATTGATTAAGACAGAGGCGTGTAATATACTGGGAACAGGAGTTTAATCACCACGTAGGCAACGCCGCGGGTATTAGCTAGTGTATTAATATTATTAAACCATTGAATTACATCCAACAATAGGACATCTATTTTTATGATTTTTAGCAGTTAACGCCTGCTTTCTAGTAATCATATATAATAATAAGTCACCATAGCCGAATTGGTAGATGCATGTGCCGCGCTGAGGCACAGTGTGCGAGTTCGAAACTCGC
The DNA here is from genome assembly GCA_946251855.1 of Alsophila aescularia. Lineage (NCBI taxonomy): Eukaryota > Metazoa > Arthropoda > Insecta > Lepidoptera > Geometridae > Alsophila > Alsophila aescularia. Next base: position 46,497,602 of record OX276379.1, read on the forward strand.
TCGTGATCCAAATTTTTCCATTAGAAAAATTATCATATACCAAGCAGGCGTTAACTGCGACGAACTAACACGAAGTTAATCAATATTAGCCGTGTTTGGTGGGTTAGTTCGAAATACTACCAATAGATGGCGTTACCGTCCCCATAAGACGGGTTCAAGAAACTAGAGGAAAAATTAGGATGGAGAGGTAACCGAATTGGTAGAGGCATGTGCCGCGCAAAAGGCACAGTAGTTATGCGATTTCGAATCTCATCCGTGATCCAAATTTTTCCATTGGAAAAATTATTATAGTATCTCTTGAAATATTTTAAAACCTTTGATAATGGTCTGTATTGACCCAGTTTAAACAAATACCTTGGACAGTTCAAACCGTGATCCGAAAATAATGCACTTGGACGTTTCACGCCGTGTTCCGGACCGTCGTTTTGTGAAACGCTCCAGTACCCAAAATAATTAACAATCGAAGTGATCTGGCTGGCACGTTGAAAATGTGACATCCCCGTAGAGTTTCTTGGTGCTCTCTTCTCTAACGGGTGTATTTTCGAAGCTCCAGAAGAGACCACAAAGGTATTACCTTTTCCAGTGAGAGATTTAAATCTGTTGGCACATGAAAGGAAAATTTCCTTTTCAAACTCAAAGCATGCTTAATTTACCTAACATTATTGATTTGATCTATTAAAAATATTTTATGTATTTTCCCTTGTTCATGAGATGCTAATTATGACTCGTAAAAGTGCCATTATTTTGCCTGTTAACATTTTTTTTTATCACGGTCTAGGCAATCGTTTGACCACAATCTCACCTGATGGAAAGCGATGATGTGATCGAAGGTGTAGCACGCTTGCCTATTCACTCTTGACTTGAACACACCTGGATTATATTTTACCGAAAACACTGACGAGGGCAGGGCGTTCCACTCCTTAGAAGTTCTTATAATAAATGAAGAAGCGAAACGCTTCGTTCTTGTGAGAGGTATTTCAACCATAAAAAATGGCGCTTTGCCGATCGTCTAGTCGTACGGTAATGGAAAGGTGATGGGGGAATCAGATTGTGCAGTTCTTGTGCACACTCTCCATAGTGCAATCTGTAGAATACCGATAGGCTTGCGACCTCACGTCGATGCGCCAGACTTTCAAGCTTACTATTTACCAGAGTGTCATATCCAATGAGCCTCATAGCACGTCTCTCAATTGAATCCAAAGCCTCGAGCTGATACTTGGCAGAACCGTCCTAGAACAGCAGTACTCCATACAAGATCGGACTTGTGCTTGGTAAAGATTCGAAAACTGTCCCGGCGTGAAGTACGAGTACCGCCTAAACTTAGACAAAATACCAAGTTTATTTGCAGCTACCTTGACTTTGGATTCAATTTAAGTCCCAAAATTCAGGTTCGTTGTGAGTTTGACCAAAAGCTCCAGATGGTCACGTAATGGTATTGTTACACTACGGAAAGACGGGGTTAAGAGGACTCTTTTTTAGCAGAAAACAAACACGCCTGCGTTTTAGTAGCATTAAACTTAACCAGGTTAGCATCGCCCCAATCGGACACGGCTTCTAAGGCTTAATTTAAACGGTCCACCATAAAATACAAATACAATAAAATACTTTGACTTTGAACAGTAATAATGACTATGCTCAATGACTAGGCTAAACTAAGCCTACTCTACAAAATTGCTAAATTCTTTGAAGGTAAATGCCAAATATAACTCAATCGATCAAATATACCCAATATTTCAAATATTTACTGCAATATTATTTATTTAAAAACACTTTTTCTAGTAATAATAACTAAAAATAAGCCTATTCTAAAAATTGCTAAGTTCATTGAAATTAAATGCCACATATACTCGTAGCTCAAACGATCAAACATACCTAATGTTTCAAATATTGAATGCAATATTATTTATTTAAAAATGCATTTTTTAAGTAAGCTTTTAAAAATATAGTAATCGCTTAGCTGAGTAAAATGAGCCCAAATACGGGAACTGTATGGCTAAGGAGTTTTAATGTCTATTGTTTTTGTTTTCATTGTGTGTTTCATGACTGCATCATCAGCACATACATTTGAAAAAATTGTCTTTTTAATAAGTTCTCTTTGTATAAATACTAAATATACTATGTGAAGTTCATTAAAAGCTTGTGAATTATGTGATATTTGCATCGTTATTAAGCAGTAAATTTTCTTTCTTCAGAAACGTTTTAATAAATAATATGCTCCAAGTACGAACCCACAATCCAGTTTGTGAAGCTAAAATGAATTAATCCATAAATAACTGTTGAATGTTTTGGCATACTGATTCTGAACCCTGATAAGTCTTTCATCAATGTCTCTGTAACGTCACAGTTGCTAAGTTCATAAAGTAGCCGAGTAATCAAAGCGTTTGAACGTTTTATTGATTCTGAACCTTAACAACTCCTTCGTCAATGCCTCCTGTGTATAATGAATGTTTTGTCATATTGATTCTGAATCCTGATAGATAAGTCCTTCACCAATGCTTTTGTAACGTCAAAGTTGCTAAGTTCACAAAGAGCCGAGCAATTAAAGCGGTTGAATATTTTATTGATTCTGAACTCTGACAAGTCCTTCGTCAATGCCTCCAGTGTATAATGATAGTTTTGTCATATTGATTCTGAACCCTGATAGAGAAGTCCTTCATCAATGCCCCTGTAACATCAGAGTTGCTAAGTTCACAAAGAGCTGAGCAATCAAAGTGGTTGAATATTTTATTGATTCGGAACCCTGAAAAGTCCTTCGTCAATACCTCCTGTGTATAATGAATGTTTCGGCACATTGATTCTGAACCCTGATAGATAATAAGCCCTTCGTAAATGCCTCTGCAACGTCAGAGTTGCTAAGTCCACATAGTAGCCGAGCAATCAACGCGGTTTACTGCGTGTTTACGATTCAAAATCCATTCAAACTGCTGCGATCACGTTCGCTGTAAATTGATTTTAATGACCTAAGTACTTACAGAACGCTATGTTGAGACTTTAGATGCACTGTAAGAACCAGTGATAAAACTTAGCAGGTACAGGCTTCTAGACTTGGTTCTTCATAACCGAAACTCATGTTTTGCATGTATTCTCAACTAAATATTTCTTGTACCTGTAGATTTTTAAACCAAAAGACTAATTCCAAGTAAATAAACAAAAATTACATCGTGGCAAATGGTTGAACGAAATCAATGAACAAGGGGAGGTTTGTAGAGTCCGCGCGTGACTGAAATCACAAAAATGTAGCCCTTGTGTTTGGTCAAAGGGACATCCCAACTATCGAGCGGGGCACGTCGTCGATATTGAATGCTGCTTCATTAATATATACTTCAGATACATTTCAGTTTTGGGTATTTCATTTAAGGCTACGTGCTTGTATTAAGGGCAAATATAGCATCCACTATCAATGTGAGCGATCGTTAAACGCAGTTTTATATAGATACTAAAGTAACTTTGCTATTTTAGTTTTACTGATCTACTTTATTTGAGCCATTTCCCACTGAAGTCTCGATAGACAAGGCCAATAGAATCAACACGTCACGAGTTCTGACACTGCACAAATTATTCATTCTATGCTGAAACTAAGTCCTAGGATTAAGTTGTATTTGCATGAAATTAAATGAGGCTTAACGCAAAATCAATACGTTAACGCCACGCTAGTACTGCATTAATTTCAACATATTGATACATGTACAATTGAGATATATCCCTATATACCTCAATTATATTCATTAGTGGAACTGCAGAATTTGCTGTTCATTTCAGACCAACCAATAATCACTTTGCAATTGAACTAATACGTCGCTGCTGTTAAGGGGACCATTAGTGAAGTAATAGTAAAACTCGACCCCGAGCCTACTTAATAATGTACGTATTCTAGCTACCCCCCTCATCGCATACTCGGACAGGAACCGTTTGATTTTCATATTCAGCTTATTCGAAATCCTAATTAAGGTTTGTAATTGAAGCATCGTTCTCATTATCACAAATTAATATTTGATGAGCAATTATTACTCAGAGTTTGATAATTTTCTATACTTATACATGCCTATTATACTCCTCGGATTAATAAACGGAGGCAAATCAAATAAATTTCGGCTTTGAAGCAGTCTGTGTAATCTACACTAATATTATACAGAGGAAACATTTGATTGTTTGTATTTTTGTTTATTTGTAATGGATAAACTAAAAAAAACAACACAGATTTTAAAAATTCTTTCATCTACAAATAAATAAATATATATATTCGGAAATTCATTTGAATTCATTCAGTAGTTTCAGCGTGATGCGCGTCCAAGATACAGACATACAGACAGACAGACAGACAGACAGACAACAGAAAAAGAACAGTTTTGGCTTCAGTACGAATATAGAAAAGACTCCAAAAAAAAATACAAAATATTTTCAATGTACAGAGTTTGCACCCTTATCCCCCAGGAACCCTTAATTTTTTGGGATAAAAAGTATTCTCAATTTTCACCGATCATATAAACTATGGCTGTGCCAAGTTGCATCAAAATCCATCTTGTAGTTTCAGTGGTAAGTGGTAAGTGTTTTTTAAAATAACTTTCAACCTCAATCCTGCGGGAACCCTTTCATTTTTCGGGATGAAAAGTATTTTATGTCCTACCTTGTGGAATGAACTCAAATCATACCAAGTTTCATTTAAATTAATTTAGTAGTTTTGGCGTGATGCGCGTTCAAGATACAGACATATGGGTCCAAAGTAATGTTAAGCATGAAGTCATATTTTTTTCCGGACTGTAGTTTATATTCGATTCTAAAGCCAACACTTATTTTTCATTTTTGTCTGTCTGTCTGTCTTTCTGCCTGTCTGTATATTGACCGCGCATCATGCCAAAACTACTGAATGAATTCAAATGAAACTTGGTATGATTTGAGTTCATACTACGAGATATGACATTGGATATTTTTCATCCCGATATTTAGCATGGTTCCCATGGAAGAGGGGCTGAAAGAAAACATGTATACTTAGTTGTAATTCATGAACGCGTAGTCCGATTTCATTCATATTTTTTTTGTTAGAAAGGAGGTACCTACTTTAAATATTGTCATGTAAATATTTCAAGGTTATCGGGTTGTAGTTATTAATGTAAATTACAGACAGCTCAACCCTTAGTATTATGTTTAAACAACTTGAAACCCGAAATGTACAGGAGCGTTTGAACGTACGGCTCATCTTAAGCTGACCTTTGCACTTTATCATAAAAGATTAACGGTCATCGTAGACACAAGCACAACGTAGTGTGGGACGCCCGCCGGCCAGGTGGAGAGCCGACTTGAAAAAGACAGCTGGCAGCGACTGGATGAGAAGAGCTGAAGATCAAGCTCAGTGGCGTTCATTGGGAAAGGCTTACGTCCAACAGTGGACTGGTATAATGATGGTGATGATGATTATGTAGAGAGAAAACTTGCGTTAGGCTTATTCTGTGGTTAGGTTGCAAAAATCTGTACCGTCCTGTTTTTTTAAGATTGATATCAGTAGAGTAAAACTAAATTTGCAGCTTCGAAAGACCTAAGCTAACTTCGTGGTGCTCGAAAAACATAGAAATTTTCGGCCTAATTTCAGATTTTGGCTTGTAACTTCTAAAAAGTACTTTCCACGAAAAAGTTGTCTGCAACACTTATAAAGAAAACAAAATTTTCTATAATTTGAGGCCAACCGCAGCTCTGTTATCACTTGAAAAACCTGAGTTGCATACTTCAAACATTGGCAATTTTTTCTAAAAAGTTTGAAATGTTAGTTGTATCGCCTTCCGAGCAGCATATCAGCTATAATACTCATTCTACGAAGAAAAACTCGAAAAAAAGTTGTAGAACAGTTATTTAACTTTAATATAAGTACAAATGAAATTTTATAAGACCAAAAGTTCCTCTATATAACGGACAAAACTAAAATTTTAGGAAATCGGATTTTTCAAGAAATGTAAATTGTTATTAATATTGCACAGTAATCTATTGTAATGTTAATAAAATTGATTTATTTTTACTTTTTTTTTCGTTTGTTTCTGTTAATCTGTGTCTGTTTGTTTGTTCACGCATCACGTAAAAACTACTAAACCGATTGTGATGTGGGTTTCACTGATGGATAGCTTAAGGTTTGACTTAAAAACTGGTTTACTTGATATCTCAAAATAAAGTGTAGAAGCCGAGCAATATATCAAAAACTTTTTGACGGCTGAAGGATTTTTGATGAAATGTTGGTATACTGGTATTTTAGGTCCTGGAATAGCAAATAGAGTACTTTTAACCTCTAAAAATGAACACGCGTGCGAAGCCGGCGGGCACAGCTAGTGAAACATAAAACTAGGCATTATTAAATTAGTCAAAATTCAAACTTGTTATCCCTGCGACATCGCGGGAGCGGGTGCGGCAGATATGGATAGGTACAAACCATAGAAACACAAAATAATAGAATGAGCACTAAAACAGAGAGAAAAGAAAGAAAGAAAATTAATTTATTCAACACTTATAAAAAAGTAGCAAAAAAATGAACAAAATAAAAATATGTAGCTTACTTCCGCCAAAACTGTAAGTCAGACAAATGATAAATGGTAAAATTAACACAAGTAAAACCCCACGCTAAACAAAACCCTACCCACATAATTCACAAGCTTTTAATGAACTTCACATAGTATATTTAGTATTTATACAAAGAGAACTTACTAAAAAGACATTTTTTTCAAATGTATGTGCTGATGATGCAGTCATGAAACACACAATGAAAACAAAAACAATAGACATTAAAACTCCTTAGCCGTACAGTTCCCGTATTTGGGCTCATTTTACTCAGCTAAGCGATTACTATATTTTTAAAAGCTTACTTAAAAAATGCATTTTTAAATAAATAATATTGCATTCAATATTTGAAACGTTAGGTATGTTTGATCGTTTGAGCTACGAGTATAAGTGGCATTTAATTTCAAAGAACTTAGCAATTTTTAGAATAGGCTTATTTTTAGTTATTATTACTAGAAAAAGTGTTTTTAAATAAATAATATTGCAGTAAATATTTGAAATATTGGGTATATTTCTATTCTAGTCATTATTACTGTTCAAAGTCAAAGTATTTTATTATATTTGTATTTTATGGTGGACCATTTAAATTAAGCCTTAGAAGCCGTGTCCGATTGGGGCGATGCTAACCTGGTTAAGTTTAATGCTACTAAAACGCAGGCGTGTTTGTTTTCTGCTAAAAAAGAGTCCTCTTAACCCCGTCTTTCCGTAGTGTAACAATACCATTACGTGACCATCTGGAGCTTTTGGATGTCAAACTCACATCGAACCTCAATTTTGGGGCTTAAATTGAATCCAAAGCCAAGGTAGCTGCAAAGAAACTTGATATTTAGTCTAAGTTTAGGCGGTACTCGTACTTCACGCCGGGACAGCTTTCGAATCTTTACCAAGCACAAGTCCGATCTTGTATGGAGTACTGCTGCCACCTCTAGGACGGTTCTGCCAAGTATCAGCTCGAGGCTTTGGATTCAATTGAGAGACGTGCTATGAGGCTCATTGGAGATGACACTCTGGTAAAGAGTAAGCTTCAAAGTCTGGCGCATCGACGTGAGGTCGCAAGCCTATCGGTATTCTACAGATTGCACTATGGAGAGTGTGCACAAGAACTGCACAATCTGATTCCCCCATCACCATTTTTTTTATGGATGAAATACCTCGCACAAGAACGAAGCGTTTCGCTTCTTCATTTATTATAAGAACTTCTAAGGAGTGGAACGCCCTGCCCTCGTCAGTGTTTTCGGTAAAATATAACCCAGGTGTGTTCAAGTCAAGAGTAAATAGGTATCTACTAGGCAAGCGTGCTACACCTTCGATCACATCATCGTTTTCCATCAGGTGAGATCGTGGTCAAACGATTGCATGACCGTGATAAAAAAAATGTAAACAGGCAAAATAATGGCACTTTTACGAGTCATAATTAGCATCTCATGAACAAGGGAAAATACATAAAATATTTTTAATAGATCAAATCAATAATGTTAGGTAAATTAAACATGCTTTGAGTTTGAAAAGGAAATTTTCCTTTCATGTGCCAACAGATTTGAATCTCTCACTGGAAAAGGTAATACCTTTATGGTCTCTTCTGGAGCTTCGAAAATACACCCGTTAGAGAAGAGAGCACCAAGAAACTCTACGGGGATGTCACATTTTCAATATTTGTTATAATTTTTCAAATATTTAAAATATTATTTATATTATTATTATTTTTTTATTTTTTTTACAATATTTTTTACAATATTTTTTCTAATGGAAAAATTTGGGTCATGGACGAGAATCGAACTCGCATACTGCCTTTACCAATTCGGCCCCCGAGACCTATGCGTCGTCATCCAAATCATTCCACTAGCTTCTTTAAACCAGACTTATGGGGACGGTAACGCTATCTATTGGTAGTATTACGAACTACCAACCGAACACGGCTAATATTGATTAACTTCTTTAAATTTTCCATTAGAAAAATTATTATATATACTTACGCTAAGCAGGCGTTAACTGCTATAAAAAAACATAAAAATATAATTTTTCAAATGTCAGAAATTATAATAAAACCTATTTTAGTCCGCTTGCTACGCGTGCTACGCGGTACTGCGCATGGTAGCTTTTTCACGCGCGAGCAAGGTAGTAGATAAAAGATATAAAAGATAAAAGTGACAATGAGACTGGGAAAAATAAAGTAAATATTCTAGCTATGTATGTTGTTTATAACAACGTGACATCATGCCATGATCTCATGGCATGTTGTAGTCATGAGACATCTCACAAAGTACTTTGATCATTTTATTCACCTAACGTAAACATAGAAGTGATCATTCAATATTATCATGGAGCTTCGAGACATCAAGCCATGTATTTCTGTCATTAATTTTTATTTATTAATCGTTTGTTGTGCAAACAGTTTTCACTTATAAGCTTGAAACTCAAATTAAGATTACAATTTGAAGAAATTTTCCGTAACTTTATATTTGGTAGGTTTCAGAAAATACTGTTGTATTTCAAAGACAGTAGAAAAGTAGATATTTACTTTAATATTGGGTTTGGAAACTCACGAAACGAAAATTCTTTAGACATTCCATTTCAATTAATAAACGTTTCACTGCAATACTTCAAACAATTTTAAATTAATTTTCCAAGTTATGTTCTCATTATTTTATAAATAATATTATTTCATATCTCTGGACCACCCACGCCGTTTAGGTGGAATTAGAACCTTGCGTACCCACGCAAATTTCTAATTCTTTAGAACCACGATAAGATCAGGCTTTTTTTGGTATTTATTAAAGGTTTATTACTTTTTAAAAACTTTTAAGATGCCAACGACAAAACTACAAAGGTCAAAAGATTTAAAATTAGTATATCTACACTAATATTAAAAAGAGGAAAGATTTTATTGTTTGTTTGTTTGTAATAGATAAACTCAAAAAATACCGAACCGATTTAAAAAATCTTTCACCCATACAAACTTAGACAAAGTTAGCGTTGCTGTCAAAGATTTTGAATTACGGTTACTGGTGTATTTTATTTTTAGAAGTGATGACGGGTATAATAATGCTAAAAGTAAGAAAAATGCCGCGGTGTGAGCGCTGCTCGTGCAAACCCGGAGCGAGTCACTAGTTCTAAATATTTATGTAAAGTTCTTAGTTTATTTGAAAACTTTAGTTCGAAACTTGTGTCGAAACATTTACAAACATGCAATCTTGTCGTTACCATTATATATTTGTAGTGTAAGTACACAGTTTTCTAGTAGCAAGGCTTGTAGCAACAAATTTTATTATTTTGGGAGTACACTGGAAAGAGTACCTAAACGTAACCAATCAACAGTGACCAGCCATACATCCTATGATCCTATAAAGCGTCGAAGTTGTCTCACGTTCCCGTGAAACCAATAGCAGTTTACCTGCGAAACAAGCGTCGAGGTCCGGGTTCCCACTGGAACAATCAACTTCCTGTTTACTCTGTGGCCTGTCAGGATACAGTAACTGTATTGTAGACGGTTAGTCAACTTCAAGCAAAGATATTGTATGTTGTTCGTAGTACACAAAACTTCATCATTTTCGTCAGCTGTCTCCACTCTCAGGTGGATATAAGCCTCCTTTCCCTTGCGCCATTCGTCTCTGTACTGTGCCGACTTCATCTAGGTTTTTCCTCTGATCACCACGATGGCACTGACCCATCTGACACTCCCCTTTTGGTAAACCATTTCTCGGGACATAAAACTTCCTTGGTACAACCAAAACACTTTGTCTTTCAAGATACACACACATGCATTCCTCATTTTACAACAGCGAGTTGGCACTTACGTTTTCTGTACAGGATACTCTTAGAATATTCAGGACGATAAATGGTTATTTCGGGTAATTTAGCGATTCGTTAAAGCTGGTGTCATCCTTTTTTGTTTTATTCTTCCTCGAAATATATTTTTAAACCAGGATCGGAATGCAGATTTTTTAAACACTTCATAAATAAACAGTTCTTTTGCGTTCGACGATACCGTAATATTCTAGCAATCTATAAATAGGTCGCCAATAAGTTAACCATTTGAGCGTGAATGTCCGATGTACAGACACTGAATATCAACCTACCTATATAACGTCTGTCCAAAAAATAGGTAAGCTATGCTACTGTTTTCTTTTCATTGTGTGCCACGGGAGGAGCCCTTTGAGAAAGTTCCTTATTGCTTCCTTGAGTGCTCACCTCACCTGATATTGTAATCGTGTTCCGATAGCTTCCGTCCCATGGCGCTTTTATCGCTGGTAAGAATAGGGTTGACAGGACAGGACTTCGTTCCTTTAAGACTCATTGCGTAACTAAGGCCACCTTGCAGCAACCAAGGCAATTCCAATCTATTCAGTAGTTGAATAAGACAAAAAATATACCTCTAGAGGTTCTGAATTATATTATGAGTGTTACAAGGTATGTATACCTAGTCAACTAGGCTGATAATATTACTCTCCAGGTGATCCCTGGAGTGTTTCTGCTTCAATAAATTTCATAAAAATCGATTCAGCTGTTATCATTTCGGATATCAATTTGTAGACAAATCGCAATAAGTCTTTGGTTAGCAAATAAAAAGCTGTTGTTGAATAATGTGTTTATTGTAGGTATGAGTGTGAAAAGCGTTTCAGAATTGGAACAATCCAGCAGCCTTTGACAGCCGGCTGTATGAATATATTCCCCTCGCACGTTTGAGCAGACATCTGTCATCTCACATCACTCGCACGTGGCTCCAAAATTCATGTAATAAGTGAGTCGACTCAACATACGAGTGTTGCCTTCGAATAGATTCTACGTTGCCTCACATTTACAAGAGCTTTGTGTCTACGTAGATAACCACTTTACAGCAGCAGCCACACAAATAACCAGCAAAATATACAAAACCCGGGTTCTATTGGCAGGTTTTTTTGCTAAAAGTTATGTTTCCCAGGCAATCTTCGGATGGAGAAAACTTAGAAATAGTGTAACGAAAATTTACATACGACCTTCTTTGTATATTGACACGTCTGTGCTGCTCGATAGTCAAATAATTTATCAAATTCAAAGAGAGCAAAGGTGAATGTCCCTAGGTCAGCCCTTGCAGGCTATTGACACTGGCAACTACTGAGCTAGACTTTTAACCATAGTTAGGTAAATAAAACGAAAATTTAATTTTCATACTTACTCAGAGCCATACAAAATTTTGTAAACAAACAATAAAAAGAGAACCATTTTGTTGGTAAGTATAAAATAGATAATAAAAATAATAAAAACATTACTAAGTATATTATATTATTATAAATTTAAAATAGATATTGAACAGCAAACTGTACGCCAAAAGGAAATAAAACATCGACATACAAATTAAAACAATATAAGAAATCTATAAATGTATGATATATTACGTACATATGCATGATATATCATACATATAATATATTATATTACATCTCTCTGTTTGCAAATTGTAACGTATACACTATTATTCACAGACTCAACGTTACTAAAGTTATCACTATCTCCATGTATTAAAAACATCCCTTGTTTAATTATTGTAATAAACGCAAAGTTTAAATTAGAAATAAATTAAATAAGGTCTCTGGCTCAGTCAGAGGATTCACGGGCCAGGCCAAAAGCGCTCGAAAAAAAAGAAGAATAAATAGTGTGTCTGCTATTACTGTTTTCTGAAGGCCCAAATAATTTAGTAGGATTATTTTAGACTTGACCCACACAACTAGACGTACATACTTAGTATGATTGCTGGACACAAGTTATTTTTTTGTATCTATGGTAAAAACACGATGTAACAATTATTTTGAACTGTTATTTGAAAGCTTAATAATCGTTTGCCTAAATAGTTGCCCTGTTGCCTTTATTCGTGTAATGCATATGGCATGGCATTAAACTTCGCTTACCGAAAGCACATCAATCACGCCTTGTACACGAGGCTCTGTTGTGTTAATATCGCAAAAAGTTTGGCAAACGTAATCCTATGTACTATACCGTGTTTGATTTATTATTGTATTCTGTGAAATAGAGCTGAATAAATATGTTGAGTTCTTGGCCTTTCTTTCTAAATATACAAACATGACAATACAAACAGACTCATTACTGTGGTAGAGCAGTCGTGATCTTTAATCAAAAGCTTGTACTATTATTTATTCTGTGTCAAAAGCAAATAATTATATATATATATGTCGTTTTCTGCTACTTGTTTGATCCAGCATATATATACATAATATTATATCTTCTCATGGGTGCTAGGAAGGCATTCATGACAGTTAACTGACTCTAACATCAGTTTCTAAATAGGTACAACGATTTAGGGAGTAGCCGAAACAAAGTTTAAATAATTATCAAGCTAGCCGTTCTCCCCCGAACAAAGAGACGGGTGTTATAAGTTTAGGGTGTGTATCCGTGTGTGTGTGTGTGTCTGTCTGTGGCATCGTAGCTCCCAAACGATTGGACCGATTTTGATGCGGTTTTTTATGTTTGAAAGCTGATGTGATCGAGAAGCTTTTTAGCTGTAATGGGGGGTGGGGGAGGGGGGGGGGTGGAGGCTATATTTTTATTTAACTTGTGCTTGTTTTTATTCAATTTGTGTAGATCGCTAATTGAAGCTAACTATAGTCACAATACTACTACGCTATGTTTCTTACATATTACATGTAATACTACCTGTGCCCCGCGGTTTCACCCGCGTACACGAGTATGATGAATATGAAAAGTTATTCCAGGACAGGACCTAAATCCGTTGAGTTTCAGCGAGAAGACTGAACCGAACAAAAGACACACAAAATTTCGCATTTATAATATTAAGTGTGACTTTTGACTAGGTATAGGCATAAAATACTAGTATAGCCAACTTCATGAAAAATAAGAAAACTTTAAAAAAAAATTACTAGAAAGAAGCTTATTTTTTTATTTTTTTTGTTGCATTGTCATCGGTTTGTGAGCTACCCTGAATGTTTCAGCCGGAAAGCTAATCAGGAAATGCTCGAAATTTGAATTGCAAGATTCCAGGATAGACAAAATACATAGATACAAAGATAGACACAAATGAAGTTAAATAAAAGCTTCTAAAATGAACTCGTAAGTTGAAGTGTATATTATTATGACGAACTTTATCCACATGCAACCTACCATGCAACAGTAATAATTAAAAAAAAAAACAGATTTGCTAAAGGATTTGGCGCGAAGGTGTAACATTATAGTAGTTTATGAAACGGTTGCAAAATGAAAGGAATTAAACACGAGATTGAGTTTAAAAAACGAGCCGTAGGCGAGTTTTTTAATAGTCACTCGAGTGTTTTAATACCTACTTGTAGTTATGTGCCGTTTCATATATTACTTTATCTACACTCATGCAATAAGAACTTACTTTTAATAAAATAAAATAAGGCGTAATCTTTTTTTGATTTTGCTGGTAGCCCTTTCCTCATGTTCGTTGCTGTTCCGTGATGTCAGGTGGAGTCAAATTCTCCTCACGAACACTGTTTTCACATGTTTAATACAACTTTGTCACATTTTTAATCAGGATAAACATTTGATCGACATTATAAATCACCTAAAATTGGTTAGGTAGTAATGTAAAGTTTTGTAAAGTAAATTATGGCGCCAAAATCCAGTCCACAGTCTCACACGCGCCGCCATAGACAACAAAATGAAGAAACTCTCAAAAAAAGAAGCGGATCGGAATGGTGCTTTAATGGTAAATAAAATATATTATAACATCGTTTAGTTCGAAAACAGTGTTATTATTTTATTATTATTATTTTTCTTATTAGAGACGTGCCATGCGTAATGTACTCGTATATCATTATGCCAATTTTTTTGAGTTTATAATCCGTTTTTACGATGTGAGTGTAGATAAAATATTTTTTTAATCCTAGAGCTCACTTCGATAAATCTCCTTGCAGTAAAAAGGTTTAAATGTGTCTGTAATTTCAGGATTGTGTTTTTTTTGTGTGTGATACATTCAGTTCGAACTATTCCAACGTTTTTTTTTCATTGTGTGTTTTATTATATCAGCTATTTACAGTACATTTTCCTCTGTAAGCGGCTGCACATCACATGTACATGATGTACTTACCTTAAAACCTTTTCATGCGTGCAATGCACTAACATGTGCAGAATGGACATAGATTTGCCGCCATTAATATTTTTTCAAGTTTGCTCTTAGTGTTTATATTACGTCTGAATGTTTTTTGGGTTACAAAGGGTGTATTTCGATTCACGATAAAATCGGTGTGAGCAATCACAGTACTAATTTTCGTTCCGATTCAGATATCGCGCTCATGACAGTTGAGTTAGGATAAGGTTATTTAATAAATGGTAATCTTCACATTTTATGTAATTATTTTTCTAATATTTAGTGAAATATCGAGTTTTTGTAATTTTAAAATTATAGCTTTTAAATTATACAAAAAGGAAAGTGCGTCACACCTTGTGCGTGATAGAGACGCGCTTGCCCCAGCAAGCGCGTCTCTATCACGCACTTGCCTCAAGTCAGAAAAAGCAAACATTTTTTGGTAAGTTTATAATAATAACCTTTATTTTGCATATTACCGTTTGTATGCAGCTATGCAAATTCATATATTTTGATACTTACTTGTTTGGTTTATAATTTATTTATTTTAAACTAGTGGTGATATATTTATAGATTATGAAAGTAGACATTTGCAGTTTATTATATACCTTGTGATGTTTAAAGTGCAATAGCAATAACTAAACATATTTATTTTCTAAAGTTTATGGTTCCAAATTTGTAAGTCAAAGAATATTAATGTTTTGAAAGAGGTTTTGTTTAGATACAGTTTTTGTTTTAAATACCTAAGTACCTAACTAGGTAATTCAATGTTCATCAACAATCTAAAATAATCATTATCTGTAAGTATGTAGTTCTAGTTCCAAATAAGTACTTTTACTTCCAAGGAAATCTGAATAAATCGATGTTTTCTTTTTCAAACCCGGTACAAGATAAAAGAAAAAACAAACTTTTATTGGGATGTTCGGAATTGATAATAGATTCCAAACTAGTTTTATACTTATGTATGACTTACCGGGATTGAAAAAGAAAACATCGATTCGTAGGAATCTTCTAATAGATTCCAAACTAGTTTCATACATAAGTATAAAACTAGTTTGGAATCTGTTATCAATTCCGACAAATAAGCATTAGTGCTTCTATTTTGGTACTCCCAACTAAGGCAAAAATATAAAATGTAAGTGCTTTACTTGAAAAAAGGTTTCTACCCCTGACATGAAAAAGTGTGGTGCACTTGCCCCTAATTTATTTTATAAGTTATATTCAACCTAATATTGATCGCAGAAAAGGTCAGAATGCATAATCTAGTAGGGCTCAAATACGTCTATTGGTAAATTTTTAACAAAATGTTATATAGAAGATTTTAGAAGTATTTTATCGAACTGACGCACTTGCCTCATTTGGTTGGGTAAGTGCGTCTAGTGGAGTAACTTACTATAAACAAGTAAATATCGTAGTAAAATTGGTCCAAATTCCACAAGCTATGTATATATTCGTTGCCAAGGAAACAAATTATCATATAATACTTAATTTGATGGCCAAACTACTAAAGAAACCTAAATATTTGCAGTTGAACTCATCTTTGTTAAAAGTATGTCGCACTTACCCCGACTGACCTTATGTATGTATGTATGTATGTATGTTCGTCTGTTTGTACATGACCACAATTTATAGCCAACCTTTTAAATTTGTAGGAATCTTCTATTAGTAAAACCAGAGTTTTTAAGCTACTTACAAAAACTTACTTACAGAAAAGGAGGCTATCGATTTGACGCGTATGACTACACTCATATTTATTTGATTTTTGTATGTTTGTATCTTTGTAATCGACAAAAGAAAAAATTTTATAAAAAAATATTTTTCAAGACAGTACGAAATTTGCAATATTGTAACCCAAGGAATCAATAAATTGTTTTTCCTAAAAAACAAACGACTTCGTATTCAAATAATGTTCTTTTCTAAACAAACAATAAAAAGAATAAAATAATTACTTACAATAAAACCAGAACACTATCACTTAAAGAAAAGTAAAAATGTAATTACCGATTCAAAAATACAATTTAAAATAGAAAGAGTTAGATAGTTAGTTAGTATATAGTTAGTTAGATAATAGAATAGTTAATAGAATAGTTTCTTACCCCCCTTTTCTCAAATAAAATATAGCTAAGTTCACATCACCTTTCAAACATAAAAAACCACTTCAAATTCGGTCCATTTGTTTGGGAGCTACGATTCTGAATTACGCTTATGCTGCCAAAGATATTATTTACAGTTACAATGCGTATAAAAATTCTAAAAGTAAGAATAATGCCGCAGTGTGGGCGCTACACGTGCGAAATCGGGGCAAATCACTAGTATGTGATATTGTTAAAAATTGGTATTTATTAGTGGTATTCATATTATGTTAGTCTTGTCACTGATACTTTATTTAACAAAATCCATTTAGCCGTTAAGTCTGTAGGACGTGCCAAAGAAACGTAAAAACAAACAAACAAACAGACATACATACATACATACATATATACATACATACATACAACCCAATCACATAAGCCTCCGCAGTCGGGTAATATATGAAGTTAATTTGTTTTCGGATCACAATACAACAAAAGAGTCCGATTTTGATGTATACATATATTACTATACTCTTTGGTCCAATCTATTTGTGGTACTGGCATAACACAATCTCTCTTTCTCGTATTTTTACGTGAAGATACTTCAGGCGCGAAACTCGCGCGTAGCGTTCTTTTCAAAACCACGCTGAGACCCATGCCTCCCGGCCCCCGTACCGCGTGCGTCAATTCGGCCGTTTACTCCTCCTTAGACTACTGTCTGTAAATAATATATATGTACTGTGATATCGGTTTGGGGCATAGTCTGTGTAATCGCAAAATGGCGAACATACAATACAATACAACAACACTTTATTGCACACCAAGAAGAAGGTAATAAGGACATAATCCGTGACGTCACAAGGGATGTCGTTGTCGCGCTCTCGGAGACTCGGTACGTGAGTTAGCGCGATAATATCCATTATAGCGTGTCTCGGAATGCACGCAAAAATGGATAGTAGTGATGCAGATGAAGATTTGAACAACATTTTGTGGCAACAAAAATGGCCCATGATCTATTCCCACATAAATTAAGAAAAGCCTACGACAAAGCCTACAAGGAACTTTTAGAGTGGAAGACTTTTGACTTTTGTTTTTTTTTTCTACGTCATTTTCAGAAAACCTACATTCAGTACCTAACAGACAAGTATAAGAACATGAATAACAACTATCTATGCTTACTTATAATAAATCAGTAAGTACCAAAAAAAACTGTACAATGAAGATATTTATACAAAAATTGGTCTAGGGTAATTAAAATAAGCTAAAGAACAAGTTTTTTTTTTAAATCGTGTCTCTCTGTTTGTCTGTTAGTCTGTATGTTTGTTCGCGCATCACGTAAAGCTGAAGAACGATTTCAAGAGAGGCCGGTCTAATAGTGAACCAATGCAGACTATTGATGATGATTATGACTAGATTCTATCTATCTATACTTATAATACGAGTAAAGTAGTAGGTACCAAAAAATCTGTACAATGACGAATATATAAAAAAGGTTACTACCTATATATACCTATATATAAGGTCACCTACTTAAAATAGGAACATTGAAAACTTTTTTTCGTTTCTGTCTCTTTGTCTGTATGTTTGTTCGCGCATCACGTAAAATCTACTGGACTGATTGCGATGCAGTTTTCACTGTTAGATAGCTTAGGGTTTGACTTAAAAACTGACGTAATTGGTATCTCAATCTCATGAGCAGAATTTGAGCAATCGATAACAAATATCACACGAGCATGAGTATGTTTGATAAACCTACATTCGTGTTATAATAGCCCCAATTATATGAGAGTTGTATAAACTACTATTTGCGGTTGGTTGCCGCCGTCTTTGTTTTTATACAACTCTTAATAAAGCTGTGCACTTGATTAGGACACATTCACAAATTAATAATATATATAACTATAATGGGGCACTCCCCATTATAGCTAAGAAGCATCTCGATCACATCAGCATTCAAATATAAAAAAACACATCATAATAGTTACATTCGTTTGGGAGCTACGATGCCACAGACACACGGATATATACCTACATACACACCCTAAACTTTCACAATCAACAATAACACACCAATCTTTTCTCGTCTGGGGTTAAAAAGATGAGTACGTATGCACTTATGCATACTTTGACTCCATAACACCAACGGGTACAGGCATTTTACATAACAGGCGCACGCAACTGATTGCTCAATTAAGCTCTGCGCAAAATCGTCTATCAATCGCACGCCTCTGCTCACCTTTGATTGATATCGCTCGTTAAGCGAACTCGGCCGTTGGACTAACAAGAATTGTATGGAAATGCACACAAATACTAGCATGTTCTCAAAATAAATAATAACAATATCATGTTGATCTCGAAAAAGTAAATTTTGAATTAAAGTTCGTATTATTTTCTGAACGAAAATGCAGGTTCTTGAGAACAAAATAGTTAAAAATGAACAAAATAAAAATATGTAGCTTACTTCTGCCAAAACTGTAAGTCAGACAAATGATAAATGGTAAAATTAACACAAGTAAAACCCCACGCTAAACAAAACCCTACCCAAAATTGAACTAATGAAAAATATAAATGAAATGAAAGCTAAGGCCTGGAGGCCAGAAAAAACACTTATATACAAATAATATATGTAAATATATATACACAATAAAAAACCCCCAAGCTAAACAAACCCTACCCAAATACAAGTATCGTAACACTTATATATTCATATACATATAATATAAAAACACAATAAAAAACATATACCTCGATCAGGTTTTTTTTAAATAAAACATTTTTTTCTTATTTACACTATTTTTTTTTCTATTTTTTAGTTTGGTTTTCTATATAAAGCGTGTTTTTTAGTTTTTTCAAACTATTTTTTTTTTCTACTTTTTAGTTTTTTTTTTTCGAATTATTGCATTGTCATCGGTATTTGACAGGTGTGCAAAATTTGAATGAAATCTAACCGTTTAAAGTAATAATAATAATATATTCGGGACTTTCCACACCAATTATCTAGCCCCATACTAGGATACCCTGTGCTATGGGCACTAGATAACGGATAAACATACATAGATAGGAATATTAATATCCATGACTCGGAAACAAACATTTCTGCTCATCACACAAATGATTGCACCTTGCAGGATTCGAACCCGCGACCGTTCGATTTCGTACCTGGGATCTCTAGCCACGAGACCAACCGGTCAAAAAAATAAATAAAGTGGGTCAAAACAGCGTCCAAAGGAGTCGGTTACAAACATACAAACATACAAGTGAAGCTAATATAAAGCGTATAAAAAGGAAATTTATGGCATGATTTCCTATTGATCAGCCCCGGTAAGCATTAATTTTGATATTGCTTAGTGCCACATCAACGTGACCATAAATGATAATTTACATGATTTTCATTTTGTATTTTCATATTGTTTTAACACTAGGGATGCGCAAGGTCAAATTACTATTAACTATCGATAAAGCTATCGTAGGCTGGATCAGGCTGCCAATAACCGCCCCCCCTGGGTTCCCGCCTTGACGTGGCGGGGGCGCTCTAGTAGCCGTGGTTATCCTCGGAAGCTAAGAGGAACCCGGGGCCGCGCTGGCAGGGTGCTGCTGGCCGGCCCAAGGAGGGGCCGCTTCACTGGGCTTTCCTCCGCAAGCCCACGCTGAAGTGGCCACAGTAGGTTGTGGTGCTGTATGGTGTTTGCGGCATCGCAACTGAGGTGGGGCCCGGGTGCTCGGCACCGGCTCGAGGAGGGGGGGCCCGGGCACTTTGGTGCAGGCCCGAGGAGGTGGGGCCCAGTGCGCTCGGCGCAGGCTCGAGGAGGTGGGGCCCGGGTGCTCGGCACCGGCTCGAGGAGGGGGGGCCCGGGCACTTTGGTGCAGGCCCGAGGAGGTTGGGCCCAGTGCGCTCGGCGCAGGCTCGAGGAGGTGGGGCCCGGGTGCTCGGCACCGGCTCGAGGAGGGGGGGCCCGGGCACTTTGGTGCAGGCCCGAGGAGGTGGTCCGCTCTCAGCACTACTGTATTGCAGTAGTGCTCGGAGTGTGACGTGCTCCATGGTCTTTCAAATCCTGACTCGCTGCTCGGTACTGCGCTGGACAGAGGACGACTGTAGCTGTGCGGTGCTGGGTGGTGACAATGGATGTGGGAGGCCATGTGGAGCTCAACGCCGGGAGTCGGAGGAGGAATTTATTCCCCTCTGACCCCCCCCCCCCCTGAGGCCTAGGTGGTGGACACGGGGGTGTCTGCCCCAGCGTAAGGCCTCGAGGTGGCGCGCACGGTGTTCTGTGCGCCCCTTAATGGCGTTTATGGGATGGGGAATGGCTCAGCTCCATCCCAACCAGGACGGGGTCCTCAACAGGACCAGCGCCGTCGGGGCCGCGGACGAGTACGAAAGCATACCCGTAGCCCCGGCACAAGACGTAGTGTGGAACACCGTGGGGTTTTAGTCGGTAAGAGTCCGACATAACCACCTTGCTGCCCCCGCAGCTTGGTGGTATCCATGAGGATTTCCCCACGTAAAAAAAAAAAAAAGCCTATAACCGGGCATTGGTCATGGTCCACCTGCTCAGTTCACCTGGGTGGACCACGGGCACTTTTGCTTATATTTCTCAAAAAATATATTCTCTTTGCACCTGAATGCATTAGCAATAAAGTAATTAATATATTAGTCAAGTAGTATAAGTTAAGTAGTATATTAGTCTCTGTATTTACCAGGTGAATAAAACTAATGAAAACTTTGAAAATCCACATTGCCGTTTAAAAATGTTTCAGATATTTTAATTACTTAGGTAACGCGCGAAAGCTATACATGCGCCGTTCGGGCGTTATCGGTAATGCTCGCGCTTCATCGGGTCGCGCCAGCGGCGCGCGGGCGTTCGTTCGCACGCGAGAGACGCATGCAGCGTTGCCAAACGTACGGTAAGTAATTACCGTATTCATACGGTATTTTCATCTCTCGTACGGTAGTCTAGAGGGGCATGACAAACATACGGTAATTTTAAGAACATAACCAAAATTCGATGAAATATACGGTAATTTGAAATTGGCGCCTAATTATCACGGCCGCAGGTTACCTAACTTTCTGTGTATTTTCTCTCTACCACACTTCTAATCATACGCTATTTGCTATCTCTTTCCTTCTTGTTGGACGGATGAACAAGCGGCCGAGGAAACCGATTTATATACCAAGGAAGTCAAGCTAAAATAAAACTTTATTATGTGAAGGTATAACATTAACAACAGTAAGAAAACAAGTTGGAAATACTCAAGGCGATATACAATGCCAATGACCTCGATCATTGCGCCACGCCAGGTTTTATTTTATTTCATTTTACTTAGGCCCTTTTTTAGAAATTTTCGTTTTTGTATCAATAGATTGGTACTTGCAAACTATTTGTCAAACGTGTTTCAATATTTTTAAAACAAACCATGATGTTAGAAACCAAAAAAATGTGGCCTCTTTTCGTTTCTTCATTTCTAACTCCCTGGCTTGTTTTAACTACAGTAAAACACGTTCAAAAAATAGTTTGTACATGTATCTAGTGCGTAAGGTCTAAAATTTCACGCGCGTTAGAGTTGATATTGCTTTGAAAATCTGATTGCAACAAATCGCATTGGTGGAATCGCACTGCTGGCTTTGCGCTAGGGTCAAGGTCAAAACAAACGCAATATTGACTTTTCATACAGCCATACTGTACGGTAATTGTACGGTAATTTAGAGGTAAATTGGAAGGTAATTCTGGCATCACAGGTTGGCAACACTGAACGCATGGTTTTTAGTGGCAAAAGAGCGGGATTGCGGTGAACACCGTCTTTTTACAAATATATTTCCTCCAACTCGCGAGTTCTCAAATCTTTTTAAATTTGATGTTGTAACTTGTAATAAACGTTTTAAAACTACATTACAGTGGTGCCCAACTAGTGACCTCGAACCCACATATACGTACTAACTACTGTTAATTTGTTATGAAAAAGAGAACGCGAGCTTCGCAACGACTTGTTCAACAACGACACCGACAAGCCGGAGACGAAAATATGAGCGACTGCGACGCAAGTAGAACCGAAGAGTACCTACCTACAATTCGGCGGCGGAGTCGCGCGCCTGCGGCGCCCCCGCCCCGGCGAACGCCGCCAGCCCCGGAGCACCAACGAGCATGGACACCGAGAGACTCTTCGCTGGCGCAATGGAAGCGTTCGCCAGAATGCAAGCGGAGTCGAACAAGGCCCTCATAGAAACGTTGAGGTCATTATCTTCAACGCCGGCGCCTTCGGCGAGCTCGCCTACGCCCCCGGCCCCCGCGCCTGCCGTGGCCGGCGGTGGCAACTTCTCCAAATGCACCGCGCGGTTCGACGGGAAATCGCGAGACGCCGAGATGCTTGAGGCATTCGTCGACGCAGTCGAAGTGTTCAAGGAGTGTGCTGGCGTAAGCGACGAGCACGCGCTGCGCGGTCTCCCCGTGCTGCTGCAGGGCGACGCTGCCGTCTGGTGGTGCTGCTGCAGGGCGACGCTGCCGTCTGGTGGTGCGGCGCCCGCTCCGGCGCTCCGACGTGGTCGGAGGCCGTCGCGCGCCTGCGCGCCATGTACGGTATGCAACAGCCGGCCTACAAGGTATTGCGTGATATTTTTACGACTCAACAAGAAGAGTCTGAACGTGGGGATGTTTTTGTGTGCAAAGTGCGTTCACTATTAGTGAGGTTACCATACGAAGTTCCAATTCGAATGCAAATAGACATTATTTACGGAATGTTACATCGTCGTCTTAGAAAACGTATATCTAGAGATGTATTAGACGATAACATAGACTCTTTGTTAGAGAAAACGCAAGTAATGGAGGATTCGATTGCCGAAGTCGAAAACTTGCCACAATATAATGCGAGTAATAATAATAATAATTCGTGCGCGTCCACGAGCCGCGATATGCGAGAATCGCGCGACGTTTCCCGCGCCCGCTTTCGCGAGTCGAACGAGCGCGGCGCTACCACGAGTGCGAGCGTTACTACCGGTGCGGAACTCACTTCTAACTCGAATGAACATTTGAAACGTGGTTCTCGCGTTCGTTGTTCCTATTGCAAGTTTTTCAGTCATGTCGTGGCCGATTGCCGTAACTTACAGAATAATAAGGCTAATAGTACAGTAAATAATAAATCCGAAAATAACGTAAATAAGAAGGTAGCTACAAAGCCGTCAGAATTTAATATCATTAGCGATGATAGTGTGGTGATGACGTCATCGCACCCAACGGTAAGCGTTGTTATTGCTCATAGGGAAGGCGTTGCGATTGTCAACACAGGAGCCACATCTAGTATCGCTAGTCCTAAGTTATACTCGATTCTTCAGTCAGACGGGGTACGATTTCGTGAAGCTGAGCGCACTATTGGGCTTGCGGACGGCTCGCGCTAGTCAAAGGCTGTGTTGACTGCCACAGTACCAGTAGATTTACAGGGTAGACAGGTACCGGTCGAGTTCATGGTGTTCCCAGGCGAAAACACTAGAACATTATTAGGTCGCGATTTTATCCCTAGGGCTGGGATCGTGTTGGACATAGCCCAGTGTCAGTGCCAGAAAAAAACCAGAGTCGTGGTTTTTTTCTGACCGTAGAGAGTACACTCCGGGTAAATCTAACGTTTTAGCAGACACTCTATCGCGCCCCTATAGAAGTGCAAAAAAACTTTTTTCTAAACAAAGTTTGATGATATTGGTACTCTTGGTTCTGTGCTCTTGGTTCTTGAATAACACCAGGCCGGTCTAACTCTAATTTTTTAGGTACAAAATTTAAGCGCCCCAGGGCAGGGCAGTCGCACTCCGCAACAAGTACAAATAAATTCGAGGACCCAATATTCGGGTCCGTTCAGTCGAGTGTCAAGCGTGCGCTCGATGAGTCGCGTGCCTTGTACTTAGCGATAGAGCACCTACTTACGTAAAGTTATTGACAAACTTTATTCGTGTTTTAATAATGAGTACCAAGAAGAAAGCTAGAAAGTACATAGGTACGTACGTAGGTAGCAATTTATTTTTCACTCATTAAAAAGCATGGAATTCAGATAGGCACCTTTATTCATCAAAGTGCAATACCTATAGGATATAATCATAATCAACCAACAACACGTAGGTAGGTATCTCACTAAAGTTATCGGCGGTCTGAAAACGGGATAGGTAGGTAGTAAAAATGAGGTAGTAGGTCTATTCTGATAAGAATGTCATTGTATGTAATAGAACTATTTTAATTTATAATAATAAGTAATAACATTATACATTATTACTTATTTATTCTGTTACAATATCTAAGTCATAAAATATCACGGAATAATTAGTAGTGCAAGTACCTAGTCATATCTTAATACAACCCTACCGAGCGAAAAAGGGACAGAGCGATTCTGAAACGGTTAGAGCAATGGAAGTTCTCGCGCGTTGTGATACGGTGCATCCTAGCCTGCACGCGGTGGACGAGCGCCTTCTAGGTAAATGTAATTGAAAGCTCGCAGCGCAGTGCGAGTTAAATTGCACTTTATAGCGTTGTAGCGAGAGTCGCTATTTATTTAAATGACTTTACTCAGTTAGCCTTCTGTACTTGTACTATTATTTATTCTGTGCCCTAGTGCAGCTCCAAGGACGTCCGGGAGAGCCAATTTAAGGACCCCGAGGTACATAAAATCGTCGAAGCAATGGAGTCCGACGATCCCTTTAGGGGGAGGGCGTGGGCCGATGAAGGGTATGTAGTAACAGATGGAGTATTGTATCGTTATGGCCCCGAGAACGAGGACAACGATGATGCGTGCCTGGTAGTCCCAGAGCATGAACGTGATTCCGTGCTTGCTGAATATCACGATGCTCCAACAGCGGGACACTTTGGCGTTGAGCGAACGGTGCAGCGCATCGTTGTAAAGTATTATTGACCCTGTATGCGAGCTTTTGTTACCCAATATGTGAAAAATTGCGCGGCGTGCCAGCGATACAAAGTGGATACCAGAAAACCGGCTGGGTTATTACAGGTACCTGCGACATCGCGACGTTTCGAGGTCCTTGCAGTCGATTTGTTTGGTCCGTTGCCGGAAACATCCTCCGGCAATAGGTGGATTTTGATCGTGGAGGTTACCTGTACACGATGGGTGGAGTTGTTTGCTCTCGCTTCTGCCACGGGTGAGGAGTGCGCTAAGGTCTTGGTTAATGAGGTATTTTTGCGCTATGGCGTTCCCAGGAGGCTAGTCAGTGACAACGGCGTTCAGTTCATCAGCGAGGTAATGCAGCAGACGTGTTACGTCATGGGGATTAAGCAAGCTTTGACGTCATACTATCATCCAAAGTCCAATCAGGTGGAGCGAAAAAATCGTGAATTTCCGCAGCTGGCCATTTTAGTAGGTAAAGAGCATGGATTGTGGGACGTTCACCTCGCAGCCATACGATTCTCCATGAACTCCGCCGTTACCTCCAGTACAGGTCATTCACCTGCTTTCTTAAACTTTGGGCGCGAAATTCGCGCACCCGCAGATGTTCTCTCCGATATGCGTGCTATTGTAGAGAACGATAACGTAGTTTTGTTGATAACGCCTTATCTTAGGACCCTGTCTACTGCGCTATTAGATGCACGCGATGTGCACGAAAAAGCCCAAGCGGTGCAAAAGAAGTACGCCGACGAGCACCGTCGCCCGGAACCTGAGTATAATGTAGGAGATCTCGTACTACTCAAAACTCAGGGCTTGAACGATACGAACAAGGGACAGACGCCAAAATTCATTCCACGCCGCGACGGGCCGTATCGTATTCAGGAAGTTGTAGGTTCTTTGATATATATATATATATATATATATATATATATATATATTAGAGCGAATTAGTGACGGACTTTCATTGGGCAAGTATCATGTTTCGCTTCTGACTCCGTTTATTGGCCATGTCCAAGCTCCTATTCAGGAGAAACGTAGGAGAGGACGACCACGTAAAGCTAACCTGACTACGGGGGCGCTTCGTTCGGGTTAGAGGGGGAGGCTGTAACGCGCGAAAGCTATACATGCGCCGTTCGGGCGTTATCGGTAATGCTCGCGCTTCATCGGGTCGCGCCAGCGGCGCGCGAGAGACGCATGGTTTTTAGTGGCAAAAGAGCGGGATTGCGGTGAACACTGTCTCTTTACAAATATATTTCCTCC
The DNA here is from genome assembly GCA_946251855.1 of Alsophila aescularia. NCBI lineage: Eukaryota > Metazoa > Arthropoda > Insecta > Lepidoptera > Geometridae > Alsophila > Alsophila aescularia. The sequence goes on from OX276379.1 coordinate 46,524,389, forward strand.
AACTCGAGAGTTCTCAAATCTTTGTTAAATTTGATGTTGTAACTTGTAATAAACGTTTTAAACTACATTACACCTAAATATATTTTTATTATACTTAGTATTAATATAGTTTCATTCTATTCTAGGATAACCTGCCCTTCAGCACTTCCAAACATTGTAAAATATGTGGTCCGTCATAGATAAAACATAATTTAATAATTGTTTAATTATTTTTCAGATGGCAGACTGCACATCACTGCAGCTACTGTGCTAGTGGATCATAACAACAGTACTAGCAGCAAGTCATAACGAAGAGCAGTATACAATACACAAACAAGACTGAACAAGAATATAACATTTAAAAAAATCAAGTCTGTATGTTTGTTTGTCTGTATATTTGTTTGCGCATCACGTAAAAACTACTGGAACGATTGCGATGTGGTTTTCATTGTTGGATAGTTTAGGGTTTGATATAAAAACTGTAATACACAAAAAGATAACTATTTTCTACTTTATCAAATGTGCTTGCAATGGACAATCAGCAGGTCGACCGCGGTTGAGCGATCGTTATGGTTTTATTTACGTTTACGTTTACCATTGACGATTACTATCAAATAAAAATTGGTGTCGCGGTGAGTAATTGTATTGTAATGTTTTATTGAACGAATGAATAGTTTTCAATCGTCTGCAGGGCGACCGCCGATATGCAAAGTAAACGTAAACGTTATTAATTTTTCAGTTTAAAACCATAAACCTCTATTCTAGTACTGACTGACTTTCGGCGGGAAACGAAATCGAAACGGGTGTTTTGCTTTGTTTTTTTTTCTCAAACTGCAGGGCGATAGGCGACAGCGAATACGCAAAGTAAACGTTTTCAATTTGACATTTTAAAACCACAAACCATTAAACCGTAGCATTAACTCCCTTACTTATAAAAAATTATGCAATGGTTATGCAATGATTAATAATTCTGCACAGTACAATATTGTACGGCGCAGAATTACTAATCATTACTTAATCATTGCATAACTTTTTATAAGTAAGGGGGTAATTAGTAAGGCCATAACCAAGAAGTCTAACGCCCCATTCCTATAAAAATGAAACGAGTCGTTTTTCCAACGTCTCGTTACTTTTTGACGTTTTTTTATGGCATTTATGTCAAAAGCCTACGGACACTAAGCGAAAACGGTTCGTTTTAATCGTAGAGAGAGTATCAATATAGAGGAGCTCCACGCGAATACTGAAAAAAGACAAGTATAAAGTACCAAAAATTTTAGGGTTACCCGGTTTGCAAAATAAATACCCTGGTGAGCAAGAATATTTAACTGAAAATTTACATTCAGCCCAATTTATAAAGTTAGTGTAGGTAAAATGATAGTCGATTTTTGAGGTTTTGATTGATAGGACTAAATAATTTTCCTGTTAAAAAAAGGAGTTTAATAAAATAAAATATATAATATATTCGGTACAATTCCGCACCAATTACGCCCCAAACTAGGATACCCTGTACTATGGGCACTAGATAACGGATAAACATACATACGAGTAGATACGAATATTAACATCCATAACTCGGAAACAAACATTTCTGCTTATCACACAAATGATTGCATCTTGCAGGGTTCGAACCCGCGACCGTTCGATTACGTATCTAGACACTAGTTCTCTAGCCACTAGACCAAAAAGTGAATGGTGCAAAGTACACGAAAAATATAGATCACACTAATATTATTAATCTGAAAGTTTGTCGGTGTGTGTGTGTGTGTGTGTGTGTGTGTGTGTGTGTGTGTGAGAGAGAGAGAGAGAGAGAGAGAGAGAGAGTTTTAGTATGCCTGATATTCCTTCACGCTGTAAGGATTTAGATGAAATTTGGTAGAAGGTAGCTCATACCCTGGATAAACACATAGGCTACTTATTATCCCAACAAAAAAAAAACAGTTCATGTAGGAAATCGTGAAACCACGGGGTGCTGCTAGTGTAATCATGAAGGGCTGACTACATAGTATAGAATTAACTTACTTGTAGGTACAGAACTGATTCGTAATAACATCTTCTTTTCTGTTTTTCTGAAATATTTTGATTCAAAAATGTTTTGAGCATATACATGAGGACATTGTTGGAAGCCAGTTAGTGCGACCAGTTCACTGTCCCATAACTTTCTTATAGTTAGAATTTTAGGAAGTCTGGAAAAACTTGAAAAGGGATTGAATTAGAAAATTGATAAATATAATTAATTTTATACAATTTTATATTTTGGTTGATTTTTTACACACAGCGCCATGTAACCCCAGACTAAGCAATGCCTTTACTATGGGAACTAGATAACTGGTATTAGTTTTTATTTTGTAAACACATACTTATTATACATCAAAATACCCACACACAGAACAAACAACAATAATTATTTTACGTTAGATACTTAAAATGGGAGACGATAATACACGACCAAAATAATGTACGACCAGTATTGTACAGCCAATATTACACGGCCAGATATTACGTGTACATGGATTCGTAATATTTGGATAACTAATACTGGCCGTGTATTATTGCCCGTACAAAATCGGTCCGGGTTGATAATGCACGGCCAGTATTACGCGACCAATATTACGTGTACAACTGGATACGTAATATCAGCTCGTGCCGATTTTATACGACCAATATTACACGGCCAATAATACGAAGCCAACCATAGACAAAGCTAGAATCACTCCTTGATGCCTCGTTTGTGTAGGCGAGTGTCAAGATGAAAAAAACTGTCACGAAAAAAAAAGAAACGAATCGGCCAACCCCGACTCCACTTGGTCTTGTCTGCCCTACACTAGAGTGTTTTTAAAAAGCCGGAGGCGCGGAGGTAGTGCAGCCCCCGTCCGCTGTGACAAAGTGCAGGCTGGTTGCCGAAGGCGACCAAAAAGCCGAAGCTGCGGAGGCGAGCGTTGGTACCTGTGCTTTGTTACGCAAGGGCGGAGGGGCAGCACTTCCTGCAGCGCCGGAGCAATTGCGATTCATAATCTGTGGTAAAAGGAAACTGGAACGTGCAAACGAGGCTTTGATCATGTCATTTCTATAATTTAATCTATGATGTACACGTAATATTGGCTGTACATTATCGCCCGTACAAAAAGTGTACTGCCCGTATTACACAGCCAATTATGCACACCCTGTTATTACATGTACATATTTTGGCTTCGTAATCCTGGCTGCGTATTATCGCCTGTACAAAATCAGCACGGGATGATATTACACGGCCAATATTACGCAACCAAATATACGACGCCAATCCACGTAATATTGGTCGCGTATTATTGGCTGTACATTATTTGGTCGCGTAATACTGGCCGTGTAATATAGCGACTCCTTAAAATTACCCAGTATCTGAGGATAAAAAAATAAAAAATATATGGTACCCCTAAAATCAGATTAACCCTACGAAATGTAGTAGATCTGTCGTTTATGTCCTAGCTCGTTCCAGCTCACTCAAACCACATCAAGATAGAGCGAGATGGACACCAATGTCAAAATAAAACAAGCCACGCAATTTGTGAGGATAATACTACGAAAAGATAACCTTTACAAATAGAAAAATATTAAAAATATCGTGTAAAATCAATTAAATCTTACTATACCTAAAGCGAAGGAGAATCTTTTAGCAATTATGTATGCAAGACCATTCAATATTGTACTCGAAAATCAAAACTTACGTGTGAAAGGATATGTTTTCATATTTTCGTTCCGTACGGCTTTTACAGCCTACAATGCAACAACTCACCATTATTGTAGGTTACATTTAAGTGATTCACAAAAATCAGCACTCAGAAACGTTCAAATGCAGTCAAAATAGCACAAATCACTAAAATATCGTTGACCAAAATGTCTTGAACGGTTCGTTTGGCTGGAATGAGCTCTTGGGCAAACAACCACGATAATATTTTTTGTCCTTTACTGTGTATGCTGTACACAGTAAAGTACAAAAAATATTATCGTCTTCTCTTTTACTTTACGGTAACTGTGTATAAGTTTATCTCGCTTGTACAAATATTATTATTCTTTGAGCATGTCTATTGATAGTCCCTCTACGATTTTAATATATAGGAACCGGCAATAAGGAAATTGAAACGGGTGTTTTGCTTTGTATTATTTTTCAAACATGTTTTTATTCGAGTGTTAATGTGTACTATTGGTGGAATATTAACCCTATGGTATTTGGTAACGTGCACTAGTGTAGGTAAATTTTACAAGCGTGCCATATTGTGTTCTTTCCGGAACTCCCTAGGAAGTTTCAGTAAAGCTCAACCACTTTACTGAATCTTGACATGACTAGACTTTTGACTATCTGACTGATTGAGACTAGACATTTTGAATATCTGTTGAAAAAAACATACAATTTGCTATATCTCTTTACTCGACACTGGCTAAATGCACTGGTCGTGCAGAGCCAAATAATATAAATAATAATAATTTAGTACCGCCAAACTGTCGCCGGTAGCAGTTGGGGAATTATTTTCTCGAACAGCCCTTGAAATAAACCCTTGCTCAGTCTGTAATTGGCTCTATAATGTTCTTTCGGCAGTTACAATGGGTTGTTGAGGTCGCGTAAGACATACACGCCTCTTTCTATGAGCTGCCTTCTAACGCTCCTCCTCTGCAGCCCCAAGCAAATAGGCTCTTGCCGCCACTTACGTAGGTAGATGAACTAAAATTGATTTATCGATCACTTTTCATTAAGGTAGTAGATACTAATACTACTAGGTACTTTATTTATTAACTTTATTTATTTCTATGTTTAGACTTAACATAATCTAAAACCAATAACATATCTAAAATGAAAACATTGACTTCGAATATAAATCAGTATATTCAAAGTATTAACTTTATACTCGTAGTATGTAGCATAAAAGATTGTTCATTAGTCACCGTTTTCAACAATACCATTACGATCTTTTTCAAAGCCGCGAAAGCGTTCTCAGTACCATTTTTTTGTAACAACTGTCATTTCGTAGGAAATCATTCGTTCAATAGTTTTCCACCAAAAGATTTTTCGTAATCGTTTGTCAGTGGTAAACGCGACAGTTTGGCGGTACTAAATTAATGGTTCATTGTTTTAAACGTAGAGGTTTTAAAATGTCAAATTGAAAACGTTTACGTTAAAGAACATAGGCGGAATTTTATGCGATAAATTTTGCAGTGTCTTGACATATCATTTCTATAAAAGTTAAGTAATTATTTCCCTACGTTTTTTCAACATAGCCTGTAAGCAAAAAAAACCCAGGTTAACAAATCAAATTAAAAAATCATGAAATTGTTACTTCATTTCCTTCCTACAATGTTTAACCGACCTTGTTGCTGCCCAACGGGTGAAAAAATATATATAATATAATGACGTTTCCGGTTTGGACGTCAAAATTTTCAACACAGTATACTTCCCACCCAGTTTTTTAAACCAAATGAGGTTGAATTATGCTTACTGGCGTTAAATCTTTTAACAGTAAGCGTAATTCAACCTCCTTGTGATAAACAGAATAATAATATAGACTGTGCTATTGATAAAATTGTACGTTAATATAAAACCTTTATACAAAACATTATACTCGTAGGAAAGGGAATACAATGCATTATAATATAGGGAGGAAGTGTAAACAATTGTTGTTATAATAGGGTATGTTAACTTATTTAATTGTTTTGCACAAAAATAGTGTAGGCACAAGGAAGGACTTAATGCTAAACGGCATTATCTACCAGTCATCCAGGTCGTGAAAGAAATAATAGTACATATTTCGTGTTGGTTAAAGTATTGCACAATAAATACGAAAGAAACAAAGGTTTGTGTAAATAAAATATTTTGCGTAAAGAATTGTTGCTAAATATTTGTGCTAATATCTAATATTGGACAACTGTTTCCCTGCACCGTGAAACAGCATCAACATATCTAAATATATTGTTTTGTGATCTTGCCAGGCAGTAACAGATTGAAAATATTTCTTATTCAAAAGCCTAGTCTGTTACACTAGATACAATATCTTGAAACATTATATTTATCACGCATAAGTACTTACTTGCCTACCAAATTAAGCGGACAAAATAATTAAAATCTCTAAGATTTGTTTCCAAGGTCATTAACAGTAACATAACCTACAAAACTTTGAAGCCTAATAACAATTATTCCTGGGCTCCCCAAAAAAATATCTTAGACTAACAAACTCAGGAAATGATGCTGAATTACTAGCGATATTTTTTGTCTAAAGACACCGTGAATTTGCCTAACATAAATGTATGTATGGGAGTTCACCATTGTTCTCTGAGCCGGATAGCTAAACGGTAAGTGCTCGAAATTTGAATTGCAATATTCCAGGATAGCCAAAATACATAGATACTGATTGAATAGGTACCTACAATATCTCGAAACATTATATTTATCACGCATAAGTACTTACTTGCCTACCTAATTAAGTGGATAAAATAATTAAAATCTCTAAGACTTGTTTCAAAGGTCATTAACAATAACATAACTTACAAAACTTTGAAGCCTTATAACAATTATACCTGGCCTCCCCAAAAAAATATCTTAGACTAACAATCTCAGGAAATGATGCTGAATTACTAGCGATATTTTTTGTCTAAAGACGCCGTGAATTTGACTGACATAAAAGTATGTATGCGAGTTCGCCATTGTTCTTTGCGTAGCCGCGGTTGCCCTGCAGGTTGTTCAGCAATGGTATTCAGTATGCCGTTGATACTGCCACGAGTTTTGTGTAAGAGAGATTCCGCCTTTTTTCTTATGATCGCGTAAAAATCATCAATGCGTGCATCTGCGAATATTACAGACGCACTGCAGAACCCAGGCAGGCCCAACAGCACCCTGAATCCATTTTTATATTGGACTAGCACAGCGCTGTAGGCCATCTGCTTATAGCAGATCCATAGGCTGCTCGTGTAAAACAATTGGCAATATGCCATATAAACAGTAATCTTAACATCGGCGCTATAGCGGGCAAACCTACGAGCCAGCATGTTGCATCTGACCGCCAGCGCCCTGCGTTCCCATCTCAATGGTCCTGATCGTCCCTAAGAATAATCACTAGTCAATATACTGTTCGTCCCTAAGATCGTTTGTAGTTACAAATGATCTTAGGGACGATATGACCCAAATACTTATTTAAAGTTATTGAGAATATTTAAAGGAGTTCCACTTAGGGTGACAGGGGGAACATGGTTGGGTAATTTATTACCGGCTTTAAAAATCATTATATCACTTTTTTACATTGTATCGTATCGTAATCCGTGTATTTCTGCGTATGATTGCAGTCAATTAATTTTCTTAGGCCGTCGATTGAGGGGCTCATAATGTTTAAGTAAAAAGACCGCCTATTGTTACCTACACTTATTTTTCTAAGCCAACTTTGTATTTTAATGTTATTTACTGTGTTTTTTTAATAAATACTTTTATCTACCAATCCATATTTTGTTAATTGCAATTAATAGTGTAATAATAATATGTTTCCCAATTACTTATTGAGCTATTTTTCTCACGACCTTAATGTAACTTTGCCAAATGATATTAATTAAAAAAAAAATATACTCTTATACTCTCTGGTACCACAGTATAGTGCATACAAAGAAACAGACATATATACATACATAGGCTGATAAACACATTACTGGGCCATTGCGTTACGCAGTCTGTTAAAGAACAATGAAGTCTTTTGTAGTGACATTACCACAAATTATCCACTCACGCACAAATATGCAGCCACCATTTGCTATGCTTCACTCGTTTCTTTGGTAGTGTAGACTCTGTATTTATAAACCTTCTTGCAAATTAACTGTTGTTTCTCTATTACATAAACGGCATCAAGAAATCTCCAAAACTATAAGACCTCCTATTCCTTCTAGGTGCCCACAAAAAAATAATTTTTTGAAGTTCAGTCCTAGTAAATTGAGCGTGAAAAACTAAATTTAAGATTTAATGGGACTTACCGATATTCAGAATAACACTTCAGTCCAGAATATGTCTCCATTGATTCGGCCTCCTGCTAATAAAGGGTACTTCCCAACGGATCTCGATATCAGAATTACTAATTAACTGATATCGCTCGGCGTTCCCATCGGATCTCGAGATCCATTGCAACTCATTGAGATCCGATGGGAAGAAAAACTAATTTTTATTTGAGTTGCAACGGAACGGGGAACGCCGAGCGACATCAGTTAATTAGTAATTCTGATATCGAGATCCGTTGGGAAGTACCCCTAATAAAGTATTGTAAATTCAATTTTTTATAGAAACAAAAAAACTGTTATATTTTCAAATAATTACAATACTTTATGACTACCTCATATTATAAGAATAGTATGATGAGACACTATTCTATCATAAAAATTTCGGTCAACTGTCTTGACCAGACTGACTGGAAGCTCATGAAATACGGAAACATTATATGTATATTATGGTCACAGCACAGTTCTTAGATTATGAAGTCTGGCATACATTTTAGAAAGCTAGAATTGATTGGCTCCTAGGTTTATACAATACACTAGCGATCCGCCCAGCTTCACACGGGTAGCTAAGGGTCTCCCTTTATTTGTTCAAAACGTTACATTGACCACAAACGACCGCGGCCTACCCGCACCCGCGCGCCTCGGTTTCGGGACAGTGGTCCAACTGGCCTGTCCAACTAGTTGTACTACGGGCCTTTACTAGGGGTCGTTGCCCAACTATATTTGTAGTTGGACAATGGCCCCGTAACTAGACCCATGGGTCTAACACAGTCTACGGTCCAACTGAAAAACTGCAAAACTGAATCGAAGTCTAAATAAAAAAAAACTAAACGGCTTCTAAACGTGTTAGAAAAAATTACAATGACGAAAACAGGAGTAAAAAATGCCCACAGACGGAATCGGCAAATTGAAAATGATGACATCAGGGAGAAACAGTTACAATAACTGGCGAAATAACTGTTGGGCATGCTCTCGATTAATTAAGGTAAACGCACTAATAGTGGACACTATAAGGACAAAAATCACTTTATGAATAAAAATCAATTATTCGGGGGTTTTAGTTTTTTTACTTATATTTTTATTTCCTTTTGAGGTACGGAACCCTAGAAATATACAAAAATATGTGCCCAATATCGTTGAGAAGAGCTTTTTGGGAAAAGCACTTCTTTTTTTTTGTTTGGCCCGTCAAAGTCCGCTTTTTCATCGAGTTTTGTTATGGCTCTATCTCCGAAACGATATGACTTACATAGAAAATTGAAATTTATTTTCGAAACTATAGTACCTACTACAACTAATAAGTAGATATACATTATTTAGGGTTCCGTACCTCAAAAGGAATAAAGGAACCCTTATAGGATCACTTCGTTGTCTGTCTGTCTGTCCGTCTATCTCCTTTTTCTCAGGAACGCGTGGAGGTAACAAGTTGAAATTAATATCAAATAAGTACTCAAGTCTGCAAACCCTTTAAGATGTGAATAAAATATATTCTAAGTCAACGCAATCAAAAGATACGGCCGTTTATGCCGCATAATTTGAGACTCGCAAGGGAATCACAACCTATACGGTACTTCCCGTGGACCTAGAATCATGAAATTTGGCGAGAAGCAATGTGTTATACCGCACATAAATTATTCTGTCATATGTCACAAAATCCACAGTGCCTCAAGACAAAAGTTTATAATCAGTGCTTGTTACCAGGGATGACATACGGCACTGAGACGTGGTCGCTAACTATTGGTCTCATATACAAGCTTAAAGTCACGCAGCATGCAAAGAACTGTGCTCGGTGTTTCACTACGTGATAGAATCCGAAATGAGGAAATCCGTAGAAGAACGAAGGTTACCGACATAGCTCTCAGAGTTTGCAAGTTGAACTGGCAATGGGCAGACCATATAGTTCGCAGAACCGACAACTGCTGGGGCATAAAGGTTCTCGAATGGCGCCAACGAACAAACAAGCGAAGTGTGGGGAGACCCTCCACATGATGGACCGACGACATTGTAGCCATCGCAGGAAGTCGGTGGATGGACTGGATGGAGGTGTCAGGAGATCGTTCGTCATGGCTCTCTTTGAGGGAGGCCTATGTTCAGCAGTGGACTTCTAAAGGCTGAAATGATGATGATGATGATGAATGTCTTACAGCACAAATAAAGGGAAAAACTCTGAATACCGTAAACTTGTAGACACATCAACAAAAAAAAATTTTTGCACTTTTCGCACTTGGCCGTTTTTTCATTTTCTTGCTCTTGTAAATTAAATTTAACTAAATTTTGAGTCTAATAAAGTTAATCTTATGACTTTAGAAATAAGGTCTTTGAAGTAGATACGCAATACGCAACCGAGTCGTGCGTACCTTGCCGTAGGCGAGGCAAGGTACGCACGACTCGCAACTTACTCGTAATTTGTTCCAACTGCATTGCAATGATTTGGGTCAAATCCATAAAGTTAGGATTTCGAAACCACTGTCAGACGTTCACAAATTAAGTTTACAGGCTAGGTCTTTTGAGTTTTTTATACGTACTTGGCCCAAAAGTAATTCTATATTTTTTTGTAACTGTAAGACATAAAATATGTTTCTCAATTTATCTCTGTTTAACTTTTCTTTCTTTTTCTTTTAAAGAAACAAATCGTTTTAAGTTTTTAAAAGCTGGGGACTTGCAAACTTAGGAGTAAGAAAGTTTAATAAGTACTAATAGAAGAAAAATTTGAACCCAGAGGGGTGTCAAGCAACAAAGTTTTAATGGAAGTCATTTTTGATAAATAAATCAGTTGAAATTTTGCGATATAATCGATAGAAGATGGAAAGAGGGATCCTAACAATTAAGAGAAGCCTTGACGAAATACCTGAATCATGGTATAATAACAATACTAAAACTAGAAATGTCATGTATGCTCTGCTCTTTAAGTATACTCTACCTACATAATTAATTAGGTGTGTGTGTGTGTGTGTGTGTGTGTGTGTGTGTGTGTGTGTGGTATGCCGAATGAGGCAGTGCCAATTTCTGGTGTCAGAAATTGTTCAAATGCAAAAAAAAATAAGAAAAAAGTTTGTTCAAATGAAAAAAATGCTAATAATTGAAAAATTATTAGCAATTTGTGCTCAACTAAAGCTTGCGTGAAATCCCGTATTTTTTAAATAAAATTTGTCACTCGTTTGTTTCGTGTACCTACATTGTTAGATTTTTATTACTTTCATAAAAGCAGTTTGTTAGCATGATTGATGTTTAAAAAAAACTAATTTTGCATTCTAGGAATAATTTAACAGTGGAACTTGTGCTAGGTTAAAACTTAATTAATTAATAAAGAACTTTTAAAATTGAATTCAATTGTTAGCAAACAGGACCAACCAAGGGGGCAGTGGGCAAATCTGCACATACTCGTAACTTATTATAAATCATTGGCCGAGAGTCGAACCTGGCCTCGCTGGCGCACATGTTACTGCTTGGCCACTATCGCTACATTAAATACTCTGTACATCATTTTTGTACTTAGTTTGAAGATTAAATAGATAAAATTGTTGCTGCTATTAAAACAGAAGAGCAAAGTACCTACCTATACCTACCTGTATATAGGTAATTAAAACACGAGAGGAGACAGATAGATACTATTAAAAACGTAAATAAAAACGTTTACGTTTTTAATAGTATCACTCGAGTGTTTTAATACCTAGTTATGTGCCGTTTCATACACTACTTTCATTTAATGAAAAAGATAAGGTCGTAATATTTTCTTGATTTTGCTGGTGAAAGCTCGTTCATCATGTTCGTTGCTATTCCGTCATGTCAGAAGGAGTCAAATTCTTCTCACCAACACTGTTTTCACATGTTTGTAGATACATCAACAAAAAAATATTTTTGCAATTTATTTATTTTTTGTGCGGATGCCTCGTTGCGTGTTTCCGACTCGCACTTGGCCGGTTTTTTTTTTTTCATTTTCTTGCTCTTGTAAACTAATTTAACTAAATTTTGAGTCTCATAAAGTTAATCTTATGACTTTAGAAATAAGGTCTTTGAAGTAGATACGCAATACGCAACCGAGTCGTGCGTACATTATTTGTCACATTTTTAAACAGGATAAAACATCAACTTAATTAATCACATAAAATTGGTTAGGTACTAATGTAAAGCAAATTATGGCGCCAAAATCCATAGCGAATTAGAGCGCATACGGACTATCACGCGCTGCCATAGATAATATATGACTAAACCCCTCTTAGGTGCGGAGCCTTAATGGTGCTTTAATGGTTAAAAATATATTATAACATCGCTTAGTTCAAAAAACGGTGTTATAATGTAAAAAAAAAACTTATTAGAGACGTGCCTTATGTAATGTATATCATTAAGCAACTATTTTTGAGTTCATATAAGCACCTATATCAATCTGACGACCGGTTGGTATAGTGGCTAGTGACCATAGGAACGAAATCAAATGGTCGTGGGTTCGAATCCCGCAAGGTGCAATCATTTGTGTGGAGAGCAGAAATGATTGTTTCCGAGTCATGCATGTGATATTCGTATTTATGTATGTTTATCCGCTATCTAGTGCCCATATTAATTTCAATTTCAATTTATTTATTGCAAAAACATATACAATACAATACAATACAATAACACTTTATTGACACACAGTTAAGCAAATTACAAAATAGAAATAACACAAACAATAGGTACAACGGGCGGTCTTATCGCTCATAGCGATCTCTTCCAGACAACCTTAGGATGGAAAGAAGTTAATTGCTAATAAGGGTCGGTAGTGTGGCAATATTAAATTTATATACATATGTACATAGTAAATAAAAAACACAGGCATTAGGGTGTAATTGTCAACATATGACCCTCACAGGGTATAGCAAGAAGTAGCAAGCAGACCGAGCCATTATCTATTACATCAATTAATTATATATGTAGATTTATCATTTAAATACTCGTCAAGGGTATAATAGCATTTATTCATTAAAAAGTTCTTTAGGTTACTATGGAATGTTGTTTGTTTTTTTTCATTTTTTATGATATCGGGTAGTTTATTACAGGGTAGTTTATTGTTTTTTTTTTATTTATTACAGGGTATCCTAGTTTGGGGCTAGGTAATTGGTGTGGAATTGTCCCGAATATATCATATTTTTTAATATATTAATCTTTACCGTGTTTTGATACAAGTTTCATACTAACCATACCTAACCTAACCTAACATACCTAATCTAAGATTTAGATAAAAGTTATCGATTTTCTCAAAAGCATAGGTTTCATTACTTTATAAATTGAAATATGTTCCTCTTTCTTGGTGAGTTCACAACTATTACCGAAATGCATTCAAATTCCCGAGCATCGATCCATCCATACCAATATATAAAAGTGAAACGTTGTCTGTTTGTTTGTTTCTTTGTTTGTTTGTTTGTGCACGCGATAACCGCGGGACGGATTTCGTTGAAATTTGGAATGGAGATAGCTTATACCCTAGAATAAAACATGGGATACTTTCTATCCCGGAAAATTCCGCGAATTCCGTGGAAGTTTCCACAGGAAAACTAGACTAGACTAGACATGTTGAATACTCGCTGTAAGGAAAGGTTGCCATGGAAACGAAATAACAAGTCCGTCAAAAATCATCAAGAGCGTTGTTGCCACAGATTAAGTCAACAAGCTACGGAGGCCATAACCAAGAAGTCTAAGTCTACTTTTGCATTGGTTTTTAATATCCTAGAAGAACGTAAGTAGGATGCTTTTTTCGCGATAAACTTTAGTCCGCGTGGACGAAGTCGCGGGCGGCTAAGCTAGTAATAGATATTAAAGAACAAATATTCTACAGGGGCAGAGCGCCTGTACTTCTCTCAAAGTATTAAAATCCCATTTAAAGTGAAACTAGAAGAATATTTTACTGCACAGAAATATATTTAACAAGAATTTTTCATTTCGACGATGTTGCATGTCATTCTCGTCTGTTATTTTTGTGGTATTTGCTTTGGTCATTTTCTTTGAGCATAACCTTCTCTTCTTACGTTTAACAAGTAATAAGTACAAAAACTAAAACCCGACTACGGTCGGCTAAAAACTAGCCTATGACACACTCTTGCGATGCAGACGGATCGATTGATAACTCGCTTGTCAAAATCAGACCAAGTTTTTAGTTTGAACAAATAACCCTTCCTTTTTCTTGCCGTGGTCGGGTAAAAAATAGCCTATGACATTATATACATGAAAACGAATCGATTGATAACTCGCTTGTCAAAATCGAACCAATAGGGGCCACACTATGGTGGAATATCAACATACCCATATATATATATAGATACATGCATACATAGATAGACTGTTAAAATCATAACCCTTCCCTTGCTGTGATGTAGTCGAGTAAAAATAGGCTAACTCCTATAAAAATGCAAGGTAAGGTACCTAGATATTTTTATTCCGCGAATGAAGCTATATAGAAAAATGAATCATAACGAAAATAGGTAATCACCATGCAGAAAGCTTGAATATTTCAGTGTCACCACGAACGTATGCTACAAAATACGAGACCATCATACAAGCCCGCATCATGTATGTAAATAACGTAGATAAAGCCAGTAATCCAATTAGGCGGAGCTCACGCACCGTACACGGTTCCTGTACGTCGCGAGCGCCTCAAGATTTCATTAATTAACTCAATTATGTCACCGCGGCACCGCGTGTCTAATTCTATGTTACATATTGGTATGACACCCGCCGGAGGCCTAGTTTCACATTTGTCGAAGAGTAGGTACCATCAGAACAGTAGTAGGCTAATTAGTTTCGGATATAAAAGGGGAATGGTCAATTTTCATCCAACTCTCTTAATTAACTTGAAAACTATTTATTTTAAAATTTAAATAAACTAGCTGCTCCGCAGCTTCGCCCGCGGTCAAACTTTGCCACTTGGTTCTGGAATAGGAGGAAGCCGCGGGCGCAGCTAGTATTGATCAGATTCCACCTTTCCCCCGTTTTAATTCATAAAATCCTAGTAGTAGGTAGGTACATCAGTTTGTTAAAGTTCTTTGATCACAGTCAGACAGCGACTGGCAGAATATTAAGAAGGCAGAAATAATTAAAATTCCTTCTTCTTAGACTGTGCGACCCGTCATTACGAGTTGAAAGGCTTTGAATTTCAATAATCAAAAGGCTAGTACTTTTATAATGAGTTCAGAAAGTTTAAGAATGCGCTAGCCGACACGGCTCGAACTCATCCGTGGGCGAAGCTTCAAACAGGACAAGTGCGAGTTTGATTTCGCGTGGAGAGGGTTCCGTACAATGATTATTTTATCTCACAATGTCTAGAGATTTACTATGTTATTTTAAAACCATAGAATTCTTATAGGTTTTCCTGTAATTTATAAGTAAACAACTACACTTATTCTGTATTTTTTTCGAAATAGTAGGCTAATTAGTTTCGGATATAAAAGGGGAATGGTCAATTTTCATCCAACTCTCTTAATTAACTTGAAAACTATTTATTTTAAAATTTAAATAAACTAGCTGCTCCGCAGCTTCGCCCGCGGTCAAACTTTGCCACTCCCTTCACACTTCAGGAAAGAAATTTGAAAAAATCCCTCCTTGTAGAACCCCTAGGGTTGACACCTGCTACTTTGACACCTATCACTTTGATACCTGTCACTTTGACACCTGTTACTTTTACACCTGTGACTTTGACATTTGGCTCTTTGACACCTGTCTCTTTGATACTTGTCTCTTTGACACCTTTTGCATTTTGTAAATTCCTTCAAATGCATCAAAAGCTTCAAAACACTTAAAACCTTAGGATTTTTGGTCAAAATTGATTCAAAAGCTTCATAATCTTTAATAACTTTAAAACAATTTAAAATTAATATAATAATAATTTAGACCCTCACAGAAGCCATTTCGACGGTACAGTCTAAACTTTTCTAGTTTTGCCCCAAAAGCGACCGCCATATTCAAAATTAATTCATTTATGTTACACGACCGTGTTTGGGCCACGGAAATTCATATGTGTACCAAATTGCAACTAAATCAAATGGAATACATTCGGGACAAATTGGCAGTGACAGACGAACAAACAGACAAACACACGAGCGATCCTATAAGAGTTCCTTTTTCATTCGGGCATCAGGAACCCTAAAAAGCATGCTATTATTTTACCTAAGTTAGGGCGTTTTCAACAAGCTATTAGTATCGGGGCGCGGCGCGGGTAACGGGAGGGCCGGGTGGCGCGGCGAGGCTGAGTCTGTACGAAAATCGGCCGGTAATATGCCTGCCAGCGGAAAATCCAAGAATGCCGTGACGTGCATCGCACCGGTGCCGAACTGACCGGTGCGGGGTGAAAAGCGGAAACCAAAAAAAAATATGGGAAAAAATGCGCAGCAGGGTGATTCATATGTACTCGTATCGAGGCTTTTAAGCATTGATGCTATTAAAAGTGGGAAGATAAGGGGCCAGCTACTCGGCGCGGAACGCGTATATTAGGTGCAACGCACCCAATTGGCCTCAGTACGTAGTACTATTATTGGCGACAGTCCAGTTTGGTACAGTTTCAGTATAAACCTACAATATAACGTTAGGGATCCTGGACAAAAACGTACCCTCTTCGTAAATGAACACAAACAAACAACAGAAGATGTACACAGGATTTTTGGTGCTCCCTAGGAATAGAGGAAAAATATGCAAGTCTTAATTATTTTGTCCAAAACAGAAGTTATAATTTTCATCTATATATATATCTACTAGCTGTACCCGCGGCTTCGCACGCGTGGTCATTTCTCTAGGTTAAAAGTACTCATAAGTACTATTCCAAGACCTAAAATACCAAATTCAAAACATTTGATCAAATATCCTTCAGCCGTCAAAAAGTTTTTATCGATTGCTCGGCTTCTACTCATCGGATTCAGATACCAAGTATACCAGCTTAAGTCAAACCTTAAGCTATCCAACAGTGAAAACCGCATCGCAATTGGTCCAGAAGTTTTTACGTGATGCGCGAACTAACATACAGACAAACAGATAAACAGACAAACAAACAGACAAACACGAATTTGTTCAGTAGCTTATTTAAAGTACCCAAGACCTTTTTTTATTATCTTCTTTGTACAGATTTTTTGCTTTATTATAAATACTAGCTGATGCCCGCAGCTTCACATGCGTGGTCGTTTATCTAGGTTAAAATCTCTTTTACCACTTTTAAGCGGTAAACGAGAAAAATAATCATGCAATTGACTTGCGATATCGCGGTTCTATAGCTAACAGAATTGGGGCCAGATCGTGTGTACATTCACGTGCTCGAATATCTCTAATCATAAAGTTTACCTAAGTACTTCCATTCCGCTGACGGTATGCGAACGACGGCAGGGAACGGGAAGCCATTATAGATGAAACTATCGATTAGATAATTACTGTCTATCGACGTAATAGGACGTCACAGTCGTTTCAGTGGAAGGTACGAACGATTTAGCACGTTTGACTTATCTACCCTCCGGCCACGAGGTTCGATCGCGTAGTTCGATCAAGCGAACCACGAGGATTTTTAAGTCCTGGTGGTTCGATTCAATAATCGAACTGTGCTAGCTAGAATAAACTATGTATCTATCTACTAGCTTCCCCGCCCGCGACTTCGTCTGCGCGGACTACAGATTGTCGCGAAAAAAGCATCCTTGTTCTGAAACCGAGCTATCGATAAAAAAAAAATACTAAAAAGTAGAAAAAAAATAATAATTAAAAAAAAAAATAACACGCTTTATATAGAAACCCAAACTAAAAAATAGAAAATAAATTTTAATAGTGTAAATAAGAAAAAAAGTTTTATTTAAAAAAAATCGTGGAGTCCCCCATGCACTCCACGATTTTTTTCAATAGTTATAAATATTTCATTGACAGATATGAGAAGCACCCCACGCTTTTTTTAAATAAATTTTTTTTTTCTTATTTACACTATTAAAATTTATTTTCAATTTTTTAGTTTGGTTTTCTATATAAAGCGTGTTTTTTAGTTTTTTTAAACTATTATTTATTTTCAATTTTTTTTATATATTTTTTCGAGTTTTTGCATTGTCATCGGTTTTTGACAGGTGTGCAAAATTTGCATGAAATCTGACCGTTTAAAGTGGGTGAAAATAGCGTCCAAAGGAGTCGGTTACAAACATACAAACATACAAGTTAAGCTAATATAAAGCGTATAAAAACTATTTGACGGCTGAACGAATTTTGAAGAAATGTATTATATTGTACATTATAGGTACTTTTGGTCCTGGAATAACAAGTATGGGCTACTTTTAAATGGAATGACCACTCGGGCAAAGCCGCGGGCAAAGCTATTATGCATGTAATGTATAGATCTCGTACACCCGCTTTTTCGCGTAAACGTCCCCGCACCCGCGAAGTGTAGACAGACTAGACACACTCCATCTTCCGACGTCCGCCTGCAGTAGTTAGATTTCCCCAATTTACTGAACTAAAACCGTAATTACAAGAAAACACGAGACGAGGTTTTCGTCGAAATACGATTTACTTTTTCGTAGAATCGCGTAAAAACTGAGGACACTGGCGTTACGCGATAATGTGAGGATGTGACCATCTAACCGCCACATAGGTCCTCCACAAACCACCTTTCCTTTGTTCTTTCCTTTGTTATGAAAGAAAATTTTAGTACCTACATTTTATAGACATTTCAGTTTATTTCCAATCTGCGCTCCGAGACGTAGGTACTATTATTTATTCTGTGCTCCGAGCTGGTTAGTTGGTAACGCAGTGCGCAGGTGTTTCGGCACTTTCGAACTGAAATCTAACTTTGAATTGCACCGTAAAATCTTTTAATATAGGAAAGAGCTACCAACAAAATCTCGGTCTGTGAGGTCTGTGGTTAGAACGGATTAAGGGGCCAAAACTAATAGTTATAACCTACAAAGTTTTATCTTGACCGCGTCTTCGAGGAACTCGTAATCGATGGATACTATTGTGGACGGATATTGTTGATCCAGATATCCGATGTTGCGTTCGAGTTCCTTTCCTGGCGGTAGTTAGTGTTGGTAAAGGTTCTTCTTTACTCGTACAGGTTCTCAGGTCTAACGGGAGCAGACTCGAAAGTACTAAAGCTGATGTCAATGAAACCGTTCGGTAAGACTTGCATACTTTTTGTGCGAAACCCTTCTGGAGCGAGTTGAGTTTATCTTGTATTAATTTTAGCTCTACTGCCTGAGACCAAGCGCTTGCAAGCAGCTCACCAAGTCACCGGGCCCCAGATATATACTGATGGCAGCAAGATCGACGGTCAAGTAGGTGCTGCAGGATAAGGAACTTCACTCGGACACCTTCAGTCTCCATCCTTCCTGTGTTCCAGTCGGAACTTTATGCTCTCTATAGGGCGATTCAAATGGTGAAACGTAGCAGAGACCCTACAGTCAGTATATTGAGTGATTCAAGATCTTGACTTGCTAGGGAATCCCAAAACGAGTCACTCTCTGGTAAGGAGCATAATGGATAATATAGGAGAAAATGAAAGAGCCGATGAACTCGTGAAGTCAGCAGCACTCAGCAATAGCGCCCAGTACTATGACACAATCCCTCTGTCCTACGTCAAGAAGAAGATCCGCGAGGAATCAGTACGCAAATGGCAGGACCGATATGGCACCTCCAGCCGTCACCAAAAAGTTCCTCCCAGATGTCACCAATGCATACCGGCTGACGCAAACTATAAAGTTGATACCCACGCAAGTGCAGGTCTTGACGGGACACGGGGGGATAGCCGAATATCTATACAGGTTCAGACTGAAGGATAGTTCAGGTTGTGAGTGTGACCCTGGTCTAAGTTAAACCGTTTGGCATGTGTTACTGGAATGTTCCCGATTCTCAGCCACGAGACAAGACCTGGAAACTCAAATTGACAGGATGCTGGAGGAGCCGGATCTACACAACATTTTTGAAGATCCAAAGTGCAGACTAGCTTTCCTGTCTTTTGCCAAAAAAAAACCCGCGGCCAAACGTAACAGCAGCGACTATAGTCTCCAGCAGGCCACTGCCTTGCGCAGCACCACCTTACCACATCTACTGGCGTGCGGAGAGACTGGAGTGCCAGGGATTAGGTTGAGAGGTGTGCCCCTCTTCATGGACGATGATAGAGAGCGACTAGGTTGTTTGTATGTTTGTATGGTTCAGTATTTTTTAAGTTTATCCATTACAAACAAACCAACAAACAAACAAACAAACAAACAAACAATCAAATCTTTCCTCTTTATAATATTAGTGTAGATGTATTTGCAACTGTATTAACATATGTATTTACACGCTTAAGAGTTGTCACTATAAAAAAATTGGTGAATCTCAT
This sequence comes from Alsophila aescularia, assembly GCA_946251855.1. Lineage (NCBI taxonomy): Eukaryota > Metazoa > Arthropoda > Insecta > Lepidoptera > Geometridae > Alsophila > Alsophila aescularia. Next base: position 46,544,661 of record OX276379.1, read on the forward strand.
TATGTATGCTATCTATACGCTAAAGAATGTTTTAAATCGGTTTAGTATTTTTAAGTTTATCCATTACAAATACACAAACCAACAAACAAACAAACAAACAATCAAATCTTTCCTCGTTATAATATTAGTGTAGATGTATTTTATGTATTTACACGGCTAAGAATTGTCACTTTAAAAAAATGGTGAATCTCATCAGGTATGCTATCTGTAGGCGAAATAATGTTTTAAATCGGTTCAGTATTTTTTAAGTTTATCCATTACAAATACAAATCAACAATCAAATATTTTTTCAGATTTGACGAAATCCTGGCGAAGGAATAGCTTGTCCCCGGGACGCCCTAGCTCCGTCCCAAATTTGCGGTTGTTATTTAGATACGGGAGCAACTTGTCCAAGTTGTTGAATTGTGGCGCAACTTTTATTTGTTGAAATCTTGTTGACGGGCGTAACTAGTGCTGGGGTGGCGAGATGCGGTGGGCGGCGGCGAGCGGAATGCAATATGCGCATTTTAAAATTGTTCACTTTGCGTAGGTTTTTACATACATTAGTATGTGTAGGTTTTTGAATAGAAAGGAAGGAGCAGTCGAAATTTCAGTCTGAGTCAGGCAACCATTGGGATTAAATTTATACAAAAACTTGCTGTTTTCGGCGATAATACTAATAGAAAATTCATATTTTGAAACTAACCAAATTGAAAATGTCTGTAGGTGGTTTGAAGGCATCGTAGGTGTGGTTTAGTATAAGTAGTTACCTACTACTAGTAATTACTACTACATATATAGAGTTTGTTTTATCTTTACACACTTTAACTTCTTCGACAGGTAACTTTACTGTTCGTATACTTAGTACTATTATTTATTCTGTGGCGTAGATTTACCTTCCGTAACATTAAAATGAAGAAGGGTTAAGAAAAGACGGAGACCATGCCACCAAATCCAAAGTGAAGCACATCCGCTCGTACGCACGAGTGTCACTCATCCACTTGCACCATGATAAGCCGATCGGCCGCCACATCGCAGAAAAACCTCGACCTTATATTATTCGTGTTAATTATGTCAAGTTCTCACGAAAAATCAAAAGCAACGCAGTCTTTTGTGATGAAATTATGTATCAGCCACAAAACACCACAAATTATCCACTCACGCAAAACATAGGCAGCCGCTATTTGCTATGCTTTACTCGTTATTTTGGCGGTGTAGTCTTCTTCATTTTTTAAACCTTTTAGTTTAAAATCTACATTGAAACCGCTAAAAAGAAAGTAACAACTTCTCCAAAGCCATTCAATAAATTAACAACTGTTCAGCAACAATGGCTTGTAACAACCGAAACTAGCCCCGAATTTGTTTAGCTGAACACAGGGGCGTATACAAAGCGCCTACACAATGGCAGATCGTGATTAGTTTGTGCCGCCCGTCTGTAATCTTAGTAAATCCAATTAATGGCATCTCTGTTAGCTTAAGGTGGCTATCACATTAGTGTGCCTATGTCGAGAGCGTTGCCGCTTGGAAGTGTCAGAGAGCAACGGGAAAACATACCAAAAGTCTCAAATGATACGACACGACATTTTTCTAAGGTAGTACACCGACTTGCCGTAAACTAAAAGTGTTGCTTATTACACTTGTAAAACTTATTTGTGACTCGTGCTTACAAGCGTTATACTAACGTAAGCCAATTAGTCGATGAAAATGGAAACACCTACCTCTTCCATGTGAGTGGGACGTGAGAGCCTCGCGTTAAACATATAGGTTGGTATTTTTACGCTTTGTACGCACAAAATACGCCAGTGTGATAAGATAAGTTACGAACGGTGAAACTAATTGACTAGACATTGGTAAAGCGATCCTAATATCTGAAGACGTTTTCGTTTCAATAGACTTTACTAATCCTACGAATTGGCGCGCCAATAGGCTTCATTCTTGGATCTGTAAATATTCACGAGTCATTATCAGGAATTGGAAACAAACCTATGTTTGATACGTTCATATAGTAATTATAGTATCATGAGTATCTCACTGTTTAGGGTTGCATTAAACTTGCAATAAGGTTGGTCCCCACCTTTCAGCTCGGGCTAGAACCGCATTTTTTCATATAATTACCTCTAAGATCCTTTTCTGTCGCTCACTAGAATGAAAAGCTGCATTAAGTACGTAGGAGGCCGCATTCTTGATGCTTTGGCGTGCGTGCTGCCACCTGGCAGAACACTTTCGCTCAAACGAAAGAAAAGAATGGGATAAAGCGGGTTAAGACCAGGCTCCATTTCCCACGCTAGCTCCGCCTTTACACTCTGTCACCCGCTACCCGCAGCAAGCACAGCGCAGGCACCTCAGCCTGCGTAACAAGGTTGAATATCGCGAGCTCGGAACTAAATGACGTAAGTCTCAAAAGTTATTTATTTTATTGGCAAGCTTAAAATTTAGTTGGGTTAGTTTTGTCTTCACAGTGGATATACTATACTTTCTTGCTGTGAGATTCATTTTAGAGATAAAACTTAAGCCGTTGAGTAGTAAAATGAAAATATTACGAAAATAAAGAAAGAATGAAAAAGAGAAAGAAACAACATTTATTCAACACAACAACATTAGAAATTGAAACATAAATAAAAACATAAATAAAATGTGCTTGAGAGTGTGTTGAAAGGCCCTTATAATCAGCACAAATGCCCAGTGCAACACACACTAGACGCTGGTTTTCATATAAACCCCGCGGGTGATGTAAAAAAAGGGTGCAAAAAATAAATTCAATATAATAAACATAATTCTATATATATATATATATATAATAATTAATAATATTATATATATATATAATAATTAATAATATTATATATATATATATATATATATATATATATATATATATTCCACCTGCAGCTTTTTCAGTTATCCGTGATCATGGCGCTTGCAACAGTGCCGAGATATCTTGCTCTGGCTGTGTTCAGAGTAGTTGATGGAATCAGGCGTTTTACTTCGGACGAAGAACAAAAGTCACTAACATAGCTCAGAGCCTATATTTATTTATATATATATATATATATATATATATATGTATATATGTGTATTTATATATACATATAATATATATATAAATAATATACATTTTATATTTAGTACATGTATATAGTTATATAAATACAAAACGATAAATATGAATAAGATACCCAATAAATACAAACTTATATCATTCATGGAAAACATAAATAAACAATTGAAACATTGGAAGACATTCAAATTGGTTATCAGTATTTTCAGTACACTTCTTCTTCTTCTTCTTCTTTGCCCTCGCCTTTTCCCGTTATTCGGGGTTGGCTTTCCCATGCGGCACCATCTATCTCGCTGGTAGGCATCATCTTCACTAAGCCTCTTCAACTCTCTTTTCTTTAAGTGTGCCTCATGATTGGTATTTTATTAGACGTTGACTTGAAATCACAACAAATCTCAGAGTATCTGTCTGCTTCGTTACTAAAACGCGCACTACCATCGGCTGAACATCACTATGTTGATACACACACTTAGTTGATTTGAACCATGAGGAACAAGGTGACCGGAGAAAAACAAAAATAAGGTAAGCTAAACTGTGCGTGGAAATAGAAATGAAATTAGACATGATGACAATGAAAATTAGGTAAGTATAGATATAAAAAACGATTGGAAATTATGATTAATGACATATGGAAAGAAATTGCATTACAAGAAAGACATGTCAATATTGATATCACCATGTCGTCTTTGCTCGTCCACTATTTTTTTAGTTTTAGCCTATAAATGTTTGAATTTTTCAGCCCCCTAATCGGTGGCGGTATATTGTTCCAACACATAACGACGACCGCGGACGCCGCGTAACGAAAAGCACCTCTGAAATTGGCTGTACGGTGTCGCGGGATAGACATCTGCTGGGACCCTTGTCTACTGGTGCATTGTCTGCTATCCGTGACCCATTTGAACTTATCATACAACTATGAAGGATCTTTAAAATTGACTACACCGAAAAGGAAGCATGAAAGGTGAGAAAAATAACGTAATTTTCGATAAGAAAATGTATCGAATGAAATTCGGTTAATAACGTTTTTGTCTTGATCACGGAGAGAAAGATCTCAAAAACATATATGTTAAGTTTCACATTTATCAGGTTTGTGGTTGACCCAGCATATTTGTGGGAAAAAACCCTTAAATATTGCCGCTGCCGGAAAGATTGATTGGGTTCTACTTTTATGCAACCCACTTACATAGTAGTACCTAAATTTGTACCTATATAATTTATAACATGTTAGTTACACGATAACATAGAATCGGCCTCCATTCAAATGTCTAGCCTCACATCCTCTATTAAAGAATATGTCAAGCCTTCATCATGGCACTATTACTTTCAATCCCATGCAAATCTCTTCTTACCGCGGCGAACACGAACGAGGAATAAAAATATACCAACATTCCCAAACACAAAACATTCCAGCAGCCGAGGCGTGAGGAGAGAGGACCCATGTCACTCAGCGTCCAATTAAATTAACTTTTAAAATGTAATAGGTATCCAGATAAAAATATTGTGACGAAAAGCAATTTCAATGCGCATCCACTCGTTAAAAACACTCGTGCATGCTTTCTACCGAGCACTCTACGACTCGCCTCGTGAATTTGCCAAATAAGTTTTCTGATTTTTCGGTACATTATGCAATTCTATCTCTTGAGGTGTATCGCCATAATGTCTAAATTCGAATTTTCAAAAAGCCACTGCTGGTGCTATAATTGGGGCTTACGTACGGACTGGAGTTCCTTTCTGCGTGATTAGTCTGAAGCACAGATTACACACTAGCACTAGTAGTTATTCTGTGATACTATTTACTATATTCTGATCAATATGGGTATAGTGGGGATTTGAACATTTTAGACCAAGAATCATTTTGGTTTTAGGTCACGATGCGCCCTCCTAGTTGCTGACATTAACGCGGTTATAGAGACAGGCTTTTAAAAAGATACAAACTATATGTAGTTAATACTTTTGAGTTAGAGGCTTTCATGTGACCTCTAACTCAGCGACTGAAGCAATGATGCGATCAACCCCCTTGTCTCCCTTGTCCCTTCTTCCTCTCCCCTCTCCTCTCCCCTCTCCCGCTACCCTCTCTCCCCTCTCCCGCTACCCTCTTCCCTCTCCCCTTCCCCTCCACCTCTCACTCTCCCCTCTCCCATCTCCCCTCTCCCCTCTCCCCTCTTCCCTCTCTCCCCTCTCCCCTCTCCCATCTCCCCTCTCCCCTCTCCCCTCTTCCCTCTCTCCCCTCTCCCCTCTCCCATCTCCCCTCTCCCCTCTCCCCTCTTCCCTCTCCCCTCATCCCTTGTCCCTTGTCCCTTGTCCCTTGTCCCTTGTCCCTTGTCCCTTGTCCCTTGTCCCTTGTCCCTTGTCCCTTGTCCCTTGTCCCTTGTCCCTTGTCCCTTGTCCCTTGTCCCTTGTCCCTTGTCCCTTGTCCCTTGTCCCTTGTCCCTTGTCCCTTGTCCCTTGTCCCTTGTCCCTTGTCCCTTGTCCCTTGTCCCTTGTCCCTTGTCCCTTGTCCCTTGTCCCTTGTCCCTTGTCCCTTGTCCCTTGTCCCTTGTCCCTTGTCCCTTGTCCCCTGTCCCCTGTCCCCTGTCCCTTGTCCCCTGTCCCCTGTCCCCTGTCCCCTGTCCCCTGTCCCCTGTCCCCTGTCCCCTGTCCCCTGTCCCCTGTCCCCTGTCCCCTGTCCCCTGTCCCCTGTCCCCTGTCCCCTGTCCCCTGTCCCCTGTCCCCTGTCCCCTGTCCCCTGTCCCCTGTCCCCTGTCCCCTGTCCCCTGTCCCCTGTCCCCTGTCCCCTGTCCCCTGTCCCCTGTCCCTTGTCCCTTGTCCCTTGTCCCTTATCATTCCCTCATAATTCCCCGGCTTCTGGTTATACGGTTACACATCATTAAGCTTATCACGAATCTCGCTCTTCTAATATATTCGTATATGGGAGTGATTCCCATATACGAATATATTAGAAGAGCGAGAGGAAATATGTTACACAACAAAAAGCTTTGATGTGGTAGATAGGTCATGGAAGTCACATAACTTTCAGTAGCCAAGCCTTTCCAACGTTCACTCCTCTACAATGGAAAATTCCAGAACCAGTGAGAATATATTCCATTACAAGTGTAATATGTGGTAGTGTCCGCGTGAGTTAAAGGGCAGTTTACTGCGGGCTCGGACATCGTAATAAAATGAACGCGCCGCCCTAATGTCCCGACACACTGCAGGATGGAACTTGAATTGCTACATGGCGAGCATCCCAAATGTGTTGTTTATTGTTTTTACACTCTGTATTTTATCGGGTTAATGCCACCTAGACCCTGACAGTCACAGTCCGTTCCTAAGTACAGTGCTAACAACTTGTCAGTAGAGAATTACAAAAAAGGAACTAGGTAAACCAACAGAGGCCATAACATTAAACTTCGCTGTCAGGTACTTATTTAGAAGGATGGTAGGGCGCCCCGCTCGACTCTACAGTAAGGTTGGTGGTAATCATAGATTGTTGGTAACGTACGAGAGGCTCAAAACGTTTTTAAATCTATGTTCCTTACAATGTAAATAGGAACATCTCTCGGTAGAGAGTAGGTATAATATTCTTTGAAGACCATCAAGTGACAAAGTTTCGACCATGACATGTTCGTTCCAATGAAAATTCAACCAAAGAAATCTACAAAAGCATTCCAACTCCGTTTCAGAGTTCTGATGCTTGTGTTCAAAATTGGTACCGCAAGTTTATCTCGTACGTATGCAATTAATATAGCTAGAACCCCCACTGTGTTCATAATTTTGCCGTCAGAAATATATAAAGCCATGTTTTCAGCAGTTTCTAGTTCCATTATTCACCAAAGTTACTCCAAACTGCGGCGTAATATTGTTACAGAGCTGTCAATGAACTATAGAACTAGCAGTCAGTTAAAACGGTGAATTAAGATTTCCTGTGAATATAAACGCTGTGGTTTTGTAGTAACTGACTGCTGCTTATACTGTTACTGTTACTTTCCTGTGTTGTAAGCAGGTATTAAAACGTCCAGTGGGGATCGCCATGTACATACATAGATGTAAGGTCCTAATGTCTGTGGAGATGCAGCCCAGTTGGCTAATACCGACGACCCACCAGAGCTCGTAAACACGCCAATTGCGTAGTTACACACCTTGCATATTAGGAACAGCCGTTACTCAGGTAACATGGGAAAAGTTTCGTGTCAGGTGAACGGAGTGTTCTCCTCACTATTTCTATAAAATTGCACGAGAGGAACAGTTTTCTCTGTCTGAGGAGAGGTAAAATTTATTTGTATGTAATTACTTTGGGAACGACTTGAGCAATTCGAAATGAGTTTGAAGCTACGGCAAGCTACTATCGCAATATTTATCTGCGCAGCTCTATAGATTTCTCACGTTTAAGTTCAATATTAATAAAATTAAATGATAAATGATAATTTGTTTCTTTGAAAACATGCACTGTAGAACTAACAAATTTACGAATGAGTAAATAAGAAAAACAAGGCTTGAAGTGCACCAACTGGAAGACGTGAATAATTAAGTTAAAGTTGTAGCACAAAATATACATAAAAGCACCTTCTACCGGATGGTAATATTCCTCAGAACATATTAAAACAGTTATTTTAAACTTTTTTTATTAATATGACTGTTACAGTCAATAGGTAAGTATTTGTTGTGAACACAAGGCACCCATACTAGGAGTCCCTGTATCATGGGGACTAGTTTATCCAATTGGTTAGCTGTTTTTAGTTTGCAGTTTGCATTTTACACTAGACAATAATGAAAATAGGATTTTAGTCACCAAGTAGCTATGTGAATAGCGTGTGGGTTTATGTGTGAGGGATGTTGAGAGGGTTTGTGCATGTGTGAGGGCGCGTGTGTTAACTTGGAAAATGTATGAACTTGGAAATGTATGTTAACTGTAATGTTAAATGTATGTTAAATGCATGTGTTAACTTGGAAATGTATGTTAACATGGAAAATGTATGAACAATACAAAATGTTAACAATTTACATGTTGGTAGCTTAATTTCAAGCCCGAAAATGTATCTCTTATGACGTTCTTAAAGCTCCTGAATGAAGGCCTCGCTTGTTTATTCAAACTGTTATTGACAGTAATATAATTAGCACTCAGTGACGACGAGTCTTCCATTTTAAATACATTCAAGAAATTCAATAATAAAATTTTCATATCGTTGAATGAAAGTTTTTTTTATGAGATGTTTTGTTGATGTTTTGTTTTGTGTTTTGTTAGGTTTTTGTAGAACAATAGGACTAAGTAATAGCCTACCTACCTAATTATATTCGCACCTTCAACAAGACATATATATAAAAAAATTAAAGCATGCTTGCCCTGCTATAAAATAACTTATGCCATTAAATTATATATAGTTGTAATGCGCTCATCAAGGCTTTCAATTTGATACCCATCATGTAAAATTAGAAGCAACAAACACAAATTAAAAATTTATATAACCCCGACTATAGCTAAGAACCATCTCGATCATATTGGCTTTCAAACAAAAAAAACCCCATCAAAATCGGTCCATTCGTGTGGGAGCTACGATGCCACAGACAGAAACACAACACACACACACACACACACACACACACACACACACACACACAACCACACACACACACACTCACCCACACACACTCAAACACGTGCGCGCAGTGATACACACCCTAAACTTATAACACCCGTCTCTTTGTTCGGGGGTTAAAAATACTTTTTCGCATTTGAATATGGAGAAAATACTGCCGAAATATAAATATTTTTTTATTTTTAAAAATAGTTGTCCCGAGTAGGGATGATATAAGCATTCTAATGATACTCCATACATCCAAATCTGTTCAGACATTTACAAGTGATGGTGGAGTAAATAAACTCACATACATTACATACATACATACATACATGCCTACAATCACACATGAACCCTGAGTCGTTGAAAACATTATACTAAATTTTTAGATAGTCGTGTAAAAAGTAAAGAGTGTTTAGGTCTAGATACCCAATGTAATAGCGCAAATGAGTAGTAACTTTATACACTGTCCTAATAAGCAGGAAATGACATGCCAGATTACCCCTGTTGAAACGCTTGGGTTTACTTCTTTTTTTTTTAATTGTCAACTAATTTGTTACGAAGGTAATTTGTCAGAAGTCTTTTAAAAAACCCTATACAATTATTGATTAACTAGCTGAAGCCTGCGGCTTTGCACGTGTGGTAATTTCTCCAGATTAAAAGTACTTTATGTACTATTACACATCACGTAATAACTACTGGACCAATTGCGATGCGGTTTTCACTGTTGGATAGATTAGGGTTTGACTTAAAAACTGGTGTAATATATCTCAATCCGATTGGTAGAAGCCGAGATAGAGACAAAAAAAAATTTGGACGCCTGAAGAAATTTTGATCAAATGTTGGTATATTGGTATTTTAGGTCCTGGAATAGCATATATTATAGTATTTTTAACCTAGAGAAATGACCACGCGTGCGAAACCGCGGTTACAGCTAGTACGAAAAAATACGAATAAAAAATTCAATGCGAAATCCTAACTTAGTAATAACAATTGCAAAGTTAGGATAACGTACTGAATTTTTAAAAATATCGTCCGATTAATTGTCCATAACGCTTTTGTCCAGATTGTTCCCTAAACGGAGAATGTTGTTATTCCGTGTTCATTAGCGATCCGGTCCTGAACACGACCCTTTAAACAGGTTTCTAAATAATTAAATTATCGGCCGATGATCGCAAAACAATTTCCGAGCTATATTGACTCATCAGACCGTTCCCTGCCATATTGGAGAGGGGAACTAAATGGCACGATAAGAGATGACGGGCTATGAACAAGGCTTACCTTCCCGAATCTTCAATAATAATGTCATCGTAAAAATACCACCTTATTTTAGTAAACATGTTTTTACTTTATTTGTTAGGACCTACATGGTAAGTAAGTTAGTAGGTTGGTACAATACCTAATTATATTTATTACTAGCTTTCCCGGCGCGTTTTTCTGGCATAAAAGTATCCTATATGTTATCCCAAGACCAAAAGTACCCATATCTATTATTACTTATAATGAAACTGTAACGGGTCCAATTCTCTACATTGAAGATATTTTGTTTTTTTTTGTACCTTACTCTAGATTCGATACTGAAGCCAAAACTGTATTTTTTTTCATTATTGTCTGTCTGTCTGTCTGTCTGTCTGTCTGTCTATAACTTGGCTAGGCATCACGCCGAAACTACTAAATGAACTTAAATGAACTTGGTATGATTTGAGTTCATACTACGAGGTAGGACATAGGCTACTTTTCATCCCGAAAAATGAAAGGGTTCCCGCAGGATTGAGGTTGAAAGTTATTTCAAAAAACACTTACCACCACTCTGAAACTACTGGACGGATTTTGATGCAACTTGGCACAGTCATAGTTTATATGATGGGTTAAAATTGAGGATACTTTTTATCCCGAAAAATAAGGAGTTCCTGCGGGATAATGTCCCAAATTCTGTAAATTAAAGATTGTTTTAATTTTTGTCTTTCTGTCTGTCTGTCCGTCTGTCTGTCTGCACCGCACACACGCCGAAAATACTTAATTAATTCAAATGAAATTTGGTATGATTTGAGTTCGTACTACGAGGTAGGACATAGGATACTTTATATATCGAAAAATTTATGGGATATTATTTGTTGAAACTTATTTAAAAGAAAACATACCACGCTGAAAGTAATGGACGGGTTTTGATGCAACTTGGCCCTGTCTTAAGTTATATTGTTTGTTGTTTGTCGTATGAGGTAGTGCTGGCCTCTGATGTCAGAGTTTGTCAGGCCGCCCGAGGGCCTCTGACATGGCTTAACGACTGCTATTAATCAAAAACAGCCGGGACCGACAGCTTAACGTGCCCTCCGAAGCACGGAGCGGTCATTGGTGCGGAGCCTAGGTTATATGATAAGTTATATGATGGGTTAAAATTGAGGACACGTTTTATCCCGCAAAAGTAAAGGGTTTCTGCGGGATATGGGTCCAAAGTTATGTTAATAATTAAGTAATAAAAATATTTTTTGGATAAAATAAATAAATAAATATATTCGGGACAACTCTACACCAATTAACTAGCCCCAAACTAGGATTCCCTGTACTATGGGTACTAGATAACGGATAAACATACATAGATACTAATATTATAACATCCATGACTCGGAAACAATCATTTCTGCTCATCACACAAATGATTGCACCTTGTAGGATTCGAACCCGCGACCGTTTGACTACCGTTTGTCCGTTTTGGATGGTTCTCTACATTCGATACTGAAGCCAAACTGTTTTTCTTTTTAATTTTGTCTGTCTGTTTGTCCGTATCTTGACCGCGCATCGCATCCAAACTACTAAATGAATTCAAATGAAAAAAATGCTCTTGGGTGCTTAAAAAAGGTATTGAACATATTTTATTTTGTTAATTTTTTCTTTCTTTCTGTTTTTCTGTATGTTTGTTTGTTCACGCATCACGTAAAAACCACTGAACCGATTCTCAGTCCGGTGAGTTAGAAGCCGAGCAATTGATAAAGTATTTTTGACGGCTTAAGAAATTTTGTTTAAATGTTGGTATATTGGTCCTGGAATAGCACATTATGTTACTTTGAACCTAAAGAATTGTACACTAGCTGTACCCGCGGCTTCGCACGCGTGTTGTGCGAAGCCGCGGGTACAGCTAGTGTACAATATAAGTTCAGTTGTCAAATATTTTTTTATCGATTGCTCGGCTTCTACTCCTCGGATTGAGATAACAAGTGAACCAGTTTTTAACGCAAAACCTAAGCTATCACCATAGTGAAAACCGCATGACAATCGGATTAATAGCTTTTCCGCGTTATGCGCGAATAGAGAGATAAACATACAGATTGACACCATTTTTTCAGTGTTATATTCTTGTACAGTAGCTTATTTTAAGTATCCTAGAGCATTGTTTTATATTATCGTCTTTGTACGGACTTTTTGTTACTGACTATTTTATTATAAGTACTAGCTTTCCCGCCCGCGACTACGTCCACGCGGACTACAGTTTATCGCGGAAAAAAGCATCCTATGTTTTTCTAGGATATTAAAAACCAATGCAAAAGTAGGTGTAGCTCTTAAGTTTTTTGACAGACTTGTTATTTCGTTTCCATGGCAATCATTGCTTACAGCGAGTAATCAACATTTTCCAGTTTTCTTGTGGAAACTTACAATTTTCCGAGATTAAAAGTATTCCATGTTTTATTCCAAGGTATAAGCTATCTCCATTCCGAATTTCATCAAAATCCGTTTACCCGTTATCGCGTGAAAGCTCCCTAAACAATCAAACAAACAACGTTTTTACTTTTATATATTGGTATGGATAGAAAAATATAGATAGATAGATGAGAACATTCAAACAATTCAGAGCAGTAATTTTGGTTTCATTCTCTGGATAATCTCAGTAAAATACAGAAAACGTACTTACATTAAGCAGCTATTTTCTGCGATTTTTTTTTTTTTTTTTTTTTTTTTATAGATCGTTGGGCCAAAAATCATATCAGTAATATTTTTATTCTTAATATTATGGCAGTCATTCCAACGGATATGCGGATATATGTATGTTGACAATATTCAATGTTTAAATCGCCCTTTTAATATCGCTAGTTGGTTCCCGGTTGCTGTATGTTATAGTTATATATTTAAACGGGCCTTAATCGCGCTGAAAACTTAATATATATATATACCTCGACGATTCGATCAAGTTGCATTGATCGTGGTCACGAGAAGACTGAAGTAGCGGGTGTCAGCTTCGAGAAGGGCGAGCGTTGTCTCCAACTACCCCCATTTGGTTTTGTAAAAATTCAGAATTGTCACGACACAACACCAACAACATAAACAACTAACGACATAGACATATACAACTGTATATGTACAATTTTTCTTGATCCAGAATTAAATACAATATGTAAAATTCAACCCCTACCATGATTATGTTTAATTAGATTTTCAACTTCAGCATGTGGACTCGAGACCTTCGAGCTTTCATTCTGGCTGGCTTGGCACATACTACTACATACCTACTACAGTATTTACTTTTCTGTTACATAGGAGTACCACCTAACCCCAACTCGCTTTCCCAGCCCACGCAAATCATGCGAGCGGCGGCGGCGTATCTAAACTAAACCACCCACGTTCGAGTTTGCACACGAATAAATCACGAGGCAATATCGTGAAATAAATATCGTAAATAAAACAGATATAATAGAGGGCTTTCATATATCCGTTCATACCTTTCAGGATTATCCTACCGTATAAAAGTGGGTAAAATTGAATCAGACCCGTGATTGAGCAGCAAATAGAGATTCCAGGTGCTTTAATTTTTGCGCGTCCCGGTTTTATAGTGATATTATACATTAATATTGTTAACAATTAATATTTCAATCATTGATTTTATAAATACAACAAGATGCCTAGTAGGTGCTTCGTACATACTGCCACTTAAATGGGTTAAAAATTTCACTCATTGCTCGATCCTCCCGCCAGAAGCCAATGAACATTTACTGGGAGAGTCGGTGCGATTTCATATAGAAAAAAAACTGTTTATGCAGTGAAATCACATAAAAAATATATTACAAATAAAGAAACGTGCACCAAAAACACATTTCCTAAAAAAGTAGTCAACTTTCCCGTGCATTTCTTGGCAAAAAGATAAAAATCGATTTTAATTTTTGCCGCCATTACAGCATTTTTTTTTACGGTTTAGGCAATCGCGTTTGACCACGATCTGACCTGATGGAAAGCGATGATGTGGTCGAAGGTGTAGCACGCTTGCCAAGTAGATACTATTCACTATTAACTCTTGACTTGAACACACCGGGGTTATAATTTACCGGAAACACTGACGAGGGCAGGGCATTCCACTCCTTTGCAGTTCTTTGCATAAATGAAGAAACATAACGTTTCTTTCTTGCGCGAGGTATTTCAACCATGAAAGGGTGGCGCTTGGCCTTTGCTGATCGTCTAGTCGTACGGTGATGGAAAGGTGATGGGGTAATCAGGTTGTGCAGTTCTTGTGCATACTCTCCATAGTGCAATCTGTAGAATACCGCCAAGCTTGCTACCGGGCAGCTGTTTCTGGTTTGAAAATCGATTATTATTTTTTGCCGTCAGTACAGCTGTTTTGGGTTTGCCAAGGTCATGAATGCTATTTAGTGCTATTATACCATGTTTTTAGCTATGCAAAAATGAGGGTTGATAAAAAGAGTTTCACTAACCACTACCACTTAGATTTCTACAAAGTAACGTCTAATTCTTAAATTAAATCTTAGGAATATATTGTTCTACCCACACTAATATAAAAAAGAGAAACGTTGTCTGTTTGTTTGTTGGTTTGTTTGTTTGGGGAGCTTTCACGCGATTATGCCTTGGCCAAATTTAATGAGAATTTCTGTGTAGATTATGTAAACCATAGAGACCATAGGATCCTTTTTGTCCCCGAAATTGTACTTGCGGGCAAACCTGTAGGGCGCAGCTAGTACAATATAAAAGCGAAATGCTACGCAATGATTATACACGAAATCTTAAAAAACTACTTAACCAATGAAACTGAAATTAGGTAGGTAGGTACAACATAGGTAGTTTATAGGTAGTAGACGTCAACCAAAAAGGGATTTTGGGTCAGGTACAAATTAAGGAGGTCTAATGGCAATTGAAAGTTTACATGAAAAATCTGTACGCTATTACTTGTTAGAGTGCTATTATTTATTCTGTGGTACTAGATGTATTTTTTAGTAGTTAATAAACAAATTACTTGTACCATAGATTTATGTTTTGTAATTTCGTCTTATATTTTTAAACTCGCAAACTATAAAAAGTGCTAATGTTTTGCATAATCCCTATATACTGGTATCACTCGAGTCAAAAAGTGCCAAGAACCTGCTTCATAATTTATGAATTGCTGCTGAATTGCTCATTTCAATTTATGAAGTTAGTATTGAATTTTGGCCTCCGGATAACAGTGTGTATCCAACCTCCTTGATTTCAATAGGTATACGCATAAAATTACGATGATGTAATCGACGATCTTATCGGTTTAAACTATGTCTGGAAAACAGGTTCTCGTAATCACGTAGGTACCTACTGGTATCACACTACCCAACGGCAAATTTCTAAGAAACCTTATAACCAAATTTGAATCTTATCTAAAGACGAATCTTGTGAAAAAAGTGAAATATAGATTTGGTTAATAAATATTTCTCTGAAACAGAGCACAAACAGGACATAAGTTCAAACCCTAAAACCTCTACTCTCGGGTAAAAAATAGCCTTCGATACTCTTGCGATACTTTTCCTAGTTAGATAGATAGATAGATAATACTTTATTGTACACCAGTTTACAAAAATATACATCAAATAGGAACAATCAAATAACTAAAGTACAAAGGGCGGACTTATCGCTAAAAGCCATCTCTTCCAGTCAACCAAGTTTATAGTTAGAACCCAGAACTCGAGTCGGGTAAACAGCGTATGACGCTCTATACCTGAAGACGAATCGATTAATACTTCGCTTGTCAAAGTCGGACCAATAGTGGAACATCGACCTATCCACATAAATACATACATACATACATACATACATACATACATAGACTGTTAAACTCATTACCCTTTCTTTTGCTCGTCACAGTTGGGTAAAAAAGTTATTTCTGAGAGAAGTTGTTTTTTATCAGTTCCAACGTCAAAATGTTCCTTATGTACCTAATAGGTACCTATTTTATTTTTAGCATTCAGCAGCGTAATCTTTTAACAACCATTAAAGTATTTACAAAAGTGATTTCGTCCCACTTTCACTCAGCAAAATCCCGCTTTTTTACGGGACCGTCACTAACGGCGACGAACGGCGACCGAACGGATGAACGCTAGTCGTTCGGTTGAAAGCAACGAATCACGCATTCACCTTATACCCGTAGCTGGCTGATTATGCCATTCATTCCTGTACCTTTTCATAGATGTATGCCAGATGGGAAACTATTTGCCGCGCACGTGTTCAAAAAATACTCTTACGGTCTACGAATAATGAGGGTTGCATTTTTATTATATAAAATATATCATATTTTCCAAGATGGGGTGTAGTTACAGATAATTATGTAGATATTAAGAATTTTATTATTATTATCTTATAATTATATTTATTATTATTATTATTATTAGATATTAGCTGTCTCATAAATTTGAACATTCTAGATAGCCTTTGTAACCAACACGAAGCTTACCTACATAAAATAATTATAATTAGATAAATTTTATTAAAGCTTATTTCTAATATTATATCTTAAAACTAGTTTTCCCGCCCGCGACTTCGTCCGCGCGGACTACTGTATATCGCGAAAAAAAGCATCCTAATTTCTTCTAAGATATTAAAAACCAATGCAAAAGTAGGTATAGACCACACTTGATGTTTTTGACAGACTTGTTATTTCGTTCCAACCACAGACCATTCTGTGATGGCAACCGTTCCTTACAGTTAGTAATCAACATTTTCCAGTTCCATTTTACAATTTTCCGGGATAAAAAGTATCCTATGTTTTATTCCAGGGTATAAGCTATCTCCCTTCTAAATTTCATCAAAATCCGTCCAGGCGTTATCGCGTGAAAGCTCCCCAAACAAACAAACAAACAGACAATGTTTCACTTTTATATATTGGTATGGATGTACATAAATATAGCAACTTAAAAATATCACACTAACTGCTACCTTAACTATGTAAAACCCGTTCAGGGGACCAGAGAGGAAGGACGCGGGGTAGAAGTTCTCGCAAAAGCTTGTCATTGGATAAAAAAGACAGTACCTATTTGCCTAGCAGTGCATCGACTTACCAAGCCTAACTTCGCGGTACTTTAATAAGTTATTTTCATAACATTTTCGCCAAAATAAAGTTTTACTCGAAGGTGACCAGTGTGCTTAATAAAAGCCTTGCTAGTTTTGTTTGTAATTTTTTATTATGCACTAGAAACAGAGATTTAAAAAAAACTTCACTTTATGAGTGAGAGGGACATCATCTCAAGCAAAAAGCCCACTTTGGAGCCAAATATTTCGTAAAAAGAACCAAATAGAAAAAAATAGTCAAAGAAACCTCATTATACTTTTAAAATACTTATTCAACCCAATACGTTTTTTTGTACTCAATGGGGTGAAAAAGCTTATTTTTTTCATGTTCATTATTTCTTGCATGGGAGAACCTCTCAAAAATAATATATTTTTCACCTCACAAGCTCGGAAAGATTCTGTTTGTCATTCGAAATCTGAGTGCAAAAATGCATTTAACCCGCTAGCGTGGAAAGAGTTTTTAAAATTCAAACCAATCTATTCAATAACTTTCTATACCGACAATTCACTGAAAATACTTTATTACTAATTCTTTTTCTTCTTCTATTTATTATTTTTTCATTTTATTACTAATTTATATTATATTATTATCCGATTCGATTCTACTCTACTTGACTCTATTCGTCTCTAATCAACTCTACTCGACTCTAATCGACTATACTCGACTCTAATCGGCTCTACTCGACTCTACTCTAATCGACTCTATTCGACTCTATTCGACTCTAATCGACTCTATTCGACTCTACTTGACTCTACGCGACTCTACTCCACTCTACTCGACTCTATTCGTCTCTTTTCATTTTCCATTATATGCTACTCTGTTCTACTCTATTCTACTCTGTTCTACTCTATTCTACTCTATTTCACTCTGTTCTGGTGCATTACTCTTGACTCTCGATTTCAATCGTAATTTGGGATTGGGATCGAAATCATGCCATTTGGTACTCTTGAATTTTAAACTAGCGCACGATTGGAATTGATAATGGTGGAATTTTATGGAACTAAATGAAATCGACTTATCTCGACGCTATTCCCTTTTTCGGTACTCTTGACCCGATGTGGACGTTAACAGATTGAATTGGAATAGAGTTTGCGATAGAATCTAAACAGTTTTCAAAAGTTAACTTTTTTGCGATCGAGTGTGATGTTTTTAGTGATTATCAAAGAAAAAATGGGACGTTCAGATCTCATGTTTAATATTTTGGGCAATGCTCATAGAGCATTTAGATTTATGTGTGAAATCTATAGATCTATAGATCTATAGATATCAATTTTTGAACTCGTCTAAAGATCTTTTTGAGGTCATATGTGGCAATCTGGAGCCTTTAATGCCAACAAACCCTACTCGTCGTAGTGATATATCCACGAGATACAAGGTTTGTACCTAAACTTATTTTTTATAATTTGAAAGGAGTTTTTATATTTATTTACGAAATCATCATCGACGATACCTTTGCCTAATCTTTTCCATCTTTTTGTGCACCGCCTAGCGCATTGATATTGCTTGCTATCTCGTCCCATTTCCTTTTCGTTTCTTGCAAGGTCTCTTGCGCTCTGCCCACGGAAACGGTAGAGACCTATGGCAATCCTTCGCTTGCTCTGGTTTCAATACAAGTACTCTCGCCAAAAAATCACTTTGCAGCCTTGCATAACAAATAACTATTAAATATTTTTGTACCCCTATTGGTTGCAAATATCTACAAATTTGGCCAATTACATCCATGTAGTGATAATCATCATCATCATCATCATCATCGTGTCTGAATAAAATAGCTGTGACATACAGACAGACGGACCGACGGACATGATGAAACTATAATTCCTTGTTTGACTACGGAACGCTTTGAAGGAAATGTTTCTAATTAGTCTAAAATGTGAAAGCTGATTTATTATATAAGTTGAATTATCTGTTACTTAATACATACCTACCCTGGTTGTTACGTAGGGCTGCGTAGGTACATATTTTAATATTGCCTTAAGAATTTCTCGAATAACGAGGCTGTCTAAATATTTTAATTTATACCAACCGTAACACTCCCTTTTCTGACAACCTAATGTAAGCAGGTAAAGTATATTGCTAGGAAATTATATTGCTACGCATTAACAAATGCCCAGTCATCTTTAAATATTAAATGCCACGTTTGCGTTGATATATTTCCAGACATCAAAAGATGCCTGTGAGAGCGTCGAAATAATATTTTGCTAAATCTAAGCCCACACGCGTCTCGTTTATAATAGCGACCATATTAAACATTATTTCCTAATATATACTCTTGCATTTAAACTGAACATGTTTATCTAAAAGCTGGCTGCGTTGAAGATCACATTAACCTTCTCTGATCTGTTAATAATACACGTTATGGTTGAAGATGAACTTGAATCTGTCAGTAAAGTTTGCGAAGAGTGTACCTATCTACGAGTATATCTATCTGCATTTTGACAGCTGTGTACCTATAGAATCAACAATAATATCACATACTATAAGATAAATGCGTAAACGACTTTCGCTTAAAATTACAATGATGGATAAATAAGTTTCAGTTAAGTAATAGGTACCTACTAGCAAAAGTTGTTTCGGGAAGCCGTTAGGAGGATTCAACTGGGATGGGCAGCATTTGGTAAGGTCTTCTCGTCGTTAATATCATACCACAGTGCCTAAAGACGATAATCCTCAACGCGTATGTTCTACTAGTTAAAATCTAAGGAACCGAAACGTGAGAATCACGCTGAGACTGGTTCATAAGTTTAAAGTCGCTCAGCGAGCTATGGAGAGAGCTATGCTCTGAGTCTCTCTGAAGGACAGAAGAGAACCACAGTAACCGACATAGCCCAGAGAATAAGCAAGCTGACGATATATATATTCAAAATAAATGTAAAGCCATGGCAAAGCACATGGGCAGTGATTAATGAAAATATTGGTGACCAATATTCAAAAATTCTAATTGACAAAATTAATAATAACAGTAATAAGATAGTTCAAAACCCTATAGAAATAAGTGTAATATTTAATCCTTTTTTTATACAATTGACAAATATCAATAATTTTAATTATGACTTTAACGAAACTATGAATACTTATAATGCATTTCCAATATTTTGTAAACCTACTGACAGTATGGAAATATCTAAAATAATCAGAAGCCTCAATAACACGTATTCAGTCGGTATAGATGTCATAAGAACAGATTATGCGAACCATACATATATGAACCGTTATGCCACTTAGTAAATATATCTTTTGAAGAAAGAACATTCAGAAATATATTGAAAAAGTGGTCAAGCCTCTATTCAAATAAGCAGAAACGTGTGATTTAAACAATTACAGACTAGTAACATTGATAACTATTAACATCGACCCTATTAAACAAGGACCAACTATTCAGCATGGACCGCGTATATTAAGTGCAACGCATACAATTGGCCTCAGTCGTAATCGGTGTTGCGTTGGTGTAACACGTGCGTGTACTTTACCACATATTATTCGGAATCCGCAGCAAAAATGCCTTCCTGTTTATTTATAAGGTGCACAAATAGCACAAGAACCAAAAATAAGTTGCACTTCATTACTTTTCACTCGTAAGTACTATAAATCATAATTTTCTTTAAAAATCTACTGATTGATATTGTTTGAAAATCGCCATTTGCAGAAAGGGACAGAAATATACGATTCGTAAGAGTGCGACAAGACAAACCGCGTATAAAAGTTTGATCAAGGCCCTATTTCATAAAACTATAGTACACTGACAAATGTCAATCAAACCGACAATTGTCAGTCAAACTATAGAAATGTCGTACATTTTTGTAATTTGAAACGCAGGTTTTGCGTATTCGACTGACATTTGTAGGTTTATTATGATTTGTCACTTTATGAAATATATGGCCCTGATCGCTTTGTACCCTCAGGAAGAAAAAGAAATACATAGATTTTAGAATTGATTTTATTCACTTAAAAATTGCATATTTTATTTTAATCTACCTACCTTTAGGCATTTGCCCCTTGTTTATATTAGAAGCGTCAACATAATAGATACTTTCTAACATGTTCATGATATTTCTTCACATGTTTATTTTGTCTACTATACACCCACTGATATGTTAATTGTTATTAATAGGTTTCCTAAAGACGAACTGATCTCTATGGATACGCTCTGCCGTTCTTTCGTTTGTGCCGATTCAAAGCACCCCACTGAGCGTACAATAGTACAAAAAAAAGTAAATACGTTAACTACTTACGTAATAAATACATTAGTTCCGTGGACGCTCACGACTGCCAAAGTACTGCTATCAGCGCCAACAGCGCCAAAATGGCGATAATCAAATGAGCTAATTGCGAAGTTCGTCAATAGTCTGTCTAGACTACTAGTAATATGCAGTTGTCTATGGGGAAGAGCCAGATTGGCTACCCTACAATAACAGTTGATTATATTCAATACGAGTACGCTTCAAATCAGAACATATGTATACAACTCACAAATAATATAGGAAGATATTAAAAAGCGCAGGTCCATATTTTTGGGTAGGTGATATATACTTACCTATAATAAAGAGCATATTACCTTATTGGCATACTTAAACAGCAGCGAATTTGAAAAAAAAATGGTGATTTCTTGGTAATTAATGAGTTCGTGTCAATCGTCAGGAAAAAATATAATAATCATAAAGTGTATTAATAAAATGCCTAAGTGATATATTTTCTGAGATATATGGGTTTAAAAATATTTTTTCTTCTTTTACATGCGTTAGGAACATAAAGTTGCAATATTGATTTTCAGTCTTGGTCAGGAAGGGAAGAGGGGGTCTGATGAAATTAACGTCACAAACAACTAATCTAACATGCGCCATCCCATAATTGCATTAAACTTTCGTATTGGACGATAAAATGTTCAAATGTTGTTACTCAAGTACACGCTAACAGCGGATATGTATTAGGTACCTACTATATAAAAAAATACGAAACAAATTAAATAGTTTTTTTTTACATTGGTGATCAAAACCGCGGTAGAAGCTAATATTATTTTATTACATTGTTTTTTTTTGCTGACGGTTCCTTACGTTACTTTTTGTTTACGGACTAAGATGAACTTACCCGATACCCGAATCGTATTTGGTTCGAGAATTAATGTTGTTATCTCTTTTGCGCTACTGTTTGCGTATGTCTCGCTATCTTTGTTGTTGGTGCATGAAGAGTACGACAGTGCAAATTTAGCTGTGTGGGTGGTGTGTTTGAACATGAAGTTCTAGGTTGCCCCGTCCTCCTTTGTTTAATAGGGTCGATGCCTATTAAGTCCATAGAGAAAATTATTTTGAGGAGACTACAAGAATTTGCGACTTGTCATCGTATACTTAAAGATGAACAATTCGGGTTTCGTGAAAACATAACCACCGCATTGGCATGTTTTAACCTGATTAAAATTATCAATGAATCTATAAACGACGGTATACCGGTTGCTGCTATCTCCCATGATATGAGCAAAGCGTTTGATTTCGTGGACCACAAATTACTTTTATACAAGTTAGAAAAGTACGGAATACGAGGAAAAGATACCAACTGGTTAAAAAGTTACCTGTTTGGTAGACAGCAATGTGTAGAAATATCTAAAATTAAAGAAAGTAAAAAGTTTTTATAGGAGTGACTGCCAGCAAATTAATTATGGGGCAGGTAGACATAAATATTATTTTTGACATAAATTAGTTATTGGAAATCTATTTAACGGTTAATTATTTTAATCATTCATATTTTGTAACTAGATTATTTCATATTACTATATTTTCACGCCATTTGTTATGGTAGAATGTATCCGATTCGTATATGTTATTTTTTCCCATCATACTTTGTAATACCTACATGGTAGCAAATAAATAATGTTAATTTGAATTTAAACTGATGAATGATGTTATTTTTCCAAATCTAGTGACTTAACGTAAACCGATGATGTAGGGATCTAAGCTTAAAAAGATTTGCAAATGCTCAAATAATTTAACGAAAACATCCCGCTACTTTTGAACGCAAAACCCACAAAATATAGAACACCCAATTATCCTTTGAGCATGTTTAATAATAACTCGCTAATCTCAGAGATGGTTAATGACTCAATTTCCTTGTACGAGGCATAATTTACAAAAGCTCCTCGTTTAGCTGTTTTGTTAATTTGTTGTAACTGATGTCAACTATGTTACAACATCAACGATATCTAACATTTGCTAAATTGCTCAAGATCCGCAGTACTAGGATGTGTTCTCAAAATATAATGTACTCACTGGTAGTTTATATCTAAGCTGTAACTATGAAACAAGAAAATATAGGTAAATAACTAACTTAGTGGTTACAACTACTACTAATTATGTACAAAACCTAAAATGATAGTTACCTATTTACAAATAAAAGGCAGAGTTTAGGTTGCCGTCTCCTGTAGTTCCTACTAAGCCTATTTACATGTCTGTAGCGTAGGTATGTAGGTAAAACATACTTAGATGAGAGTTATCTTAAAAAATATACAATGTTTTCGTTCTCGACGTGTAATTTAATCAGTACGCTTCTTAGGAAATTGAGTTCATTAGTCGTCTTTTCAGATTTTCTACAGAAAAATCCTTTTCGTTTTGTTATAGATAGACGTGGAATGTCACTAGGGACTACACGACCCAACGTGTCGTGTCCAGAGTGGTTGTGTATATCACTAAGGCCGTACATTCACAAGCTCACAAATCTGAAACTTACAATGGCTTTCACATTTCCCACCATCGCGTGATCACATCGCGATCTATTGCAGGTTTTGCAAAAATGAAATCGCATAACCGTACACTTGAAAAATTTACAATGACAAAGATACTCGATTAAAATTCTTACTGCAAAAGTTGCAAAACAATGGAATTTCGTTGTCAATGTCAAGTCCAGCAATTGTCTCTTCTGTCTATTGTTTTTATGTTTATCACAAAGCTATTTTGTTTTAATTAACATGTTTTTGAGAGGATACAATAATACATATTTCTCAATATAGCAATGCTATTGGATGGGCAATGGCGCGGTATTTCAAAAAGTTGCTCAATCTGTTGGTGTGTGAATGTTTGGCTGCAGAGCAGATGTTTACAAAGTAATTGAATTCAGGTGGCATGCGGGCGGGCTTTGAGGTTTAAAGTTAGTTTCATGGAAGTTTGGATAACCGGTCCCCTATGTCTACATTTAAATTGGTATAACAGTGTTCAAATATTAATTACAGTGTGTCTACTCTACATGAAACTGGATGTCTTAGTTCTAAATTATGTGGATTATTATTTGTATTATTTGCAATGTACAAAATATTTTTTAATTTTCTGAATCAGTTAAAACATATTTAAGGACTGGCTTGAGAAATTAGATTTGCAAAATTATTTTAAGTGACCAATTCAGAAGTTTTACGATTGTTTGTTTATAGTTTGTAGGTAGGAATTATAGCAACCTGCCACGGCTTTGCACGGGTTTGTTTCTCTTTATTTGCATACAATACATAAGTTCAAAAACTAAAACCCAAAATAGCCTTTGACAATCTTGCGATGAAAACGAATCTATTAATGCCTCGCTTCTCAAAATTAGACCAAGTTTTTGTTTATAAAACATAACCCTTCCCTTGCTTAACTGTAGTCGGGTGAAAAATAATAATAGCCTGTGATCGATTCGTATTAAGGTATAGAGTGCTACCTTAAGACGAATCGATCGATACCTCGTTTGTCAAAATCCAACCAATGGCGTCGATGCTATGGTGGAACATCCATATACTCACTCATATACATACATAGACTGTTAAACTCATTACCCTTGCCATGGTGCATGGCGTTTTTACCCGAGTACGAGGCGAACCGTACTCAGGTAAAAACGCCAATGATCACATACGCCCGCGGCCCGCCCACCCGCACCCGAGCCGCGTCGGCGCTACACACCATCGTTTAAAGTACGACGAAAGGGTCGAACAGAATTAATTGAAATTTGCCCACCATTAACATCGTCATAACTCTCAAACTATTCGTCAAGCAAGTATGCTGTAAATAGCAAAACTTATCTACATGAAATGAAAAAGATTACTTTGATAATACAGTATAACACAAAGAGCTCTAGAAACTTGAGTCAATAAATTATGACTTTAAAAAGTTTTTCCTAAAGAACAATCCTTTTATACGCTTATTAGCTTCACTTGTATGTTTGTATGTTTGTAACCGACTCCTTTGGACAAAAAAATAAGTAGAAAATAAATAATAGTTTAAAAAAACTAAAAAACACGCTTTATCGTGGGGTGCATGGGTCAATAGTTATAAATATTTCATTGACTGATATGAGAAGCACCCCAAGGTTTTTTTTAAATAAAATATTTTTTCTTACTCGTATTTACACTATTAAAATTTATTTTCTATTTTTTAGTTTGGTTTTCTATATAAAGCGTGTTTTTTAGTTTTTTAAACTATTATTTAATTATACATTACTAGCTTCGCCCCGCAGCTAGTAATTCATTTTTTTAGTTTGGTTTTCTATATAAAGCGTGTTTTTTAGTTTTTTAAACTATTATTTATTTATACAATAAACTAGCTTCGCCCCGCAGCTAGTAATTCATTTTTTGCGACTTTGTTGAATAAATTTACTAAATTTACACTAAAATCTACACTACCTACATCTACACTAATATTATAAACAGGATAGATTTGTTTTTTATGTTTCCTTGTTATGGATAAAATCAAAAAATACTAAACTTATTTAAAAAAATATTTTTCCTGTAGAAAGCTTCATTATCGCTTCATTAAAGCTACATTATCATCATCGAGTAACATGGTATTTTATTTTTCACAAAATTAGAGATTCCAACAAAAATTGCTATAATTTAACCAAAGGTATCCAAAATTTTCCTACAAAATTGTATCGATTACTCGCTGTAAGGAACAACATGACATGTTGCCGTGGAAACGAAATAAAACAAGTCTGTCAAACAGCATCACAAGCATTGCTGCCAACGATTTTGAATTACGCTTGCTGTTATTTTTTTGTTTAGAAGTTACGACTTGTATGTTAATGCTCTATAAGTAATAAATGCCGTGGTATAATCGCTACCCGGGCGAAACCGGGGCAAGTCACTAGTTGAAAATACTTATGAATTATACTTTACAACCTTCCTCTTGAATTAACCTACGCCTGTGTGAAAACCGGAACAAAATAAGCTAATTATTTCTGAGATATTTGTGAACAGACAGGCACGTTCGGTGACTTTCTTGTATAACATGCAGTGATTTATGTTTAATTATATTTTACATTAAAATAATTTTCTAGCTTGAAAAATGTAGACGAGCAAAAAATTTTTAATTTATAAACAAAAAAATCCACTTTTTTTATTGCTTTCTACTGAATCGTTTGACCTATTCACTCTTGACTTGAACACACCTGGGTTATATTTTACCGCAAACACTGACGAGGGCATAGAATTCCTCCTCTGCAGTTCTTTTAACAAATGAAGAAGCGTAACGCTTCGTTCTTGTGCGAGGTATTTCAAGCATAAAAGGGTGGCGCTTTGCCGATGTTCTAGTCGTACGGTGATGGAAAAGTGACGGGGAAATCAGATCTTGTGCACACTGTTTATGCATTTTAGTTTCCTAAATTCGTTCTAGATGGCGTTGAACGTGCTTAAAACATGCAAGCGTTTGTCGCACAAGGTCGCGGAGCCGAATGTTTCCGAAGCTAAATAATGCTACAGTTATATTTCGCCGATCAGTAGCATTTTCTTGCAATACCTACCTACCGCTGTGTTAGAAAACTATTGGTATTGTTGAGGCAATGAGCTAAGCTAACTGAGGTATAACACAAGAGTTAGATAATTACACTCACCACACCAATCTGTAGAAAACCGACAGGCTTGCGATCTCACGTCGATGCGCCAGACATTGAAGCTTACTCTTTACCAGTGTCACAGCGGTGACACTCTCTGTGCGTGAGAGTTCCAGCGCCGGTGACCTCGAGTCGGAGCGTCTAAGCGCTAGAGTTGATACCAAAATGGAGTTTAGACTTGTGCCAAAGAATATTAAACATAGTTTTATTACCCGACTGAGGAAGGTTATGTTTTTGGGTTGTATGTATGTTTGTACGTTTCTTAGGTACGCCTTACAGCCTAAACGGCTAGATGGATTTTAATTAATGAGGTATCATTGGATTCGTCTTAATCACGAGTGTGCTGATATATGAAATGTGAAGAAAACTAATATGGCGGCCGATAGCTGCCATATTGTATTTCCGATGGAACAAAAAATTACGAATCGAGTGAGGTATCAAAATACAGGTATTTAATAGACAATTTCAAAAATATATAATTCTTATAACTAAACAGTAGCAATTTTCTTTTAAGCTTCTTACAAAATTTTAAATTTTAGATTAGTCAAGTTAATGTTAATACTTTAATCTAATGTTGCAATTGCAACTATTAAACTAAAATAAAATATGTAAGTAAAAAGAAACATTAAATTTAAATGGGCAACTGCATTTTTCTGTAAGTATCAACATTTACTGCGGTCACCGCGCTGCCTCCAAACGTGGTGGTTATGGTAAATCGCCGCTATCATTGGGGAGGCCCATGTTCTGCAGTGGATTGTAGTCAGGTGCATTGGTGAATTATTGCTGGTTGCTGGATTTGGTCATCTTCAACTAAAAAAAGTTTTAAATGTTTATGTCACTGCAGAAGAGCTGTGGTAGTCAAGTTGTAATATGTGCACTTTCAAATTTAACAACACCGGGTTTCATCCATGTTAAGTGTGCATTTGCCATCAATGCATGCTTCAGAGGGAATGTTAAGGCATTGTTGGACCCGATCAAGCGCCATTACATGCCAAAATATTATACAACAACGATGGGCTATAATGTATTTCTACCCTATCTTGCAGTGGTGGAGATATTATGACTTCAGAATCTGTCCCTCTACTCCGACAAACTGAAATAACCAACTAGTTATGCAAAATGGAACCCGATGAAGCATTTATTGATGTAGTTGTAGTGCTTGGTAGCAACGATTAGCTAAGTCAATGGACTATCTGACTAGATAAATATAATGGTAAAACAATTGTTACAAAACATAATTGGTAGGTAGTAAAAATGATAATTACCTCCTCTCCTTTTAATCTTTCTCGCAGAGTACATTGTTATATGTTCCTTGACTTTGTATACATGCTTTCTTGGTGCCAGAGTGGCATTCAGACGGCTAGCATATTCCTTTGTTGTGAATCTTGCAGTAAACTTGTAATTTCTTACAATAATTTATTCTAACTGAGATCCAACAATGACTAGGTAATGTAGCAATGTATTTTTTTTCAGAATATGGGCCCCAACCTTTCTTTATGGTATTGTAGCCATCACGTAGCGTTTTATTCTCTTTGTTATATTCACTTCTCTATCATGTCCGTCGTAATAAAAGTAAAACAAACATAATTTTTCGAAGAAACGAAAACTCGACGACTCCAAACAGCTGCTTTAGACCACAGATTAGACCATATGTAGCCTTAGGATTTGACAGATACGTTCAGTTTTACGTATTACTGTCAATTCGTATGAAAAATAAAAACCGGTACTTAGTACCGATAAAAATATTTGCTGCGTAGGAGGTAACGTAATGATACGATTGTCTACTAACAAAGATGAGCAGTATTTATATGTTGGTAGACAGGGTATGATATTCAAAAATACCACTTTTGCGAAAAGCTGATTCCGAAATCACCGGTGACACTCAAAAATCGCACCCCAGGTCGCATTTTTAACCGATCGAGACGAAACTTGGTAAACATGTTAACCAAATTTTTAGTTTTTTTTATTTGGGGGGTACTTCCCCCAAAAAGAGACTAAAAGGTGGCTACTGAATATCTCCACCTTATTAGATCCGATTTCGATGGTTCTTTTATTTTATTTTAAAGTTAGTAACTTTAAAATATTCTCATAAAAAAATTGTGAAGATCTGATGAGGATCTTCGGCGTGATGATCAGAATAGCTCCTCAAATGCAGTAAATTGCTCACTACTAGGTAGGAATAGATGGAGCACCTTGGTTATTAATGTTAGTAGTAAAATAAGATGACTTAGATGGCGCTACTGTGCACCGCAAGATTGTTCGCAAAAAAGTTTGTACTCGCGAGGTCTACGCCACTAGTTAGGTATATTTTTTATATTTTGTCGATTCTGATTTTATTTTGACCTGTAATAGCAGGCGTTAAGCCATGTCAGAAGCCTGACAAACACCTGTGACGATGTCAAATCTCTTTCATCATAATCATACCTTTTTGATAGTTTGTCTATATTAATTCAAAATTCAAATAACCTGTCATTCCCATATTGTCTATTGGATGAGCAAAAACTGGAATTTTACGAAATAATATGTCATAAAATATGTACCTAAATAAGTTTATTACATCTGGAGTCCTTTAAATATATATGATAGTACTTTCGTTCCTGGTTGTTTTGATCCGTATTGTTGAAGCATGAAAAGTCTGTGATAATAATAATACTAGAGCCCCAAGGGCAGTGCCGGATTAAGCAAGCGCGGTGCCCGTAGCATTTTTTTCCGATTTTCGATATCGCTCATGGTTATTGAGTTTTTGTCAAGACCCTTTTGTTTGTTTATGTTTATTGTAAATAACAAATTAAAATTTTGAATATCAGAAAAAAATACATCTCTCTCAAAATTATATTTCGCATCAAATGAGCTATCGCTCATATTTTTGCCACAATTCAAACATTTTTTAGCAGGAAACTCACTTCTCCAGAAGAACACTCGTGGCTCCCCTCGCTAAAAAATTTGCCAAAAGTAAAGTACTTGCTTAGAGGGCTTACAGGGCCTTAGACATCTGGGCGCCCCGGGCGTGGAATTTTTCAAAATGGCTTTTAATATCTATCGCGATCCCTTACGCATCCGTGAACATTTTCGTATTGGTATGTATCAAGTGATTTAAAATTACAAATTTTGAAATTTTGAACATTATGAGTATTTTCTACAAAGTGTATAAAAAGAAATATAAGAATAGCGCGAGCGCAGCGGGCGCGAAAATTTTGAGTTTTTCCACAAAGTGTATAAGAAAAAAAAGGAGCCGGGCCCTAGCATGCGCGGGCCCCCTACCGGCTTGTGGCAAGCCCCGCAAGCCAGACCCGTGGGGGGGCCCGCGCAGGCTAAGGTCCGGCTGGCAAACGCCACCTTGACTATATGCTGGCCATATAGGCCCTAGCCTGCGCGGGCCCCCCCATTCCGACGCTGCAGGCAGAGATGAGTGGGTTTAATTAAGCGGGGCCCCCATTCGTGCGGGGCCCGTAGCAATTGCTAGTCTTGCTACGTAGTTAATCCGGCACTGCCCAAGGGTACACTCTTACCAAATATATTAAATTGGGAGAAGACTGAATAGAATAGTCGAGTGCAAGATCTCTGTTTATGAACATCTCCGAGTGCTCCTAATGGTTCCTGTACTTTTATGTTGTCCACTGAGGTTTGGTCCCTGGGCTAGTGGAACAAACCCTAGGACCGCCTTGTGCACACCTCAACAAGCAAGCAAGAACCTTGAGTAGTGCATAGGGTAATTTTTACCCAGCAGAGAAATTACCATGCGGGCAAAGCCGCGGGCTCAACTAGTTGTAATATAATGTTGAATAATTTCAGGATTGCAGTGCCACTGCTATTCACCACACCCTGAAGCTATTCAACATAATATTGTCGGCATATACATATAGTAAGGGTGTACTAGCTGTGCCCGCGGATTGAAATACCAAGTACATCACTTTTTAAATAAAACTCTAAGCTATCCGTGAAAGCCGCATTACAATCAGTCCAGTAGTCAAACAGACAGACACCATTTAAAAAAAAACTAAGTAGCAATTTTATATTCATGTTTTCAGTAACTTATTCTGAGTACCCTATTTTTAATATCTTCTTTGTACAGACATTTTGTTACTTACTGCTTTATTATATGTATAGATTATCAGTGTGACGCAGTTGGAAAATACTCAACTCAACAGTTGGGAAAATAGGTCAAGGGACCAAACGATTTGATTATTTATTTTTTATTTTAACTGAAATTGCTTTTGCACGTCTATACTATTCTAGATTAATATTATGAGGAGAAAAGATTTGATTTTTTGGTATGTTTGCTTGTAATGGATAAACTCAAAAAATATTGAACCGATTTTTTAAATACTTTCACTTAAAGAAAGCTACATTATCAGAGAGTAACATGGACTATATTTTTGCAAAAATTAGACGTCTCTACGTAAATTGCAATAATGTAACCAAAGATATCAAAAATTTGCCTAAAAATTTCTATTTTTGGCGTTGGCTGCGAAAACTATTGATGATACTTAAAACTATGTACTTACTATATACATTATTATAGTACCTACTCATTATTACCCACAACAAAATCCGCGAGGCTATATGTCTAATTATTATAGACAAGTCACTATAACCGTATATTGTTCAAAATTTTGTACTTTTTGTACAAATAAATATTTAGAGAAACCCGTGCAAAGCGGGAGCGAGTCTCTAGTATACTTATAATAATACAGAAAGATACAAAAAAGTCTGTACAATTAAAATAATAATAAAAAAAAGACACTGAACAAGAATATAAAAAAAAATGGTGCCTGTCAGTCTGAATTGTTTGTCTGTCTAATTGTTTGTTCGTACATCACGTAAAAAATACTAGACCGATTGCGATGCTGTTTTGACTGTAGGATAGCTTAGGATTTGACTTAAAAACTGGTGTACTTGGTATCTCAATCCGATTAGAAGAAATCGAGCAATCTATAAAAACATTTGACGTCTGAACGAAGTCTGATGACATTGATATTTTTGGTTCTGGAATAACACTTAGGAACCATAAATCACAGAAAAATAACCACTCTGGTATAGCCGCGGGCACAGCTAATAAATAATATTTGAGCTAGAAAGGGTATTAAACTTTTTGTGCTTCGTCTTCCGTCGACTCACCTAATTATATGTCTCATTAGAACAGTTTTAATTTGCGAAGTTGAGAACAAGTTTCAAATGAGTTAATGGGGGCTTAGAAGACTTTCAACTTTTCAAAACATTAATTATCTATACTTATAATAAAGCAGTAAGTACCAAAAACTGTACATTGAAGATAATTTAAAAAAATGGTTCAGGCTATTTAAAATAGGCTACTGAACATGAATATAACAATTTTTTAAATTGCGTGTCTCTTTGTTTGTTTATTTGTTTGTCTGTATGTTTGTTCGTGCATCACGTAATAACTACTGGATCGATTGCGAAGCGGTTTTCACTGTTGGATAGCTAGTGTTGGTCTTTAAAACTAGGGTACTTGGTATCTTAACCCGATGATTAGATTAGAGTAATCGATAAAAAACTATTTGACGGCTGAACGAATTTTGAAGAAATGTAGTAACTGCGAGTATATTGTACTTAACAGGTACTTTAGATCCTGAAATACCACGTATGGGGTACTTTTGAATAAAATGACCACGCTGGCAAAGCCGCGGACACAGTTAGTACACAAAGTTTTATTTGTGAAACACTTTGTGTTTCAGATACCTACTGAGTTCGTTAATTTGCTTCGTTACTCATTAATATAGATAACTAGCTGTACCCGCGGCTTTGCACGCTTGGTCATTTCATTTAAAAGTAAGTCACACGTGTTATTCCAGGACCAAAAGTCAAAAACAAAGGACAAAGTACAATATACTACATTTGTTCAAAATTTGTTCAGCCGTCACATAGTTTTTTATCGATTGCTCAGCATCTAATCATCAGATTAAGATACCAAGTATTCCAGTTTTTAATTCAAACCCTAAGCTATCCAATAGTGAAAATTGAATCGCAATCGATTGAATAATTTTTACTTGATGCGCGAACAAATTTACATACAGACCTTCAGTAGTAATCCGACATGGTCGTGATAGGTTAGAAAACGAAGGCGGTAGCGAAGCGCAACGAAGCGTAGCGAAGCGTAGCGCTGCGCTTCTAATCTATCTGTGTCAAATCTTAAATTCGAAACTACCTATACCCGATCTCAGCTCGGCCAGTGACGTCATCAATTTTACGGTATACTTTCGAAGAATACATTTTCGCTTCATG
This sequence comes from Alsophila aescularia, assembly GCA_946251855.1. Lineage (NCBI taxonomy): Eukaryota > Metazoa > Arthropoda > Insecta > Lepidoptera > Geometridae > Alsophila > Alsophila aescularia. The sequence continues at coordinate 46,577,635 of OX276379.1, forward strand.
GATTTTAAAACATGTAGGTATCGATGCCAACAGGGTCTCCGACGTCAAGAAAAACGTATTTTCGAAATACTCAACGACGTCGGCCCTCAGTTTAGTTAGTGCAACACACAAGAACCCGTGGTTGCGCGTACGACCGCATAGCTGTTCCGCATAGTTCTGTTACATACAGACCTTCAGTAGTGACCCGACATAGCCGTGATAGGACAACATTAAAACAGTAAGCATTTTGGTTACGAATACAAACAGCCACAAGAGGGCGCTTTTTATGAGGGATTGTAAATAAAACATGCACTAAAACTAACAATTTTACAAAGTCAAAAAATATTACAAAGTAAATTGACAGAATTGTTTTCTGTTTTTGAGCTTTTTTCTAAATAATCCGAAGTGGAATTATTGTGACTGTGATGATTTAAAACATCGTCGACCATTTGGTTTTTCACGATTTTCGCGCATAATGGCATAATGAAAATTTGCCATTTATCGTATCATTCTACGTCTTTGGGATTTTACGTTTTTGGTATACTGCATCGAAAGGGTTATAAATTATCAATATCCCATTATATATATTGTTTTCAAACAAAACTTGACGGTTTACTTCAGGAAATTACAGAAGCCTTAAATAACAAATAAAATGGAAAAAACGCTTAAAAAATGTAAATGCTTAAAAAAAATTGAGGCAAAACATTTATAGCAGCGCGTGGATTCGATCCATGTGCTTTTGGGTTGCAGGCCAGACACCACTTCCACTGTGCCACTCTGACTTCTGGTATGAGCGCCGAATTTATAGTACCGTTTTATAAACGGATGTGCTATTATTATTCCTTTCAAATTAACATAACTTTAGACTCATATCCCGCAGGAATCGCGTATTTTTTCGTAATTAAAAGTATCATTGATTTTAACACATAATATAAACTTTGACTGTGCCAAGTTACATCAAAATCCGTCCGGTAGTTTCAGCGTGATATTTGTTTTTTTTAATAACTTTCAACCCCTATCCTGCGAGAACCATTGTTTTTTTTCTGGATAAAAGTATTCTAAATGTTAATCCATAACATAAGCTATGATTGAGCCAAGTTGCATCAAAATCGGTCGGTGTTCAAAGAGACAGACAGACAGACTAAAAGTAAAAAAAAACACTTTTTGCACTCCATATCGATTTTGAAGTTCATCTCAATTAAAATTTTCAAAAAATATTTAATGTACAGATTTAGTCCAGTTACAGTTTTATTATAGTATAGATAGATATAGATAAGCTCATCTTTTTGAACATTACCCAAGAAGACCCGTCCCTATATTGTTAATTTCGGAACGTTCTTAGACATTGCTGCTTTTAATTATTTTTCCCCTGGTATACGTTGTTTGATCTATGGTTAAAGTAATTACTTTATAGTACCTACTCAAAATGTATTTGTTAACTATTATTGTTAATCTATCTATTTAAAAACACTGGCCTTCAAAACGTAACATCGTTTTAATGTCTGTCTGTTCGCGCATCACGTTGAACTATTGGACCGATGTTTGTTTGTTTGTTTGTTTGTCGTATGAGGTAGTGCTTGCTCTGATGTTTATCAAGCCGCCCGAGAGCCTCTGACATGGCTTAAAGACTGCTATTAATCAATAACAGCCGGAACCGATAGCTTAACGTGCCCTCCGAAGCACGGAGCGATGGAAAACCGCACATAACTTACAAAAGTCATTGGTGCGGAGCCTAGGTTTTGAACCCGGTATCGTTGGATTCTAAATTGCACTATAGAACCGTTAGGCTAACATCGCTCTTATTGGACCGATTACGATGCGATTTTCACTGTTTAATAGCTTAGGTTTTGACTTAAAAACTGGTGTACTTGATATCTCAATCCGATGAGTAGGAGCCGAGCAATTTAATAAAATCTCTATTAATTTTAAAAGTGTGGTACTCAGTTTTGAAGGCCAGTGTATATCAATGTCTATATATCTATAGATACTTCTAATGAAGCAGTAACGTAACAAAAAGAAAGTAATTTTTTTTTTAATTGTGATATAAAATAAGCGAATGAACAAAAAAAATGTAAATGGCTTCTTTCTGTTTATTTATTCCCGTATCACGTGAAAACTGCTGGACCGATTGCGATGCGGTTTTCCCCGTTGAATAACACATAGGATACATTTATCAAAAAAAAAACATGCGGGCATAGCCGCGGGCACAGCTATATTTTAATTGTTTTTTTTTCTAAAATCTTTATTAAAATATTAAACTCACACAATTTGTACACTACAGTGTAAGTTTTTATCCTAGTAGTACAAGCAATATAATAATTATTTTGTTTTTCAAGCTTACAGGCTTATTTAAAACTTAGGACATGATTTTGACCAAAAAGTACCTAAACCACAGAATAAACAATAGAACACAGAATAAATAATAAACAATCATTATTAAAATCATCATCATCATTGTTCATCATTTTTATTCGTCATTATTTAAATATGCTTGACTAACACTAACTGTACAAACGATACAATTATGTAAGTTTTAGTAATACCATTATATTTGTAAGTTATTTTTTTATACAATTACGAGTATTACTATATATAGGCGGTAGAATCCATACCAATATATAAAAGTGAAACGTTGTCTGTCTGTTTGTTTGTTGGGGAGCTTTCACGCGATAACTGCTGGTCGGATGTTGATGACACTTGGAATGGAGATAGCTTTATACCCTGCAATAAAACTTAGAATACTTTTTATCTCCGAAAATTGTAAGTTTCCACGGGTAAACTGGGAAATGTTTATTACTCGCTGTAATGAACGGTTGCCATGGAAACAAAATAACAATAAACATCAAGAGCGTTGGTGCTATACCTACTTTTTCATTGGTTTTTAATATCCTAGAAGAACATAGGATGCTTTTTTTCGCGATAAACTGTAGACTGTGGATGAAGTCGCGGGCGGGAAAGCTAGTATAAAATTAATGTGCATGCAAGAAGCGCAAGACAGTAGGCAGTTAGCAACAGGAACGTGACATGTAGCTATCTTTCGCACACGCGCGCGCAGTCAGCCCCAAGCTAGTTATATTATTATTACTGAAAGGTACTTATTGTTTAGTCGAAAGAGTTACCTAGAGTTCTCTATATTTATTACTCTAATTTCTGTAAAATATTTTGCAAGATAAATCAATTATTGAGAAACTAGATAATTCCTGAAGAAATGCTACTTTGCTTAAAGTACTACCTTGAAATATATTACTAACCATTACATAATAAAAGAAGAAACCTAATTACGGCGTCCTGAGAAATCGTTGAAGCTCTTTTAATTGTTTTTCATCGTCGCCATTAGCTCTGTTAACCACAGCTTCTAATGAACTGAATTATTTTAAAAGGAAATTTTTAATAGCTGCGGACTCTATCTTTTGGGAAATACTGAACAGATTATAAAATATAGAGGAGAATAAAGTGGAAGCACCGTGGAATCACACATCAGATTTTCAATACGATCCTCGACATTACGATACAATTAAGATCCGTCATCATCGGACGTGTACGTTTATCAATGTTATGTTCTTGTTCGTAGTAGCTTATTTTAAGTATGGCAATTTTTTTAAAAGCTTTTATTTAACTTCACTTGTATCTATCTATGTATGTATGTAGGTATATATGTACTTTGCAGTCCTGGAATCTTGCAATTCAAATTTCAAGCACTTCCCGATTAGCTATCCGGCTGAAACTTTCAGGGTAGCTCACAAAACAATAAAAAAAAACCCGTAAAAGTTTTTTTTTTATTTGTCCTTATTTATTCCTCATTGTACAGTTATTTTTACTTATTGCTTTATAGTTAGTAGTAAAGATAGACAGATGAGGATGATGATGTGTGTGTATTCTATGTTAATATATGTTTAAATAGTTAGCTAGCTTTTTTTCCCTCGTCACCTTTAACTTCGAAAGTTAGAATAATTTTTCATTGTCGCTTTCATTTCCTCAACCGGGCATCATGACGCGGCGAAACGATTCCTTTGAGCAATCGTGATTCCAATTTGGAACTGGACGGAGAAATCCTTTTGCTCTTGAAATATGAATTTACCGGCGGCAGTGTGCTTAGAAAATAAAAGGCAGCCTCCATCTGGAAATGGCAAATGGAAACTATTTGTCACAACGATGTATAGGTAATCGGCGGACCCCGGGAGCCGTATCTTTCAGATAAATTGGCGTTCGTTTCGATTCAGCGAGCGGCCACCGCCGCTGCCAATACGTCAATTTAGAAAGGGACAGGACTTCGGAAAATATGAAACCAATACTTCTAGGGCACAAATTAGATTACACTATTGTCTCGATTAATATATATATAATTTATTTGAAGGAATTGTTTATTTTGTTTGGATTAGTTTAGACACTAGAAATACGAGTTTGGGAAAGTTGTCTACTGGAGGTGACAGTATGCAAAATATAAAGGTCCAATAATAAATATTAGAAATTGGAAAGTTTGTGTGTATATATGTATGGAGAGTGTGCTCAAGAACTGCACAATCTGATGCCCCCATCACCTTTCCATTACCATACGACTATAATAGACGATCGGCAAAGCGCCACCTTTTTATGGTTGAAATACGAAACATTACGCTTCTTCATTTATTATAAGAACTGCAAAAGAGTGGAATTCTCTGCCCTCGTCAGTGTTTCCGGTAAAATATAACCCAGGTGTGTTCAAGTCAAGAGTGAATAGGTATCTACTAAGCAAGCGTGCTACACCTTCGGCCACATCATCGCTTTACATCAGGTGTCAGTGACATCGTGGTCATACGATTGCCTAGTTTAGTAATAAAAAAATATATGATGTTATTCAGCGCTGAAATGGCTGAACGGATTTAGATACTTCAGGTTGTGGAATAACACCTAAATAATACATAAGACATCTTGGTCATGTGAAACGCAACATAATTGCGCCAGCTATTACGTCACACATTCCCACGCAGGTTTTCGAATAAACTTCGACCGTCAAATTCCATCCTACCGACCGAAAATTGGCTATAATTTTTCAATTACTACATCCAGGGGACTCATAGGTAGTCGGTGAGCGGATACAAAATGGATCATAAAAGGCTAAGAGGACGCGTTTCGCGGTCCGTCGCGAGTCGCCCCCTCGCTGGCCACCGTCGCGACATTGCGTCGTTTTTCATTTACAGCCCATTAAATACACAGTTCCCGCGCTTAGCCATACCTATTACTGCAGTCATAAACATACAATATTATTCGCGTGGCGGCTAACAGCTCGCTTCCGTTTAACAGTGGTTCTAAACGTACTGGTAAAGTGTGAATTCTATAGTTGAAGAAATGCAGCATCAAATGTTAACACATTTCTAAAATGTATCTAAACATATCATCAATCAACATCTAATTATATTGTCTAATAAACCAATGTAATTCATTAATAAAGTTTCGGAAATTAACATCTTGACGACGGGTTTACCAAGTGGTTAGGTCGCGGGTTCGAATCCCGGAAATACTTGTTTCCGAGTCATGGTTGTGTCATGACATGTAATATTCTTATTTATGTATGTTTATCCATCTTCATCCCCATAGTACAGATCTTTGTTTGGGGCTATAGATAATTAGTGTGAAATGACTTAAAAATTTGAAAAAAACTGCAAACTACAAATTATTACCATTAATTGCCAAGATTCCTATTTACCGTTTATACACAGTCTATCCATAAATATATTATTACAAGGAAAACATACTTGTCCTCACATAAACTTCCCCCACCCACCCCTCACTTCCTCCCACCCTCCTCTCAAATTCACTTTCACCTGACACCTTTTACTCTGACACCTGACACTTTGACACCTGTCACTTATTTCACTAAAAAACAGGATGTATCTATTTGGCAAATATAAAATTGCTTTTTTATATGGACAGTACTCAATCCACTACATAGTTCCATTCACGGAACTTGTAGAAAACCAATTTCCCAGAAGTACCGTTGACGGAACTAGTGAGAAAAAGTCTCACTTGTTACGTCACGGAACTTTTCACACGATAATGGTCCGTTTAATAGATATTTTTTCTATTACATAGACCATTTATTACTTCAGTGTTCGTTAGTATATACATTAGTATAATACCATTTTAAAAATATGGAGCTCATTCAAAGTGATCTCCATTTGTTACAATTCTCAAAAGTTGTGGCCAGTTATCGATTGAAACACGCACTTTCTCAATGGGAAAATTCGCCACGGCCAATCCTAAGTAATGTTTTAGGAACTCCAAATTATCCTGGCGTTTAGAGCATGCCATACTCTCTAAAAGAGACCATGAATCATAAGATCTTGACTAGATGACGGTCAGTCTTCAGATCTGATGAAGTCAGAAACGTTCCTCTCCAGCCACGCTTCTGTGGATCGAGCTTTATGACCCGTTGCTGAGTCTTACTAAAAGGACCATTCTTGGTTATGGAACATGGTGGTGTTAAAAATCCTAACCAACTTCTCAAGAATCGTATCTTGATACACCTTTTCTTTTTTTTTTCTCCTTGGTCAACCTTGGACAAAAATATGGCTCAGTACTCTTTGATAGCTAACACCTGACCAAACCATCACTGAATCCGGATAGTGCCAACATTGTACCCTACTAACTAATTGAGAAGCGAGCTTTGAACATAAACTCGGGCAGTCTGCTTACTAAAATGTTGCTCAAGAGTAACAGAAAACTAGTCAGTGAATAAACTGTGACCTGTGCCTAAGTAGATGTATTTTTTAACCATTCATTATTAAATTATCGATTGTGTAACAACCAGTTTTATATTTTTAAATAACTATAATATTAAACTGTCGCACATTGGAGTAATAAACGTTTCATATAATAGAAAAAAACTATGTTTACTTTGTAACAATATTTATGGCAAGACATATATTAGTGAACCTAATACAAAGCCCCAGCTTTTTTTCGGGCGTCACACTAAATCCTGATGAATTACTACTGTGTTTGTGGATAAGTTATTAGGAATGATTTATATTCAGTATAACTAACAACTTTACTGTAGTGCACTTGGAATAAGCTTGCTGACACACTGGAGAAGATTCAGACGCTTAGAAATACGAGACGGTATTGTAATCCACATAGCAATACGAACAATATACGTAGGCAAGTATTATACTGTCTAATTACTTCTATTACTAATGAAACAAGGATTAATAGCACGCACCTATTTAGATAAAGCCTATTGTTGAACTAAATTAGTAGATATAGATACCTAACTACGAGTAGGAACCAGAAGAGGCTCCGTAAGAGAACCGTAAGAGGCTCTATTGTTAACAATTGTACTGAAAAATATTGTCAGATTAGATTTGAACATAATATATGACCTATCTTATCATCATCATCATCATCAGTCTGTGTTCATCCACTGTGATAATTATGTTTTATGGAGACTAAATACTTAGTTTAGTAGTAAAACAATAAGCATGTTAAATGTAACTTAGTAATATAGAACTCACACAACACTGCATAAACAGCTCCAATAACCGTGTTTGGTATGTTGAATATACCCCACAAATACCAATGGAAAACAACATTCTTATCTAAGTATCGATTTTGATAGATCCGACTGAAGTGGCATGATCTATCATTCCTGAGAAAAGCTACACGTAAAAGCCAAGGGCGTTGTACCGACTGAAGGGAAATCCCACGATTCTTTCTTTCAATGCGGAAATATCTTATAATACCTTTGAAATAAATATCAAAGCCGATGGTTTTGGTGAACAACAGACGTGTGTTCTGCGGATAAGTGTTGTTGAGTGGGTATTACTCCTGTTATTTATTATTTACACGCTTTTATCGTTTGTTCAAAATAAGACAGGATCAGAGCATTGAGTTTGTTTCTTTAGTTTGTTTTTCTATTTTTTTATTGTGGTGTGAAGGAAAGTTTACTTAAGTCTCAGATTGAAACAATATTATGGGCATAATATGTCTACACTAATATTATAAGGAGGAAAGATTTATTGTGTGTATGTTTGTAATGGATATACTAAAAAAATACTGAACTGATTTTAAAAATTCTTTCATTTGTAGAAAGCTAGTAACATGGGCAGTTTTTTTTTTAATTAGATTTTACTACGAAAATTGCAATAATATTACCCAAGGTATCAAAAATTTGCATAAGTAAGAACCGGAATGATATGTTCCCGTGGAAACGAAATAATAACAAATCTGTCAGTGTGAGACAAAAAAGCGTTGCTGCCAAAGAATTTGAATTACGCTTAATGGTTTTTTTTTTAGAAGTTACGACGGGTATATAAATGCTAAAAGTAGGAAAATTTGCCGTGGTGTGGGCGCTGCCCGTGCGAAGCCGGGGCGAGTTCCTAGTTTGTAATAAAAACTTAAGTTTTGTGTTGAGGTTTTTAGTTTTTAACTATTTATTGGTACATTATTTAAACTTAGACGTACAACTAGGCTGAACGCTTTATGTTACTCGCCTCTTAGGTACCTACTCTAGAAATAGCATCTGCTGCTTATCACAGGAATTATACTGAACAGCAATAAAAATAATAATAAGACAATTTACGACTGTTAAATTACGGTTTCTTCAAGTAATTCTAAGTTACAACGCCCATAAAATATTTTGGGAGGTTTTTACTGCCGACGGTACCCGCCCTATAAATTATTTGTCAACTTCGATTCGAGAAAGACAAACTTCGACCCCGACTTCTCCCAATTAGTTTTGCGAATAATTTATCATTTGGCTTACAAGGAGATAATTAAACTGACATTTATAAAAAAATGGAATGGTGGACGACTGCGCCAGTGTTTTTGAAAAGCTTTTAACTTCACTTCTATGTATTCCTGGAATTTTGCAATCATTACTCACTTTCACTGAAGCTATCGGGCTGAAATTTGGCACACACGTTTGGTTTTCTTGACAATGCACGATTACTTAAATGCCACCATTTTTAATCCAATATGGCAGACGTTACAATATGGCTTTCCGTAGTAACCCCTATGGCATGGGTATCGAAACACAATAAGTAATCTGACGTCATTCTAAATCCAATATGGCGGACGTCACAAAACGGTGATTTATAATTTCCATAGTAATTCCAATGATTATGTATCAAATGATAGGGCTTGATGAGCGAAACACAATAAGAAATGTGACGTCATTCTAAATCCAATATGGCGGACGTCACAAAACGGCGATTTATAATTTCTATAGTAATTCCAATGATATATGTAACAAATGAAAGGGCTTGATGAGCGAAACACAATAAGTAAAGTTACGTCATTCTAAATTCAATATGGTGGACGTCACGAAATAGCGATTTATAATTGCCATAGTAACTCCTATGATATGAGTATTATGGCTATATGGGCATGATGAACGAAACACAAAAATAAGTTTGTGACATTACCTACATGGCTACTGCATAAAAACTTTAAATTCTTGAATAATACTTTTTTCTTCTTTAATTTTTACGTTTGTGGAGAAATATTTCGTAAAGGGGTTAGTTAGGGTTAGTTTATTTTTGCCTAAACTTGAGATGCGATCAATAATGTTTAAAGTCCGGGTGGTAGGTAATAGGTATAGCTCAAGACTATTTGTTATTATAATGTCCGCCAGGTTCGTTGGCGATATCGACCCCTTTCATGTTCATTTCGTACTGGTGTTTCGGTGCTGGACCAGTTGCGTACGTGATTTTCAATGTGTAAGAATAACACACCATCTTCACTATTACATCTGTATTATTCAACTTGTAGGATCAACAATTGCTCAGGCCTAAATTAGCACGCTTGATGAAAGATTACAAGCTGACGAAACCAAATACTTCATTTCCTTAGTTTTGTCAGTACAACCAAAAATGCACGCACGCTCACATACACACCTCGTAGTTTTTAGTCGGAGATTAATAAAATAAAGCTCTAATAACACTATTTTACAACGGTTTTTACTTTTTACCTTTGTTCGCATTCGGAGGAGCGCCTACACTTTTTCCGACTTGTATTATTTCCATCGTGTTTTCAGTTACTTTTAACTGGAAAAAGAGATCGCAATCAATGTTGCTTTTTGCAAAATTATTACTTTCACAGTCGTTTCGTATTTAAGTTCAAAGTGATTTATGTATAAGTCGATTTTAAGGGCATGTTGGATACTTAATTTATTAATTAGCGAAGTAACAACGAACTATTGAGCTGAAATATATTTTTTCCACATTAATGAAGGGTGGTAAATGTGCGATAAGGTAAAACAAAAGATAGCTTTATTGCCCACAGCTATAACAGGCTAGCATTATTATAGCAGCCTGTTTAATTTCAACAAATGCCATTAATTAAAAACAATTTACATGAATGTTTGTGGCTTGCTTGCGCCCGCCTTTATTAAAATCTTCGTAATGATCTCTCGCAGACACCGTGCAGAACACACCTAATTAATTATTTGCTAGCTGTACTTTTATATTTACTTTCTTCGCACGCGTGGTTATTTCTCTAGGTTAAAAGTACTATATTTGCTATTCCAAGATCTAAAATAACTATATACCAACATTTGATCAAAATTACTTATGCCTTCAAAAAGTGTTTTATCGATTGCTCGTCTTCTACTCATTGGGTTGAGATATGAACAATCCCAGTTTTTAAGTCTAACCCTAAGCTATCTAACAGTGAAAACCACATCGCAAATGGTCCAGTAGTTTTTACATGATGCGCAAACAAACAAATAGACAACTTGATTTAAAAAAATGTTATATTGCTGTTCAGTAGCTTATTTTAATTACCCTTGACCATATTTTTTTTATTTATCATTGTACAGACTTTTTTGTACATATTGCTTTATTGTTAGTATAGATTAGATACCAGATAAGTAGAAAATTAAATATAGCATGAATTTTTGTCTATTTTACAGTAGGGATCTAGCTTTCGTTTGTAGTAAGAGGTAGTGCTGGCCTCTGATATCAGAGTTTGTCAGGGCTCCCGAAAGCCTCTGAATTCTAGTGGTAGTGATCACAGCTTATGAATAGCAATATGAAGTAGTTCGTTTGTCGAAATTTATCAGAAATCTTCATTCATTAAACCAATATTTAATTCTGAACCCATACATGAATTTCAGAATGAAATATTGGTTTTATGGTGATTTCTGATAAACTTCGATTTAAAAGATCATTTACATCCATTTTAGTGATACAATAAATGTGAATGATATAAAATGGCGAGTGTAAAGCTACAAAACAAATTAAGTTTAAATGACAAACCAAGTCCCAACAAAATTTAAGGAAGTGGCGATTATAGCAGGCAGTTAGTTGATAGTCCGGAATAAGTAAGGAAAGTTAAGTTATATTGCAAAAGAATGGCAGAACAAAAAAAACTATTCACCGCTGGCTTACTGACTGCCTGTGTGAGACTAAGATGGACGTCTCGTGTGCTTCTTTGTTACTGGTCCCTTGTCGACCACCTCACAGCAGGCATAAGATGGTGATACAATAAGACAAGAGGGTGGTACCTCCCCAGACGGACGCACAAAATCCTAACACCTAGCAAGTCACATAAAACAATAGTAGCTAGCCAATAGACAAAAAAAAAAAGAAGTAAATTGTTGTTGTTCGTCGTCTTTCCCCGTAAGCGCCAATGTAATGATTGGGGTTCTTAAATGAGACGACGCAATAATTATAACACAACGTTTATTCATCCAAAAACTTGGCCCAGAACTTATAAATAAGCGTCGATGAAATGGCACGACCCTTTACACTTTATTTACTCTGAGAGTAAAATTTCGCGAACATTACAGCCAATAAATATAGTTAGTTGGCGCACATAAGAAGGTTGCAACGCCACTAAAATAAATGCAATTCTTGGAAAGAGTTTTTAACACTTATTTTATCTCGAGTTATATGACGTTGTCAATTTCCCACTTAAGTGTGTATCAAAGAGTATATTGTGTATGAATTCCGAAGGTGGTGAAGATTGAATAGAGCGTGAGCACTGCGGCCAGCGATATTCAAATTCGCTCTCAAAAGCTAGGTTTTTGACAACAAGGATGGACTTAATAAGAGAGAACTTGAAATGGTATGGTTGGAATTGGGAAAATTGGACTCAAAGTTCTAGCAAAACGTTCTGAACAACTCACCCCTTTACCTAACTATTATTCCATGTCCAAATTACCGGAAAGGAAATGAAAGAGTTTATCTTCAGTCCAATTAGCACTATATATTCTGATTAATTACACAGTCACACGATACAAAAATATAAGACAAGGCGTGACATGCGGACACTTATTCGACACTAAGGTGGTAAGGCAACTGGCGCCGCGGAGGGCGCGTTTTGCTTAGCTCGCATTACTATTAATAACTTGTGTCCCCACATCAACCCCCTTCTTATTAAAAGAATTTTGGTACAAAATTTGCCGTCAGAACATCATTCGCATCAAACAATATTCAATCATAGACATCTATCTACATACATACGAGTATAATGCTGCCTCTGTTCGTCTGATAACAAAACAAACTGATCGTATTACATTTCAATGAACTTGGTCACGACAATGGTCTATCTTAACTTCTAACACAATATACTTTAAAACAGTAACATAACTTTTAATTCAATAAAACTATCTAATGTCAATTAAAAATAATATAACATTTTTAAATGGTTGGTATATTAACACTGATATACAAAATAAAATATATAATTAATACTCTACTGATTTGTTTGTTTTATACATTCACACATTTGAAATTATAAATAATACAATCTGATCACTTAAATCTAGCACTGATTACTGACGGTATTGGTGCGAAATCCCATCACTTTAGTTACAGCTTGAAAACACGACCGGTTGCGGGTTTTGAGACACAGTCGCTAACCCCCCGTTACTGGCGTTTACATGTTTCACTGCTCAATCTTATGCGCTCTTATGGCATCTTCTACGTAACCAAAATGCGATAAAGAGAATGAAAACTGCCAAAACTCCATTGTTCCTATGAACTTTACTTGATTTTCAATTTGTTTTATTACCTAAAGTATTGGGTATAAGTACATAGTGCAACCTAAAGTGATGTGTTCGCTATAACTTAATCTAGCAGGAATCTAACTGGCGCCTTGACGACGCGGCCTGACCGCGTAGTGCGCTGCGGAATCGGCGCTTTATCTACACTAGTTTTCCCTAACGGGTTTACCTTTACAAACTTATCACTATCGATTATATTTTTGCTACAACTTTGACCCGGGTCTGTACCGGTTGACTTAAAGTTGAGCACATATGCAGGTTTCAAACGGTCAATCGATACAAGAGACTGTCGGTTCGGAAATTGTACAATAAAACCTTTATCCAACCGTTTTACCACTTTGAAGGGTCCATCATACGGTGGTTGTAGAGATTTCCTTACAAAGTCATTTCGAACAAATACTTTACTACATACCTTCAAATCAGGATGTACGAAAATGGTCCTCGAGTCTTTGTGAGCGAAAGTTCTCGGTTTTAAGCTACTTATTACCTGCTGTAACTGCTTCAAGTATTGATCTCCGTCTGTTATCCTAGTATTACTTACCTCAAAAAACTCTCCTGGTAACCTTAAGGTTCTACCAAAAGTCAGTTCGGCAGCACTTACTCCTGTGTCACTTCTAGGAGCGGTACGTAATCCTAGCATTGCTGGGTGCATCTCATCTATCCATGACTTACTGTTCCCTAGCCTAGCCATTAATGCTGTTTTGAAACCACGGTGCCATCGTTCTATGATGCCGTTACTCTGTGGATATGCCGTCGTTCTGATTTTATTTATGCCTAAAACTTGCATTAAGTGTCTAAATAAATTACTTTCAAAAATACTCCCTGATCACTGGAAAGGGTGACTGGACTCCCGTACCTTGTAATCCACCCTTCATATAGTAATTTAGCTACAGTTTTAGAGCATATTTCTTTAAGTGGAAAAATTTCCGGCCAACCAGTTTGTCTATCTATCAAGTAAGGCAATATTTATAACCATCTTCAGATGTAATAAGAGGTCCTATGATATCAATATGCAGATGGCTCATTCTATCTACTTTTGCGAATTGTCCCAACGCGGACATAGTATGTCTGTGTACTTTTGAACGTTGACACTCTATACACGTTTTCGCCCAAAGTCCAACGTCCTTGTTCATTCCCCGCCAAAAATATTTACTCGTTACCAAATTCCTAGTTGTTCTTATGCCTGGGTGGCTTAAGTTGTGGATAGAGTCGAAAACCAATCGCCTAAATTTATGCGGTAAATAAGGTCTCGCTCGGTCACCTGAATTTTCACAAACTATAGATTCATTGCACAATGGCATTGTTATTTTAATTATCCTGAAACTACTTTTTTCCGCTGACCATAACTGTTTCAGTTCACTGTCGCATGCCTGACTGTATGCGACATCTGCAAAATCTATTACAGTTGGGCACGAAATTGTATTAACGTCCACACGACTCAGGGCATCCGCGACGGCATTCGATGGTCCGTCCAAATATAGGATGTCCGTAGTGAACTCACTTACATAAAGTAACTGCCTAGTACGACGCGGTGTTTCCTTACTGCTTTCCAATTTTTTAAACGCAAATGTCAAAGGCTTATGGTCCGTATAAATAATTAACTCTCTTCCTTCAAACATACTCCTGAAATACTGCACTGACAAATATACTGCAAGTAATTCCCTGTCGTAGGTACTGTACTTTTGTTGTATGTCAGTCAAACGTTTTGAATAATAACCTAATGGAACCCACTCGTTACCTACTTGTTGTTGCAAACTTGCGCCTACGTGACTATTCGACGCGTCAGCCATTATCGCAAGTGGCTTACTTGGTAACGGATATGCTAAAATTGCAGCGTTTCGTAAGCTTGACTTACATTTCTCGAACGCTTGAACAGCACTATCTGTCCAAACAATTATAATCGTATCTCTCCTCTTCGCTCCGTGCAAGTAATTATTAAACTCAGCCTAAAATTGAGCCGCGTTAGGTAAATGGCTTCTGTAAAAGTTCACCATACCTAAAAATCGACGAAGTTCTGCAACCGTCTTCGGCCTAGGAAAGTCCACTATGGCTTTTACATTATTCTCCAACGGCTTAAGCCCACTAATGGAAACTTCGTGGCCTAAAAACTCAATTTTCTCCTTCAAAAAATCACATTTTGAAATGATAATGGTCAACCCTACTTTGTCTAAGCGTTGGAATACCGCATCCAAGTGTTTTTCATGTAGTATGGCATTTTCACTTGCTACGATTATGTCGTCTAAGTATGAAAACACAAATTCTGGTCTAAAGTCCCCAAATTCAGGATGTTGTTTTTGAAAATCTGACTCTAAATCCTGTAATACGCAGTTATTCATGAAACGTTGAAACGTTTGGGCTGCGTTCTTCAACCCGAATGACATGCAAGGCCATTCATACAAACCCCAAGGTGTGCAAATTGCACCTGAATCATCTAAAAAACGCATACCGTTTGTTCTATCTGTCACACACAGCCGGTGGTTTCCAATCTTGACGCAAGTACCCACCGGATATCCCTGCATCGCCTCTAGTTTTCCGACTTTTTCCAATTACACGGTGGTACACACCTGGTAGCCTTATCCTTGTATTTATAATGATAAGTACATAACCAGTTGGAACTGGACGGGGTGCTTCTGGTCCTGCTGTTACTCCTCCCTCGCGAACGTGAACGGTAGCGAGGTGCGGCGAGACGCTCTAAGTCAGTCGTCTCAGTTGCCGCAAGAACTCCTCGCACAGTTGCTGGTAGATGATTTTGCCACAGGACGCTGAGTGTCTCGACGCTTATTTTACCGCGGGCCAGATCTTGCATTTTACAAAATAGATGTGTTGGCTTCTGATCACCTAACTCCATTTCCCCGATGAGTTTCTAAATTTGGCGATTTTCGGATTCCTCGTAAATCGTCAGCAGTCTGTTTTTGAGCACTTCGTACTTTTTCTCTTCTGGTGGGTTAATTAAAATATCCGTGACTTGCTGGTTAACCTCCTTGCCCAATTTTGAAATGACAAGGTTGAATTTTGTAACATCGTTAATCCTCTGTGAAGCTACCACTGCTTCCAACTGAATAAACCAAACACGGGCCTGGTCTGTCCAGAAATCAGGAATACGACTGGTCAAGGAAATTGCTGCTAGTCCTACGTCTTCCACCTTCATCGCTGCAGGTATAGGTGCCTGTTGAGGTGACGTCATTATGTCACTGTGCAGAACTACGAGTTAAGTATAAAGTTGACCACAAAAATGTGTGTCGTGCCGCTATGCCAGCCCCTGAGTTGCCTCCCAAATAAATTGAAAATAAAGTTCACTCTCACTGCACATAATGTTCCTTCCGGTAGAAACGCGGTGGTCACCAATTTACCTAACTGATATTCATGTCCAAACTACCGGAAAGGAAATTAAAGAGTTTATCTTCAGTCCAATTAGCACTATATATTCTGATTAATTACACAGTCACACGATACAAAAATATAAGACAAGGCGTGACATGCGGACACTTATTCGACACTAAGGTGGTAAGGCAACTGGCGCCGCGGAGGGCGCGTTTTGCTTAGCTCGCATTACTATTAATAACTGTCCCCACACCCCGTGTCTCGTAAAATAAGCGTACTTCTATTATAATCTTTTTAATCAGCAATCTCGAAGACCAAATAATTGCAGAAAATTTGACGTTTCAATTAATAATCTTCATAGTCCGTAATCACGAAAACGAAATAATTTCAAGCTCAAACACTTCTGTGAAATGTCCGACTCACTCTCTCCCCTCTTTTTTCCTGCCCTCAGCCGCCGATCTTTCTTACCCACTTTTTAAAATATCAATTTGTGACTCGGAAATATTTTCGTTCACCATCGATCAAATCAATCCTAAATATTTATTCCAATTCCAACAAGTAAGAAGCATTTAATTTTATTATGGATGACGAATGAATATGATAAAAATGCAAAATACTGAAGTAATGATTCCAATACTGAACCGTGGCGACATCTACCAAGTTCGTAACAAAGTAATAGCATCGAACCATTACAATGTAATTACTATACTGTGTTTAACATATTATGCTAAATCGTTAACAAGTAAAATTATTAAAAATATACAAAAACCCGACTGCAAACTAAATCTACATATATACTTATAATAAAACTGTAACGTGTCCAATTCTGTACATTGAAGATTTATAGATTTTTTTTTGGACCTTACTCTATTTTCGATACTGAAGCCAAAACTGTATTTTTTTCATTTTTGTCTGTCTGTCTGTCTGTCTGTCTGTCTGTCTGTATCTTGGCTAGGCTAGGCATCACGCCAAAACTACTGAATGAATTTAAATGAAACTTGGTATGATTTGAGTTCATACTACGAGGTAGGACATAGGCTACTTTTCATCCCAAAAAATGAAAGGGTTCCCGCAGGATTGGGTTTGAAAGTTATTTCATAAAACACTCACCACTCTGAAACTACTCGACGGATTTTGATGCAACTTGGCACAAATTGAGGATACTTTTTATCCCCAAAAAATAAAGAGTTCCTGCGGGATAATGTCCCAAATTCTGTAAATTAAAGATATTTTGTAATATTTTTTGGGGGGCCGTTCTATATTCAATACTATAGAACGGCCCCCACTAATAAAGTCAAAACTGTATTTTTTTAATTTTTGTCTTTCTGTCCGTCTGTGTGTCTGCACTTTGGAAGTGCATCACGCCGATACTCAATGAATTCAAATTAAATTTGGTATGATTTAAATTCATACTTTGAGGTAGGACATATGATACTTTTCATCCCGGAAAATTAAAGGAAACCTGCAGGGTAGGCGTTGAAAGTTATTTAAAAGAACACGTATCACGCTGAAACTACTTTACGGATTTAGTTGAAACTTGGCACAGTCATAGTTTATATAATGGGTAAAAATGGAGGATACTTTTTAACCCGAAAAAATAAGTTTTCCTTCGGGATAATGTCCAAAATTCTGTAGATTGAAGATATTATGTAAATTTTTTTGGAGGACTTTCTATGTTCAATACTTAAGCCAACACTGTATTTTTTTAAGTTTTGTCTGTCTGTTTGTCTGTCCGTCTGTCTGTCTGTACCTTGGAAGCGCACCACGCCTAAAATACTTAATGAATTCAAGTTAAATTTGGTATGATTTGAGTTCACACTTTGAGGTAGACACATTGGATACTTTTCATCCCAAAAAAAATAAAAATTCCTGCAGGATAGGGGTGGAAAATTATTTAAAAGAACACTTAGCACGCTGAAACTATTGGACGGATGTTGATGCAACTTGGCACAGATATAGTTTATAAGATAAGTGAAAATTATGGATACATTTTGTCCCGAAAAAATAAAGGGTTCCTATGGGATATGGGTCCAAATTCTGTACATTAAAGATATAGTGTTTTTTTTTTATGTTACTCTACATTCTATTATGAAGCCTAAACTTTATGTTTTTTCATTTTTGTCTGTATGTCTGTCAGTCTGTATCTTAGCCGCGCATCACGCCGCTGGAACTACTGGTTGAATTCAAAAGAAACTTGGTATGATTTGAGTTCGTACTACGAGGTAAGACATATGATAGTTTACATATCGAAAAATTTATGGGTTATTATTTAGGGGTTGAAACTTATTTAAAAGAACACGTACCACGCTGAAAGTAATGGACGGATTTTGATTCAACTTGGCACTGTCTTAAGTTATATGATGGGTTAAAATTGAGGAAACGTTTTATCCCGAATAAGTAAAGGGTTTCTGCGGGATATGGGTCCAAAGTTATGTTAATATTTAAGTAATAAAAAATATTTTTTGGATGGTTCTCTATATTCGATACTGAAGCCAAACTGTTTTACTTTTTAATTTTGTCTGTCTGTTTGTCCGTATCTTGACCGCGCATCGCACCCAAACTACTAAACGAATTCAAATGAAAAAAATGCTCTTGGGTGCTTAAAAAAGGTATTGAACAATATTTTTTTTGTTAATCATGTCTTTCTTTCTGTTTGTCTGTATGTTTGTTTGTTCACGCATCACGTAAAAACTACGCGACCGATTGCAATGCGGTTTTCATTGTTAGATAGCTTAGGGTTTTATTTAAATCTGGTGTAATTGGTATCTCAATCCGGTGAGTAAGAAGCCGAGCAATTGATAAAGTATTTTTGACGGATGAAGAAATTTTGTTCAAATGTTGGTATATTGGTCCTGGAATAGCACATTATGGTACTTTGAACGTAAAGAAAAGAACACGCGGGTACAGCTAGTAATTAGATACGAGCTGTAAAAATAATATCTTACTAATATCATGAGCTGAATTGCACTTTGTTGCATAATAGCAAGAGTTGCTATTTCTATTAATTGTTGCGCGAAGTGCAACTTCTGCTATTATTGTTATTTGTTTCTATATCTTGTACTATTATTTATTCTGTGCTAATATTATAAAGGCGAAAGTTTGTTGTATGTATGCAAGGTTGTGTGTGTGTGTGTGTGTGTGTGTGTGTGTGCGTGTGTCCGTGTGTGAGAGAGATAGTGTGTGTATTCGTGTGTGTTGTGTGTGTGTGTGTGTGCGTGTGTGTGTGTGTTGATTACTTCTTCACGCTTAAACGGCTAAACGGGTTTGGATAAAAAATTGTATGGAGGTAGCTTATACCAATGAGATTGGTTATATATAATATCATTGGCTTATACACTGGATTAACACATAGGCTCCTTTTTATCCCGTAAAAATAAACGGTTCCTGAGGGACGCGGGTGAAACCGCGGGGCGCAGCTAGTATTGATGTAAAAGTTTCATTTGCAACATTAGACTAAGTATAATATTATGTAATACATTAACTTGAATAATCTAAAATAGAAAATTTTGTAAGAAGCTTAACCCTGCAATGCCCGAACGTGTCTGCAAACACACTCGCAAGTACTGCGCGCAGTACTTGTAGATATTTGCCACAGTTTAGTTAAAAGAAATTTATTTTTGAAATATTATTTTAAAGACCTTTCATTTTGATACCTCACTCGACAGGTATTGGTCATTTTTTGTTTCATCGAAAATAAAATTTATGGCAGCTGTAAGCCGCCATATTAGTGTTCTTGACACTTCATATATCCTATAGCTCTCTTGTAATCAAGACGAATTCAATGATCCATTCAAGGCTATAGAACGCACCTAAGAAACGTAAAACAAACAAAAAAACATACATACAGCCCAAACACATACCCCTCCGTGCAGTCGGGTAAAAACGACGTTTATGGAACACGATAGTTGAAATATATCTTATAATGAAGCAATAAGTAACAAAGTCTGTACAATGAAGATAATATAAAAAACGACTAGGGGGCTTAAAAAAAGCTACTGAACAAGAATATAACATTTTTATACACGACTGCCCAAAAAAAGGATTGTTATGTTTTTAGCATTCATGTATGTTTGTATGTGAGTTTATTTATTCCACCATAACTTATACATGCCAGAACAGATTTAGATGTATGGGGTATCGTTAGAATCCTTACATCCCCCTCGAGTAACAAGCTATATGTTTTTTTGAAAACATTCAATATAGCAGCAGTATGACACCATTTTCAAACTCGAAAACAATATTTTTCCTTCGAAATTTACAATGAAATTGAAGGTCTTATTAAGCCCATTCCAACAATATATTTTTTGGCTAAAGCTATTTTTTTGCAGGGCAGACGTGATTTTTTTAGCTTTTAAGCTAGTTTAAATGGTGTTTGTCTGTTTGTTCGCGTATAACATAAAATCTATATAGACCAATTGAA
This sequence comes from Alsophila aescularia, assembly GCA_946251855.1. Lineage (NCBI taxonomy): Eukaryota > Metazoa > Arthropoda > Insecta > Lepidoptera > Geometridae > Alsophila > Alsophila aescularia. The sequence continues at coordinate 46,598,337 of OX276379.1, forward strand.
ATACGGTTTTCACTGATGGATAGCTTAGGTATTGACTTAAAACCTGATGTACTTTGTATCTCAACCCAATGGGTAAAATAACCAATGGCCGAGCAATCGATAAAAACTACTCGACGGGTGAACAAATTTTGATGAATTGTAGTATATTGTACTAAGTGGGTACTTGGTCCTGGAATAACACATAGGTTACTTTGAACCCAGATAAATGACCAAGCAGACAAAGCAGCGGGCACAGCTAGATTACAATATAATAACTTTTAACAGACACACACCCACGAATCACTCGCGCTGGAGTGAAGTTATATTTATTTGCCCTTTGACGTAGAACTGTGAATCAACTCCCGCCCGCCTAGCTTCATCAGATGCATTGTGCCCGCGTGCACCGCCGCCGCCACGGATCGTTTCACCACTGCGACGCTCTGTGAGCAACCGATTCGATCCCCTTTGAATATACCAGTACCTACCACACAAAGTAATTGGCATTGCAGCTCGCGGATACATTTCCAATTTATATCGTTGGAGTTACTATATTGGATTTCTGTGTGGCAGCTGGGAAAGAGGAAATATGTTATCTAGAAAATATAAAAAGTACAAGGTGAAATTTACAGGCAGTCGCTGGAGGGTTGGTACCTATCTAAAATAGTGTTTTTTACTTACTGGAAACATTCCTTTATATTAAAAGTAATATAATGACTGTATTAGAAAAGATCTTTGAAAAGTACTTGCCTCAGCCGAAACAAACCGACAGATATGTCAAAAACTATATACTGTGTTTTTACGCCATCAATCGATGGGTTCAATGAAGAGGATCAAGAGGTATTTTGCCTTAAATTAAAGAATCGGAAAATAAATAGAATCGAGGGGCAGGAGTTGAGGGAGGGGGGTGGAAAGGGCTACCCGTTGGTACCCCTCTCCTTCGCGTAGACGCTTAGTTTATGGGTTTTAAGTTTTTTTTAAATCTAAATTAACTTTGGCGATGATGGCGATGTGTAAGTCATGTTCTAACCTAACCTACCCTAGTGTTTGGGGCCATACATAACAGCTTAAATTTACTTTCTAGCGAAAGCGGAAAAAACATATTCTACTAATTAATAATTTTATTTACGGCGACCAGACAGCCGATTTTTAATAATCTTAAATTTGAATATATCAGAAAATAAGCGTCTCCGCAGGGGGAGGGGTACCAGAGGGTATCTCTCAAGAGGGTATCCTTGTTTTTTTTTCAGTTTAAATAAAACATCTTGATCACTACCAAACATAAATTTAAGTTTATGTACATAAATAACAATGTAAACTGGGCGAGCAGCTACTCAAATATTCCCAGTCAAGCGCGTGTTCACTCTGTCACTCAGACCTTGTTATAGAGCACAGCACCAAGTCATGCAAGATTCATGGAGGCCCCCAGGCTACAGCTCAGGCACTGTAATGTATGTAATACTGAACCCTTGCCAAACATCCTGTAATGTGCATGGTACCAACGACTGGCGGCAATTCTCTACGAATATTTGCGCTTTCAACACTAGCTGTACCCGCGGCTTTGCCTGCGTGGTCATTTCATTTAAAAGTAGCCCATACGTGTTAATCCAGGACCAAAAGTACATATAAAGTACAATATACTACATTTCTTCAAAAATCGTTCCGCCATCTAATAGTTTTTTATCAATTTCTCGGCATCTAATCATCGGATTAAGATACCAGGTACCCCAGTTTTTAAGTCAAACCCTAAGCTATCCATCAAAGAAACCTGTATCGCAATCGGTGTAGTAGTTTTTTCGTGATGCGTGAACAAACGTACAGTCAAACAGACAAACAAACAGACAGACACGATTTTACAAAATGTTATATTCTTGTTCAGTAGCTTATTTTAAGTACTCTAGGATATTTTTTTCTTTAATTATCTTCTTTGTACAGACTTATTCGTTATTATTGCATTACTAGCTGATGCCCGCGGCTTCGCACGCGTGGTCATTTCTCTAGGTTAAAAGTAATAATTGCATCGCTATCGGTCCAGTTGTTTTTACTGACGCGAACAAACATACAGACAAACTAACAAACAAACGGTCAAACACGATTTAACAAAATGTTATAATCTTGTTCAGTAGCTTATTTTAAGTACCCTAGACTATTTTTTTTTATTATCTTCTTTCTTCAGACTATTTCGTTCCGATTGCTTTATTATATTTATAAATAGATAGATAGATAGATTATAAGTATAGGTAGAAGATTGTTATGCATTTTTGCAATGAGTATAACCCCGCGCTTACCTACATCCAAGATCCCAGCTAATGAGCTATTACATATTTAGTACCCAAATATTAGCTGCACTATTATTTTATCACATTTATTTAACTACAAAAATGTTCAAATGTTACCACCGCTAAATGGGACAAATTCACGAACAACTTATTAGGTAGATTGTTTTGCAACCGCACCAATAAAATAGAAGGTGGTCCCTGTGGGTTACCTCTACTCAGTCTACCCTACTTATTTATAACATCCCACATCCACATCCGATGTCCCACATTTTACTTCGGGCAACAAGGAGACTCTGACAGAGGTAGCCGTCGAAGTTAGACGTTATTTAAGACTAGCTTTGCCCGCCGCGGATTCGCCCGCGTGTTCATTTTTCTGGGATAAAATCATCGTCCTGTCATTCCAAACTTATAACATTAAATAACTTTAAAATTTGTTCGCCTACCAAAATTGGACAGCTGTTTTTTATCGAGCTCTCGGCTTCTACTCATCGCATTTAGATTTTAAGTCAAATCTTCTATCCAACATTGAAAACTGCATGTCAATCGGCTTAGCAGATGTTACGTGATGCGAAAACACAAAGAACGAAACCATTAAAAAAAATGTTATAATCTTGTTCTTAAGGTAAAAAAAGGCTCAAACTCACGAAAAAGAAGATCGGAAATTTTCCGACCAGTTTCTGACTATTTTGGAGTCCTTCATCTGGGAGTGTTATGCCGACAAGCCGCGACCAGCGCTACGAAAGTCAGGGGTCCAGCGTGCGGCGGCTGCGGCGCTCGGCTCTGTTCGGCTTGCACAGGCACTTTAATGTTCTCCGAGAGTCATCATTGACACTCACTTGCGTTAATTTCGATTATTGACACACTGCGCTCGTTGTGTCCGGTTCGCGTACCCACATTACGGTTCCAGTGTAAGTCGCATCAAGATCTAATCCACCCACGATCCCGGTTAGAGTTGGGATGGCGACTTATTTTCCATACCTTTCGAGGGACAAAAAACGTCTCCGTCGCCTGCACAAAACCCCTATCAAAATGCAAGTAATGCGTAGAGTCCGGGATTCGTGAGCTTTTAGTCTTAATATGAATTTCAGTCGCGTTAGTTTTCAAAATCAAATTCTGTTCTTGTTGCTTATTTTACGTCCCTAGAACATGCCTAGAACATTTCCTTTTATAATTATTTATTTTATTTTATAGACTTTTTGTTACTTACTGCTTTGTTATAAGAGCCGCATGCCACGCTGGCGCGACGCGTCTTGCGTCTGCGATGAGCGGGGAAAACAATAATACGAGACGAGCGGGGCGCGCCATACTGGCGCGGCCAGCAGCGTCAGTGTCTGCCGACCGCGACTATCGGATGAGATAGTGCGTGTTCGCGCGTCCTGCCTTTATCTAATTCTATTGTTTTTTCCGCGAGTTTTAAATGCAATATATTAGTAAGGAGTTTTTTGCTTGTGAAATCATGACCTGCCATCTGGTATAAATTTGGAAAATAGCCCGCGCAAACAGTAGTAGGAAAATACACACCACGCGGTGTTACCACGTGGCATATCTACTGTCGCGGCAAGCTCAGCGTCTGGGGATTCCCCACGGCTCAACTATTTGCAGTTGAGCAATTTAGTTGAACCGTGGGGAACTCGCGGTCTTCACGCCTTCCAGCTGGTCGCCTCCGCTTCGCATGATGTATTTCTTTTCTGCCTCCGCTTTCCGCAGTCGCACAGCTTTCGCTTAATTAGGTATAGATTATGGTAAGGAAAAGATATACAAGTTTACTCAATTTTCACATATAAATGTTTTCCTGCCCAAGGCCACAATGCTTTTTCGAAATTACAACGACCTTCCCGTTACCTACCAAAATACCTACAATCCCATTTCACTTGAACCTCATTTTAGGCAACATGAACCTGACATTGTAATCAGCCAAAAAGAAACTCAATATCAATATAATTACGGCTGTCCTAACCAGCCAGCCCAAGGTTTTGCCTTTTCACCGCAGACCGCAGTGAGAGGCAGTGACAAAAGTTCATGCTAAAACTTTTACGTAGTAACTCTTATTTAGTTTGTGATGGCATTACGTGCTAAGTAATTCGCCGGCGGTCATCAAAAACAGAGTAATGTATCCAAACGTTGGCCGCCCGAGTATCGGCATGTCACATAACACCGAACATTTGAAGACATATTTAATAGATTTTAAAAATAAAGCGATGTGGTAAGATTAGGTAATTACTTTTTCATTACTCATACTCGGAAAGTAGGTCTGAAGTTGCCTGAGGAGCAAGTTGAAAGTAATACTTTTCAGCATTAAGCAGAATCGTTTTCAACTGACAGCTGTCAAGTTATAAAAACAAACTAGTTCTATTTTCACATTTCTATTGAACCATGTTCCAACTTTCTATACAGCCACTCAATTACTGCGCGATGTAAAAATTTAAATAACATAAAGTTAGGTATTAATTAAATAATATATTTTGTTAAATGACTAGATGGCGCTACTGTGCACTGCTAGATTGTTTGCAAAAAAGTTTGTACTCACGAGGTCTACAGCTCACAGAGCCACTAGTAAGTACCCAGATAGATTTTAGACATTACTGCACACAGTGCGGTAAATAATCTAATTTGAAAACTGATAAACGTATTTAGACCGCGACCGTACGCGAATTGACACCTCGCTTGTAAAAATCGCACCAATAGCACAGAATAAATAATAGTACAAGTACAGAAGGATAACTGAGTAAAGTCATTTAAATACATAGCAACTCTCGCTACAACGCAATAAAGTGCAATTTAACTCGCACAGCGCTGCGAGCTTTCAATTATATTTACCTAGAAGGCGCTCACCAATTGCGTGCAGGCTAGAATGTACCGTATAACAACGCGCGAGAGCTTCCATTGCTCTAATCGTTTCCGAATCGCTCTGTCACTTTTACGCTCGGTAGGGTTGTATTAAGATATGACTAGGTACTTGTACTAGTAATTATACTGTGATATAATATGACTTAGATATTGTAAACGAATAAACAATTATGTTAAATGTATTACTTATTGTTATAAATGTTGATAGTTCTATTAACTACATATCAGAATAGACCTAGTACCTCATTATTTGATTATATTATCATAATAGGTTACACTTTGATGAATAAAAGGTGCCTGTCTGACTTCGATGCTTAATAATGAATGAAACAGAAATGGCTACCTACGTAATAAAATGTCGGTATGTAGGTATTTTACGAGATTTGTCAGACCGAATGCTATGCAGTTACCTTCTAGGTTTCTCCTTGGTATTCTTAATTAAGAAAAGAATAAAATTTGACAAAAACTTTACGTAAGTTTACGTAAGTAGGTACTTTATCGTTAAGCACATGGCGCGCGACTCATCGAGCGCACGCTTAACACTCTACTGAATGAACCCCAATATTACGGCCCCGAAGTTTAGGTATAATATTTGTACTTGTTGTGGAGTGCGACCGCCCTGCCAATAGGGACGACGCTATGGTGGAACATCCCCATACATACGTAGATACATAGACTGTTAAACTCATTACTCTTCTCTTGCTTTCCCGTACTCGGGTAAAAATGGACTGCAGCAATAATAATAGAAAGGAGTAACGTAGAGTTACGTAAACGTATAGTTGTTATTTAATTTAATATTAGCGAAAAGCACCTCTTTTACCACTTGTTACCTGCTCTATATAGATAATCTTATCCCACAAGTAAGGTTATGGTTCTCATAACAACCTAAGTTTAAGTAATCCTTTCCAGGTTGCCTGGAAGAGATTGCTATATAGCAATAAGGCCGCCCATTGTACCTTTCAGTTCATGAGTTTATCCTATATATTACCTTCTTCTTGGTGTGCAATAAAGTGTTGTTGTATTCTATTGTATTGTATTGTTTGTCTAAGGTTTTTTTTTACAATTCGCGTAAATTCATGTACTGCATCTAAATCTGATCAATGTACTCCGACATTATCCTCCTCTTTCCCAAGTAAAAGTCATGGTTTATTATTACTCGGCGATACATTAATTGTGTGTCGAGAGCTCACATCGGCCGCTTTTGTGAGCCTAATGACAAAAAGATGTGATCGCACTCCTTTATATGCTCATATGGAGCACAATGGGAAGCGGTAGGTAAGTACATCGTGCCTCGACGGTTGGTTCATATAAATAGAGGTTGATAAATGATGGATGTTAGTTGGCTTAGATCTCGCGGGAACACTGAAATCGTTTATGTTTCTGAAGCTTTGAAGTAAAGCCTGGGATGATCTTCATTTTTAAACCGACTTCAAAAAAAAGTTGATGTGTGTGTATGTAATATTGTTGAAAAAGCGTAATATTCATATATGTTAGTCTATATGGGTGTCTAAGCATATGAGGCAAATTTCATGTATGTTTGTAACATTGTCAATAACGCTAAATATTTATAATTATGTTAGTCTATATGGGTGTCTAAGCATATGTACCAAATTTCATGTATGTTTGTAACATTGTCAGTAAAGCTTAATATTTACAATTATGTTAGTCTATATGGGTGTCTAAGCATATGTACCAAATTTCATGTATGTTTGTAACATTGTCAATAACGCTTAATATTTATAATTATGTTAGTCTATATGGGTGTCTATGCATATGTACCAAATTTCATGTATGTTTGTAACATTGTCAATAACGCTTAATATTTACAATTATGTTAGTCTATATGGGTGTCTAAGCATATGTACCAAATTTCATGTATGTTTGTAACATTGTCAGTAAAGCTTAATATTTATAATTATGTTAGTCTATATGGGTGTCTATGCATATGTACCAAATTTCATGTATGTTTGTAACATTGACAATAACGCTTAATATTTATAATTATGTTAGTCTATATGGGTGTCTAAGCATATGTACCAAATTTCATGTATGTTTGTAACATTGTCAATAACGCTTAATATTTATAATTATGTTAGTCTATATGGGTGTCTAAGCATATGAACCAAATTTCATGTATGTTTGTAACATTGTCAATAACTCTTAATATTTATAATTATGTTAGTCTATATTGGTGTCTAAGCATATGTACCAAATTTCATGTATGTTTGTAACATTGTCAGTAAAGCTTAATATTTACAATTATGTTAGTCTATATGGGTGTCTAAGCATATGTACCTAATTTCATATATGTTTGTAACATTGTCAATAACGCTTAATATTTATAATTATGTTAGTCTATATGGGTGTCTAAGCATAAGTAACAAATATCATGTATGTTTGTAACATTGTCAATAACGCTTAATATTTATAATTATGTTAGTCTATATGGGTGTCTAAGCATATGTACCAAATTTCATGTATGTTTGTAACATTGTCAATAACGCTTAATATTTATAATTATGTTAGTCTATATGGGTGTCTATGCATATGTACCAAATTTCATGTATGTTTGTAACATTGTCAGTAAAACTTAATATTTACAATTATGTTAGTCTATATGGGTGTCTAAGCATATGTACCAAATTTCATGTATGTTTGTAACATTGTCAATAACGCTTAATATTTATAATTATGTTAGTCTATATGAGTATCTGAACAAATAATTATGTCAAATTTCGTATGTACCTATGTATTGTAGCTTTTAAACTTTCGCGATTCGGAAACATTCTTCCATCCATACCATACATATTACATACCAATATATAAAAGTGAAACGTTGTCTGTTTGTTTGTTTGTTTGGGGAGCTTTCACGCGATAACGGCTGGTCGGATTTTGATGAAATTTGGAATGGAGATAGCTTATACCCTGGAATAAAACATAGGATACTTTTTATCCTGGAAAATTATAAGTTTCCACGGGAAAACTAGGAAAATGTTGATTACTAGCTGTAAGAAACGGTTGCTGTGGAAACGAAACAACAAGTATGTCAAAAAACACCAAGAGCATTGGTGCTATGCCTACGTTTGCATTTGGTTTTTAATATCCTAGAAGAACACAGGATGTTTTTTTTCGCGATAAACAGTAGTCCGCGCTGACGAAGTCGCAGGCGGGAAAGCTTACTTTAAGTCCAGTTTAAATATTATATAACTATTTATTTAAATGGGACTTAAATTTAAAGTTTCAGCACGATTAAGTCCCGTTTAATTAAATAACTAATGATCTATAAATGTATGTTTGTCCACGTATTTCTCGGAAACTACAAGTCTGATTGCAATAATTATTTTTATAATAGTTTCAGTATCTTTGGAATAGTTAAAGTTTCGTAAAAATCGGTTCAGTTGTTAAAAGATATGGACTGTTAACTGTTTCGAGTATTGCTTTTTTCCCTCAAAAAAATTGAATTATTTCTTTCTGGTAAGTTTTATACGATTCGAAGTTTTTCATGATAGAGATATTATGAACGTCCATCTGGTGAAAAGGATCAGCAACAGTCTTTATAGGAGAGCATTTTCTCTGGGGATACAACCAGAGTTAATTGCTCTACAACCTTCCCGTTCCCGCCTAATCTGTCTACTAATTCATCTAATGGGTATCTACATAGGCACGCCCTCTAAAAAGTTACCAACTAGTTCACAACCCTGTTCCCAGTTTTTGCCCACGTCGTCGTATGGTGGAATCTAGCAATTAGGCCGGGCCATATTTCACAAGTGTGCGCGCGAAACTAACACATGGAAATTTAAAATTGCTGTGTAAGTTCAGACTCGGTCCACGTAGTTATCCCTTGTAGCTCGGGCTCCCGCATCCATTAGGTATAACGAAACTGCCGCACCGGGGCGACGCGGTTCCATTTTTTACCAACTACATTTTTTTTGGTGTAAGCAGCCTTAATTAATAATCATACTAATATTTTCGTTAAGCAGGTTTTTGTCAGCAAAAAAAAACGTTAAAATGTTTATAGGTTTTTGGGAGTTTTTATACCTGGAGGCTGTACAGCATGGTGTGTTTGTTTCATTAATAAACTAGCGACCAGCCCCGGCTTCGCAGAGGTGCAATTTACAAAGAAAGATGTGTAAAAGGTAGTTCTCAGCATATATTTATATAAAACTTCCGTAAAAAATAATCTAGCTGATGGGGAAAAATCCGTTGCGTAGTTTAAAAGATTAAGCGTTACAGACAGACTGCGGAAAGCGACTTTGTTACTAATATTAATTATTTATGTTATAACTGTAAAAATCTTTTTTTTTAAATTATTTGCATTAAAAAAAAAAGATGTTAAGTAATTATAATTTAGGTATGTAACTATAATGTTTATCTACTCTAATCTACATCTACACTATCTACTTACACTAATATTATAAAGAGGAAAGATTTGTTTGTTTGTTAAGGATAAGCTCAAAAAATACTTAACCGATTTTAAAAATTCTTTCACCTATAGAAAACTTTATTATCAGCGAGTAACATGGGCAGGTGTTTAATTTTGCATCAGATTACAGATCCATTCTAAGATTGCAATAATGTAACCGAAGGTACGAGTATCAATAATACAGAACGGAATGACATTTTGCCGAAGTCTGTCAAGTACGTGAATCTATGGTTAAAAAACACCAAGATCGTTGCTGACAAAAATGTATAACACAGCGGTTGGTAATGTATAACTGGCGTAGTTTTTTTAGAACTTACGACGTGTATTAAAATGCAAAATGTAAAAAAAAAGCCGCGGTATGAGCGCTACCCGTTCGAGGCCGAGGCGAGTCAGTAAATGTTTTCCGAAACATGTGACACGAGGGTGAGAGTGCGTGAAGTGACTGAGCATAAGTTGATGAAACCTCTCGAGCTCACTCAAGAGTGAAGTCGCCGCGCGCTCGCTGTTGGCTCGACTCTGCGCCCAGCTTTAAGATGAAGAGACGTTCTTTACAGCTTCTGACACACTGGATATAATGTTTGGCAAACAGTCACTCCTAAGGTATAATGAGGTGTATATTGATTGACTTCAACGCTCAATATACAATTCAGTTAAAACTGTCAGTTAAAAGTAATCGTATGTTGCCGGTGTCGAACAAAATTATCTCATGAGCGTTAAAGTTTCAAAAACAATGAAAAACCTACCTTCGGTATAGTCTCGATGCCCGCTGTGGTAAGTCGACAGTTGACTGTAGGCTCTTAGGAAAGTGTATTTAATGTTAATCCGATAATTTGTATTAAAAATATGAATTTCACATAGTTCTTCAAACTTCAAAACTTCTGCGCCTGCTGCGTACAGGGCCATTATTCTCTATTGCCACTAAGTACATTACGCACCACGTTAAGATATCTTCGTGGAATTGTCGTGTAGTAAAATATTTTTCTATAAGCCACAGTCAAATTTGACAATGCGACAGAGCGCGTTACGCGCACGTTATAGTATATATCTAAATGATCTATGGAACAGGCCTAGGGATATGACTAAATGGTACTAAAACTGTTTTTTCGCATAATTGATTCATTGGGATCTCTTCCAAATCGATAATACAAAAATCGATTAATTTTCCAGACATAATCGATTTTCCTGAAAAAACCTTATTGGAATCCCTTCAAAATCAATTAAGCCGCAATCGATTCAATCAATCAATTATTAAAAATCGATTGACTTACAAGAAATTTCGATATGTATTAAAAAAAAAGAAAGTTTTTTTATAGTTTAAACAAATCTAAATAAGAATGTTTGATAAAAAAAGATTATTATTTTAAAATGTTTTTTTTTAGATTCCTAGAACAGTCAAAATTCCGAAAAGAACGGACGTATCCATAACAATAAATAAAAGTGAAACGTTGTCTGTTTGTTTGTTTGATTGATTATTTGTTTGTTTGTTTATTTGTTTCTTTGGGGAGCTTTTACGCGATAACGTCTGGATGGATTTTGAAGAAATTTGGAATGGAAATAGCTTATACCTTGGAATAAAATATAGGTAACTTTTCGTTTTATCCCGGAAAATTGTAAGTTTTCACGGGAAAACTAGACAATGTTGATTACTCGCTGTAAGGAACGTTTGCCATGGAAACGAAATAACAAGTCTGTCAAAAAACATCAAGAGCATTGGTGCTATGCCTATTTTTGCATTGGTTTTTAATATCCTGGGTTTTTTTTTTTGCGATAAACAAAAGTCCGCGCGGACGAAATCGCGGGAAAGCTAGTGCCTAATAAAACACCACGTAATCAAATCGAATAAAATAAACGGGCGTAGACAACTTTTCTTGTAGCATACAGAATTCCGTTTTACAATTCCGCGCTTGGCGCGTTTAGGAAACGCGTTTACGTTATAAACACGTCTTCTACAAGGAATTTCGTGTGGAAATAGAGAACCCAGCGCTACGGCTGCGCTGCGAGACACCACGAGTGCTGTGAAAATCAGCATAGGCAATACAATATATGGACAGTTTTATTTTCCCGTTGAAGAATCAACATCTACTGCGATCACAAAGATGCCTCCCAAGGGTCGAGATTATGCCTAAAACCCCCTGGGGAAAGCCCATGTTCAATTGTTCAGCTGATGATGTGATACAAGTACTTCGTTTTTTAACCTCCGAACAGAGAGCGGCGATAAGTTTAGAGTGTGTATCACTTTGTCACTGTGTGTGTGTGTCTGTCTGTGGCATCGTAGCTCCCAAACGAATGGACCGAATTTAATGCACTTTTTTTAAGTTTTAAAACTGATGTGATCGAGATGGTTATAAGGTATAATGAGTTAAGAAAAGGCGGGTGAGAATTACAGCTTCCAAACGAATGGACCGATTTAGCTGTTCTTAGCCATAATGGAGGGGGGGTTGGGGTGAGGATCGTAGCTCCCAAACGAATAGACCGATTTTAATGCGGGTTTTTTATGTTTGAAAACTGATGTGATCGAGATGCCTCTTCGATATAATGGGGGGGTGGGAGGTTTTTTTTTTTTTAATTCTTTCTTTTTATTTCTTTAAGAATAGCGACGTGAGGATATCCCTTCCACACTTGTTAAGTGGCGCTGTATTCGAAGGTGGTAAAAACGCTAGAAAAGACTGGCTCTAAAGACTAAACAGCCTGAACACACAAAATGGAATTTTGACTTTTTGCCTTTGTGCTTCTAATATGCCCTACAACCAAGGTATTACGCAAGGCAAGGCATTTACCTTTACCTAAAGCTCATGCTCACGGTTAGTTGATTTGGAACTTGAAACCAACGCATGCTGCAGCGTGGCAACTACACACACACACAACCAACTGACTAATAATCGCTTCTACTTGCGTGTCCCCACGCCATTGATGTCGTGTATTTAGATGAGACACCCTCGTATTTTCTTGAAACAACAAATACCCTTCAACCAACCCGTCAGTATGTAGCACTAAGCCCTCTGCAGAAAAGTCGACAGCCGACTGCAGCACTTGGCCTCAACGACACGAGTTGTGCGACTGTCGCGAGACGGTTGTCAGACTTCTGAGCCGTTGAACAGTCGTGAGAGAATTTCTCGACTGAGCCATTTCAACTCACCTTCGCGTGCAGGCACGGCCACTTCTTTTGTTTGCAGTTTTGGAAACCGCTTTGATACTCGAAGATTTATTGAGAAAGTTCGTAGTGCGCTGGATGATATATGCGATATACACAATGGTACTCCAACCGATGCTCAGTCCAATGTTCTCATAAAAGTTGGAAGTTTCGTATGATGTAACTAACGTTTGATATAAAGTGAACCTTGGTAAAACATAAAAAAAGTATTAAGGATTCGGCGGAGGATAAATTAAACTTGCAAACGTAATAGGAACCAAAATCATTTTTGATTGACACCATATCACAATAGTCGGATTCGGATAATATTTATCTAGCTTCCTGAATGTACTTTAAAAAAACTTTAACTTAAATGTAGGTAAGCGAATTCCATTTTGCATACTTCAATTCATTTTGTATGGACATCATCATCATTCAACTTCCGCCGACCCTTTCAATACCTTATCAAAATAAAAGTACGTTACAATCGATTCGTATCCGAGAACATAATTGTACAGGAACTATCAACAAACTAACTTGATTCTATAATAACAGTGCTCTACCGACCAACATATTCAGTCGATGTACTAGATTAGATACCTACATTATGAGCCCCAAGAAATTTCCGTCTCAGTGCTGTAAGCGGACACTCAGAATTTGGAATGATGCCACCTTTTTAAATAAAAATGTCACCGATGCGCGACGAGCTAGATTCATGCAGTAATATTATAGCTGGGAGTTGATATATGAAACGTGGGGAGCAGCAATTTCCTGAGGAAGCGTCGTCATGACGACACGGCATCGTCGCCTCCAGAGAGGAATCTTGAAAATATGGCCCTAATGTAATGACCTACAGTTATGACTACATATTTTTTGCTGGCACAACGTGTCTCTAGACATCGTTTGTGCCAGCACGGAAATTACCTGTATGGGGTATGGGATTTTATTACAAATGGAAAGTAATTATGAACCTCTGTATTAGCAGTTAAGACTAACTTTTAACGCGGTTCCTGCTGCAGCTCGCGTGCGTTACCTAGCTATATTCTGCATTTAATGATCAGACGTGACTTAAGCTGTGGATGTAGATTTTATCGCTTTTTGGTACACCCATAGGTAGGTTTAAGTTTGAAAATCAACGAGAGTGCTATATATAATGATCTTCTATACAGAAAAAACAATATCGACCTTAACCTTGGTATTTGTACAAGTCTGTTTGTCAGTCTGGTTGACAGACCTCGCGCATTCGAGCCTACTGCGCAGTAGTCAGTCAAAGTGAAAATCTGTCAAATCGATTTTTCTTAATTATTTTGTAAAAAGTGAATATTATCTTTAAATTTGTGATTATTTTCAAGCGTAACATAATATTTTCATTTCCTAAGCCTTCGGTGTTTTTGTCAGCTATTACTAACACTTCTTACTCGAATTATGTGCGTGCAATAATAAAGAGATATCACATCTGCTTTCTCGGACTGGTGAACCATCTCCACTCAACGGGTTCTTTCCACCAGCAACCTGAACCCGCAGGTGGAGCAGTATGTATGTACTTATGGGAGCGACGTGATAAACAAACAGTTCAGAAATGTCGCAAATTAAAATAATTTTACTTTTGTATGGGAATTTTAAATACGATACAACCATTGCACACGTATTCGAATTTATATGCTTGATCGAAACTAACCTGCTGCGTACTTTTAAGGCTAATAAGTTACACCCTGTGTATACAAATCAATTACCGTGAATTATTCTCGCATAAACTCGAGAATGGCTCAACCGATCTGTTTTTTTTTTTGTTGTGTTCGTAATTGTTCGGAAAAAGTTTAAAAAACTCAGTTTTTATTATTATTTAAATGCACCAGGATTTAGCATGTGTGTGTGTGTGTATCATTGTATGTTTGTTAGTCCTTCACGCTAAAACAGCAGGTTTATTGAAATGTAAAAACAAAAAAGAAACTCAGTTTAAATTTTATTTAAATGTACTAGAAGTTAGCGTGCGAGGGTTTGTTTTTGTGTGTATATGTGTGTATCATTATATATTTGTGACTTATACACACTAAAACGGACAAACTTTTTTTGAAATTTGGTTTGGAGATAGCTTATACCCTGGACACATAGGATACTTTTGATAATCATTACCATCCAAGCGGGTGAAACCACGGGGCGCAGCTAGTAAAATATATAACTCATAGGTATCATACAAAGTTGCTAATCCACATTATGTCTTAGTCCACATTTGTAATTAATAATGCTAAACGCCGAAATGGCTGTCATCCATTTCAAAGAACGTCAATAAACAATATATTTTTTATTCCGACATCAAATACAATAAAGTTAGAAGAAAGAAATAAAATATTTGTCAGAGGTCTTGCGAAGCCACGACAAATAATGTAAGTACTTACCCAACACAGACCTCAAAATAATGTAAGTACTTACTTACCCAACACAGACCTCAAAATAGTGTTTAATTTCTTTCTTTTGAGTTATATTATTTCAAGTCTTTTTTTTTTTTCATTTTTAGGTTCATTAATTAAGCACAGGGCTGGGCAGGCATAAATAAATTAAGTACTTCACTGAGATGAAATCCCTACTATATACTTATGTATATCTTTTTATAACCGAACCGATTTTGATGACACTTAAAACTATTCCCTAAGTTGAAAGATACTGAAACTAATTCAATAAGGCCACAATAATTATTGCAATCAAACTTGTAGTTTCTAAGTAGTACGTGGACATACATACATTCATGAAATGTTCATTTTTTCAGATACCCAGGTAGACTAACATTATATGAAATTTCGCAATTTCAACAATATTACATACGCATGAACTCTACTTCCGTGAGGGCGACCAGCAGCCACGGGGTGGTGTGGGGTTCCTCGTCAATAAGGTTCTCATTGATAATGTTGTGGAAATATCCAGTGTGTTGACAAGGGTACCTGGTTCTAAAAGTGACCGAAAGTTATATCCTTAAGGTCATACAGGTTTAAGCACCGACCTCGGCACACTTGGATGATGAGGTAGAAGATATGTTTGATGACATACTCGTATCTTCGGCCCAACATAACACCACAAGGGCCCACTACAACATTATCATGGGAGACTAAGGCCAAAGTGGGAGTACAGGCCTGCAGTGAATCGAGAATAGACAGGAATCACAGGGAGCAAATGCTAGGCAACTTTTTTGTAATTTAAGGTTTCATTTTGATGAATTCATGCTTCAAAACGCAGCCCCAGAGGAAGTGGACTAGGTAAAGCCCCAACACTGTGACTAAAAATGAGATTGACTTCATCATGACGGACAATAAGCACATATTCAGGGATATCTCAGTGATCAGCAGGTTCAATACACCCTGAATTATCCGAGGCTCCTTGAATATCGACCACAAGCTTGAATCACAAGCTTGATTGATCAATCATCATAAAGATATCTATATGAGAATTGTGTTTCATATGTGCATAGAATCATACAACAAGTTACCTGAAGACATCAAAATCTTGAAGGGTGATGTGTTTGGGGCTAGATTGAACTTATGGCAAGCGGTCAAAAACTCAGAAACTCAGTTTTTTTAGAATTTAGATTGTACTTAAAATGCTCACTAATGCTATAAAAACAATTGTCCGCTTGCCAATAAAAATAATAAAAATAAAAATAATTAGTTATTGCTGGAAATAATTAAATATTTCCTAGTTTTAACTTTGTAATTTTGACTTATTATGTTGTATTTATTATAGTATGTGTATTTGTATTTAATGGCACGTAAGTACATGTTTATGTATTTTAGCAAACAAATAAATGATTGATTGAGTGATTGAAAGATGCCGTCTGGTGAAGTCTCGCTCCGACCCAACCTGCGGCAAGCCGCTGTTGAATCAAAACAATTCCAACTCAAGTTGGAAAATCGATTCGCTGCCTTGGAAACCACAAATGACGTGGATGAGGAACTCCAAAAAGTTGTGGGAATCCTTAGAGAAGAAGGCACTAAATTTTGTCACCTGCAGCGTATGAGCACGAAGTGTAAAATCTCGGATGAGGCTCTTCGGCATATGGACAAACGACGGGAGCAACAGAATGACACACTGTCAGGAAAAAGGGAGCTCAATCAGAAGATTAGTAAGCTGGTACGACATGACCACAGGTGCTCATATACACGCCTGATAGAAAAGGCAATTGAGCAAAATCGGGAGTCGAAAGTCTTCGCCCAGCAATTGAGTAGGTCCCATCTGACGAAGCTCAAGACCAATAATCGCACAACCATCGTCTCTAAGCCGGAGATCCTTTCTGAGATCGAAAACACTATGGCCGATTGTACGGCTCGCATGCTTCTAAACCCGAACCCAGCACAGAGAATTCCCGCGCAATACTGACCCGCCACTTCACTGACAAACTGCCCAACGTCAGCCTAGATGAGATTCAGATGGTGCTCAAACAACTTAACAATGGTAAGGCCGGTAAGGATGGTATAACTTCGAAGCTCTTAAAGAACTACCGACCTATTTCACCATTGAGCGACGCCACGTCTATAAGTTGTTATCGAGGGTCATCTCAAATCGTCTCGCAAGAAGGCTTTATGAATTCCACCCTCCTGAACAGGCCGGGTTTTGCGGAGGATTTAGCACCATATACCATATACTCAATACTCAATCTTTTATTGCAATCATATGTTATATACACATAGTGAGGTTATATAGTAGTCTGAAGAGTACAACCAGCCCCTGTGACTTGATTTTGAGGACTATGAGAAGGCCATTGACTCCGTTGAAACCTGGGCGGTTCTAGAGTCTTTGCAGCGTTGTCAAGTGGACTGGCGATACATCGAAGTGTTGAGGTTTCTGTATGATACCACGACTATGAATGTCCGAGTACAAAACCAGCAATCTAAACATATCCAACTGCGTAGGGAAGTGAGACAGGGGGATGTTTTATCCCCGAAACTGTTCACTAATGCCATGGAAGATATGTTTAAGACGCTGGATTGGAAAGGAATGGGCAATAACATGAATGGTGAGAACATCTTACATGATTTGCCGATGATATCGCCCTAATGGCGGAGTCGCTGCAAGACTTGCAAAGTATGCTGACCAACCTAAATGATGCTTCTCGACGCATCGGTCTCGTAATGAACATAGGTAAGACCGAAATCACGTTTAACGATCTTATTGACCCGGAACCGACTGCAGTCAATGGTGCACCTCTTGAAGTTGTCCAAAAATATGTATACCTTGGGCAAATAATGCAATTGGGTAAGAACAACTTTAAGAAGGAAGCCAACAGAAGAATTCAGCTGCATTGGGCAGCATTCGGCAAGCTTCGTGAAGTCTTCTCGTCATCCATACCACAGAGCCTGAAGACAAAAGTCTTAACAAAGGTAACCGACATAGCTCAAAGGATAAGCAAGCTAAAGTGGCAGTGGGATGGTCACATTTCCAGAAGAACCGATAACCGTTGGGGTAGTCGAGTTCTCGAGTGGAGAATTTGTTTAGGCAAGCATAGTATAGGAAGCCCTGTGGCCAGATGGAGTGACGACCTGCGAAGAGCGGCTGGAAGAAAATGGATGAGGAGAGCTGAAAACCGAGGTCAGTGGTGTGCATAGGAGAGGCCTACATCCAGCAATGGACATAAGCTGATGATGATGATGATGCCGCGTGAACTTGATAATCTCCTTTTTTACCCTTATTTTTTTTGAAATCGGTTATAAATACATTAATTTACTCCGAAACCTCTATTTATTTGCACAAAGGATAAAATGGCAAAGAGACAATGAAATATTTACCTTAATTGCTTTAATTTATACGGCTATTAGTACCGTAAACCACGGGATCCCACAATGAAGCGGCTCATAAAACGGGAGACGGGTTCTACTGACACGATGTCGTAGAATCAATTGTAGTGGAAATCTTTAGGAAAGATATATGTTGTTTTTTTTTTATTTTAGCAGTTAACGCCTGCTTTGCGTATATATATAACTAATACTTTGGATTATGATGCAGTGGTAAAGGTAGCCGAGTTGGTTAGAGGCATGTTCTGCGCAG
Source organism: Alsophila aescularia (assembly GCA_946251855.1). Taxonomy (NCBI): domain Eukaryota; kingdom Metazoa; phylum Arthropoda; class Insecta; order Lepidoptera; family Geometridae; genus Alsophila; species Alsophila aescularia. Next base: position 46,617,022 of record OX276379.1, read on the forward strand.
AGGCGTGGATGTATGCGGGTTCGTATCCCGTCCGTGGTTCAAATTTTTCCGTAAAGAAAATTATTAGATAAAAATTGTAGTTTCCTTTTTTTTACTTATACCAGAGGTTAGTATAAGTAAAAAAAATGAAATTTGTTGGTTGAACACATTGGTTCTTCTTGCGACCTAGCATCAAAATGTATTTCTTTTAATAAAATAAAAAACACGTAGTTTATCAAATAATTTTGTAGAGAAAAAATTGTATTACGGACGAGATTTAAACCCGCATCATCTATGCCTCTGTGCGGCATATTCCATTAACTAATTCGACTACCGTAACCACCGTGATTTAGTTAAGAAATTATTAGATATGTTCTCGCTAAGCAGGCGTTAGCGCTAAATCACAAAAACATTAAACACGTATTAGTATTTTGTAGAGCACGCTCGTATTCCTCGCGCACGATTCGTCAAATGACGTTGATAAATTAACACTCTATCAATCAACTTCCAATATCCCGGGTAAGGCTCCATCGTACCTACGTTTTTGTATAGGTACCTTGGACTGCGTTATACCTGATACACTTTCGTCGATATTCAAGCCTAACCAAGCAGGGACATAAAGATATTGTTATGTGGAGTTTCAACAATACACTGAAGCTATCGGTATTAAGTTATGAAGGCCAGTGTATAGTTACATTCTAATATATCCCTGATACACTTTCGTCGATATTCAAGCCTAACCAAGCAGGTAAATAAAGATTTTGTTATGTGGAGTTTCAACAATACACTGAAGCTATCGGTACCACAGAATAAATAATAGGTCGATACTAAGTTATGAAGGCCAGTGTATAGTTACATTCTAATTTATCCCTGATACACTTTCGTCGATATTCAAGCATAACCAAGCAAAGACATAAAGATTTTGTTATGTGGAGTTTCAACAATACACTGAAGCTATCGGTACTAAGTTATGAAGGCCAGAGTATAGTTACATTCTAATTTATCCCTGATACACTTTCGTCGATATTCAAGCATAACCAAGCAGAGACATAAAGATTTTGTTATGTGGAGTCTCAAAAAAATGTTGTGCATAAAACGAGCTCTTAGTATTAATTTTCAAGGTTTGAAAATATTTTAGTACTTTGTAATTCAGAGCAAGTTATCAGTACTAAATTTAAAGTAGTTTTTTTTAATGATACGTAAGCAAAAATAGTTTTAAATATTGATATAGGATCATTCAGAGTATCTACAAAGTTTTTATTCTATCTGACTTGTACTTTTTGAATAAACACGTTACGTTACTACGTTTGTGTAAGGTGAATTTTCGCGTGTCTACTCAATATTCTTAAGTATTGATACTTCTGGTTCGTTACCAGACGCGTACTTGGTATAAATACTTCGAACTCAACCCTTGACTTCTACCAGGTGCGCTTCAAGTCGAAATTGTGACGTGAATTATGGATTTGCGGATATTGTAAAGATCGTGCCATAATAGAAGGGAAAGCTCGTTAAGATAGAAATGTTGGAACAACTAAAAGCATTTAATGTGATGAATATACAATAATTGGTATATATTGTGTTATTTATTCTTTGCAATGCTTACATTTTGACACGAGAAATTCTCTTTCACTAATGAAAACGTAATAATTTGCTTAACTGTGCACTTACTAACTTGCTATATTCCGATCGTCAGTTCTGCAAATTCGTACATATAGTATTAACGGGAAGTTTTCCATTCTTTCTTTTGAAAATAACAAAGGAATTATAAATAAATAACTTTTACAACGCCCTGATAATTTCCACGAAATTTCGCAGGACGTTAGTTTGACATCCGGTAAGATCTTCGTACATGTAAGTACTAATAATATATGTAAGAATTTGCAGAACTGACGATCGGAATATAGCAAGTTACTTAATAAATTACACATTTATTACACTGATAGAAATATTTCAAAATTTCTGCGCTCGCTCTGCTCGCGCAGAAATAATTGCCTCATTTACATTCTGCCCCTGCCGGTGCTCCACGCGCTGCCGGCAATAATTCCCTTAATACTGCCGCCGCAGAATCGAGAGCAGTGTGTGTTCCTACCACTCACATCGCTTTCGACTTTCGGCAATGGCAGACGTCGAAATAATTACAGCGACCGGCGCTTTCTTCTTGCAATACATAGTTAGTGATGTTCATTATTTAAAAAGATATCAAATTCAATAAAATAAGATTTGTCGTCGTTTGCTTGCTTGTCGTATGAGGTAGTGCTGGCCTCTAGTGTTATCTGCCGAGTTAGTCAGGCCGCCCGAAGGCCTCTGACATGGCTTAACGACTACTATTAATCAATAACAGCCGGGAACGACAGCTTAACGTGCCCTCCGAAGCACGGAGCGATGGATAACCGCACATAACTTAGAAAAGTCATTGGTGCGGAGTCCAGAAACGAACCCGGTATCGTTGGATTCTAAGTCGCACTAGTAAACCACTACACTGCCAGTCGTCATTGTCGTCGTTCAAGATGGTAGATGATATCTACCCATCGTAATAGAACTCTGTTAATACCTACCTACCTACATAACTGATTTTTATGTGCATATACACTGGGGTAGGTAAACGGATTTCTAATTATATTCTAACTCGCTAAAATATAAATATAAATATATATATATAATCTAAACAACTTTTTTTTTGTGTAGAAAATAAGGCAGCACGCACGTCCGATTCGTTCAAACGCTCGCTAGGTAGGAGTCAGCGACGGAGCTGAATGTAGCACGCACTGTAAATGTAAGCCGTCCTTTGACATCCGCAGAAAAAACCGCTCATTTGGGGAGTGCCGGGTAGCGCGAGTAGCAGTGGTAGCAGCATGAGAAGTATCGTGTTTACATACTCATTCTGCCCACTTCCCTGCCCATTTTCATGCTCACTGCCGTGGAAGAGAGCTGAATGTAAACAGGTTATAACACATATATGTACCAAGCATATATCTTTATATAATTGATGGATATCGTCCACCATCTGCTACGAATACGAGTTTTATTTTTTGAATTAAAATAATAGGTATTATAATAATTATAATACCTATAGGTATATATATAAATAATTTTAAATAATTAACGTAATTAAGTATGTAGTGCAAGAAGACACAGCGCGGACGCAGTAATTATTTCGACGTCTGCCATTGCCGAAAGTTGAAAGCGGAGGAACACACACTGCTCTCGATCCTGCAGCGGCAGCATTTGGAAAATTATAGCCGGCAGCGCGAGGAGCAGCGGCAGGGGCAGAATGTAAATGAGCCATTAGTTTTTCACTAATAGAAATAGCCGTGGATTTTTTCGCTGGGTTCGCTCGGGATAATTACTATGCAATATAGAATCATGTTTTCTATTAAAATTGATATTTAAATTTATTTATTTTCGCTTTTTATGTCAAAATATTCGCGCTCTCTGCGCTTGTGATTTGTGTTAGTACGATAGCGCATCATTTTTATGTGATTCGTGATAATTATATTTAACTTTTACACTAATATACAAATATCTTTATGATGGTCTATAATTTTGTGATTTGTAATTTTATTTTTGATTTATTAAGGGAAATAGACAAAAAAAACATATGTCACTAATATCATATCCGCTTGCCGATGCCCATGCTGACATTCTTCCACATTCATAAAAATGAATTTTGATTTTGATTGACGTCAAAGAAATTTATAATACAGTACCAATAAAAAAAAGATTTTTAGTGTAGTTTTTTTTTAAAATGGTACTTAATGTTAACTTCTTTTTTAAAACTAATTAATATAAATATAGATATCTAAAACCACAAGTCTGATTTTGAAAATTCGTGCGGGGAACTACTAGTGTTGTATAACTTTGGAACCCTTCCCAGGATGGTTATAAGTGACGCCCCCCCCCCCCCACTCCAACTCGTTCAGCGACCTAGTCTTCTAAATATATTAAAACAAAAGTCTTGTTATTTACAGCATTATAACTCGGGAACGGCTGGACTAATTTTTAAGATCTTTGTTTCATTTGTTGGATTTGTTTTCGGTCCGAATACCAGAATAACAAGGTAGAAAAAATAAACGAAAAAAAAATGAAGATAAATCATTTTCTTATACATATTGTATAGAACAGCTTTTTTGATGATATCTCGAGAACAGATTCACTAATTTCGATAAATTGGAGGGGACGAGGATGGGGACAGCGGTGGATAGGGGGCGGGGAGGGGTGAGTGGAGAGGGTTGGAGGGCACGGGGGTATCGGGGAGGGATAGGCAAAATTTGTGCGCGTGCAAATACGCGTGGCTCAGCTAGTACGAATATGAAGATAAAGATAAAGAAAAACGGAAAAAGGGGCAAAGGTGGAACATTAAAGCTTCAAAATTTTTGGTATAAAGCGATTCACATTCAAATGAAACAATCAACACAGGAATGTTTATTAAATTCTAAATCCCTATATTTTAATTTGAAGCACAAGGCACCTACAGAATTAAGTGATTTGAACGATTCAAATCACTTAATTCTGTACGAGGAATTACTAATTACTTAGTAGAGTTGCTAGGTCTAATAGTCCCAAGGGTCTATAGAATGAAGCGAGCTAATAGGGAATCGCGGCAAATTAATTGGAATGCGAACACTCAACATGTGAATGTGTGAGACACTCTTAGAAACCTTGTGAAGAAGCGAATTAATTACTAGATCTCCTAAACCCTTAATCACAAAGCTCAGCTTATTACGAGTTCAAGGATTTTTCGCAATTTCGAGCCGACTTAACCTTAAAATTAGAAGTCCGCCTCAGCGCTTGACTAACTTCATATTGTTGGAAGTTTTTAGGCCCGCCCTGACGCCTATGATGCTGTGCTTGAAAGCAGAGATTAAGGTTCCTACTTTATTGGTGAGAATCAGAACATGTACACTGATGTCTCGGGCTGCAAATTCACTATAGAGCACAGGGTAGTGCTTTAAACAAAAAAATACTTAGCGTAGAAATACTGACGCAGTTCACTGTGAAAGCAAAGCGAAGTTGAAGCAGCGCCGCTTCAACTTCGTGCGAGATGAGATACTTACCAAATCAGTACTAGCATCTGATGTAATAAAATTTATGTCGATCGAAGTGAAACTTCTTAATTAGCGTCGCCGATCGATAGCAAAAGGGCTCCAGTAACGCCCCATTAATCCAACCAGTAGACGTTTTCAATTCGTTACCGATTGTGAACGGCCGGGACTGTCTATCTCAGATCGGACTTACGTAAGTTCTGGAGATACTTTATCAATTGATCCGAATACTATTTCAGAGTATTCGTTGGTAATGACATTTGAGTAAATGACTATCATCAACAATTCTTCATTAATAATTAACGGTCAATTTGTTTATCCAGTTGTCGCCTTCTGCGTTGCGGTGGAATAGTGTTCAAATGCAAACCAATATGTATTAACAAAACCAATACAGAAATTGTAAGTATAAAATTAAACTATTGGGTAGTTCGTTTACCCTCAATTTAAGTACCTTCCACGAAATTTGACATCAGATCAAGCAAAACGAAATATTTAGGTACTTCCTGCAAATAATTATCTACAGACAGATTTACGCCAAATCACGTCCAGCAAAACCAAAGGCTCACGTAGAATATTACAATACCATTCAGTTCCGCTTCTCCTAGAATAGACAATCCAACACAATTTGTGGTAGGTACTGCCCTACTCCTATAGATATGGTATCTTACCTAAAACCATGTGCAGGTATCTAGATAGCCACGACAAATTCCGTGGTCCACGAGAATGGGCTATCAAACCACCAACTAGGCAAGGAGGCGGCTGGTCATTTTAACTAAGCTTTTTATTTGCTGGTAGGTACTAAAAATAGAATACTACAGGTTTAAAAATAGATTCGCGACATATTTTTTTTAATATAATCCGAAAACCGGATGTTTAATCTTTTTTCTTCTGATTTTTTATTTATTCTCCTTTGGTCTACTGAGCTAGGTAATTATGAATAAAAGAGTCAAGAAGACAATCAAATAATCTTAAGTTATTATATTCATATTATATTAAATAGTTTCTCATTTTACTCGAGTAGCATACGAGTAATTTTATTTTATTGAACTAAATTCTACAATATTTTTGCCCGCTTACACCTTATTTGAGACAGCCTCTTGCTCTCTTTCCAACACCAAGCTCTCCGTCCAATGAAGTGAATTACGCCTGTTACAGCTAAAATAGGTGTCCGACACAGATTCCTCGTTTTACGAGCACTCTTTTGTCCCTTCCCGGTCGCTCTGATTTCCATTGCTGTCGAAACTTAAATCATCATAATTTATTCTCTAATCCACTTACCACAAACGTAAAGGTTTTTTTAAGATTAAAATTAAAATTATGTCTGATAGCAACGGAGCTTTAAAATTGCATTTCAACAAAAATATGTATACATACACATGCTTAGGCATATGGTCAAGCTATATGTATACATACACATGCTTAGGCATATGGTCAAGCTATATGTATACATACACATGTTTAGGTATATGGTCAAGCTATATGTATACGTAAACATGCTTAGGCATATGGTCAAGCTATATGTATACATACACATGTTTAGGCATATGGTCAAGCTATATGTATACATACACATGTTTAGGCATATGGTCAAGCTATATGGTCTACTTTTAATAATTATGTATCCTGTTTTCTGCGCCTTATTAAATAAATGAAATCGGTAGAGTCGGACTCACGCACCGAAGGTTCCGTACAAAAAAGTACTTTAATTTACTACGAATTTAAGGTTATCGGATTTTTCTCTTTACTTTGATTCTTGGCAAATTTCATGTTTCTAGGTCAATGGGAAGTATTTTATACAGGATTCAGATTCCCTTGCGAAAGTCAAAATATGCGGCATAAACAGCCGTATCTTTTTATTGCGATGACTGAGAAGTTGAGAAGTTTGTTTTTTTTATAGGTCTAAGGGACTTGAGTATTTGATTATAAATTTTACTTGATACCTCCACGCGTTCCTGAGAAAAAGGGGTCTTTAAAGATAGACAGACGGTCAACGAAGTGACCCTATAAGGGTTTATTTTTTTCTTTTTGAGGTTCGGAACTCCAAAAATAAATAAATTTCATTTAAATTAAATAACTATGCAGAGGAATCATCTGGATTTTGCGATTTATTCAGATGCAGTTTTAAGACAAGTTGTCAAACGTGGATATTAATCTACTTAATTATCTAAATTGTAGGTACTTTGTAAGGTCAGTAAAATAGATATAGTAAAAGTATTCTATCATTATATATTATAATAAACAACACATACTCGTGAACGGGTGCTGCTTATGGGGACTGGTCTAGCATAGTTTGATGCCAGTAAGCGTAAGTGATTGTGGGACATCTCATTGGCACTTTTATTTTCTATATTTGATACTAGCTTTCCCGCCCGCGACTTTGTCCACGCGGACTACTGTTTATCGGGAAAAAATGCATCCTATGTTCTTCTAGGATATTAAAAACCAATGCAAATGTACAGTATTCGCAGCCAATCTATACGTTTGTGAAGTTAGGCTCTGTGAACGATTGCGCAGGTACTGCTGTGGGGATAAAACAGCATAAAGTAAGAGCGAGATAGAATATCCGAAGAACGTAAGCGAGTGAGCGAGGCAGTTATACAATGCTGTCTTCGCCTTCAACATTGGGATTGTGACTGAAAAATAGTACTTTGCGCAGCGACTAGCAGATAACTTCCGAGACACATACTTCGGCTGCGACTACAGGTATGGCACCAATGCTCTTGAATTTTTTGACAGACTTGTTATTTCGTTTCCATGGCAACCGTTCTTTACAGCGAGTAATCAACATTTTCCAGTTTAACCGTAAAAAAATACAATTTTCGGGGATAAAAAGTATCCCATGTTTTATTCTAGGGTATAAGCAAATCTCCATTTCAAATTTCATCAAAATCCGTCCAGCCGTTATGGTGTGAAAGCTCCCCAAACAAACAAACAAACAAACAAACAAACAAACAAACAGACAACGTTTCACTTTTATATATTGGTATGGTTTTACATGTATATTTTACTCCAGTAAGCGTAATTTAACCTCATTGATAACTATTATGTAAATTTCAAATATTATAAAATGAATGAGAGAACAAAAATGGTAAAAATGCTCATTTACGCCAGTAAGTGTACCTAATACAACATCTTATAAAAAAAACATATTGCTCTCTCCTCTAACGGGCATATTTCCGAAGCACCAATTTATATTGTAAAACGATTCTCAAAATCGTTACATTGCATAGTGTGTTAGTAAATTTCACATAGTTTACTATATTCCTTTATTGCAGCCCGCCCGCGTTATTATTCCGTGGGCATATTGTTTCGGACACCGCGCATTATTAATGTGTTGCCCGTGACTGTCCACACAAACATGCCGTGACCCATGGATGTTTATTTATTTTTCCGTATGTTTGGTTTTCCGTATAAATAACATAATAATAATATAATTTTGAATAGGCTCTCGCCAGAACTCTCGCTTCGTCGTCCCTTCCCTCCTCTACAGAATAAATAATAGCTTCCACTCAGTAGATCAGTAGGCAGGGGGGGTTTTCTGGGCATTAAGTAATGAAATACCTAGTTGATATCTACAAAAAAAAGCATAAGAGAGGGTTGTGTATTTTTTAATGATGCCCCTGAACTAATTTAGCTTCCACGCCGTTAAGAAATGTATGTGTGTAATTTATCAGAGTAGTGTTGACCTCTGGTCTGGCTGACAGGCTGCTCAATGTTATCTGATGTGGTTTAACGATTTCTATCAATAGTTAGGGATCGATAACTTAACGAGCGATGGAAAATAAGTGTTGTTGTTCTATTTGTCCAAATAAAGTACCAACTAATTTTATCTTTCTATATATCTATCCGTGCGAAGCCGGGGCGGGTCTTCCTATCCCGTATCTCCTATAGGTACCAATCTAGTTAGTTTGAGCTTCCTCCTTAAACTATAATGCATTTGCTATGTAGGTATAATGTTTTGTTTAAGGTTTTATACTGTCGTACCATTTTGTCTATAGTATTATTCTGTTTAACGCAAGGAGTTTGAATTACGGTTACTGTTAAAGGGTTTAACGCCAGTAAGCGTAATTCAAACTCTTATGGTTTAGAAAACCGGGTGGGGCTGTTTCAGGGCGCACGGCCTTTTGTTTGTCGTGAAACGTCTACGCTACGTCTAGAATTTTAAAATGGGTTATTATTTTTTTGAGTTTATTGGCAATTTTCTTAATTTTAGCATTTTATACCCGTCGTAACTTGTAAAAAAACGCCAATAAGCGTAATTCAAAATTATCGACAGCAGTAATTTTGACCATAGACAACTGGCACTATTACTCACGTACTTGACAGATTTGTTATTGTTTCGTGTATTATTAGCATAACTAGAGCATTTCCTACGTCAGTGATTATTAAATATTCTGTGATTTCGTTTCCATGGCAACGTTCCATATCCAAAAGAAATGAGTTTTTTTTGCAAAATTTGATACCTTTGGTTACATTATTGCAATTCACGAAGGGAAATATTTTTTTTTGAAAAATAAAATACTGGTGGTGTTACTCGCTGAAAATTAAGCTTTTTGTATGTAAAAGATTTTTTATAATCGGGTTTGTATTTTTTGAGTTCATTCAACTTCATTCATTACAAACTAACAAACAAACAAACAAATCTTTCCTCTTTAGAAGTGTAGACTAGCTTTAACCCGCAACTTCGCACAGATTATAAATATTATCACGCAAAAAAAAGCATCCTATGTTCATCCGGGATATTAAAAACCAATGGAAAAGTATAGCACCAACGCTCTTGATGCTGTTTGACAGAGTTGTCATAATTTCGTTTCCACGGCAACTGCGGCATGTCATTCCGTTCCTTACAGCGATTAATCGTCATTTTCCAGATTTCCCGTGGCAACTTACAATTTTCCGGGGTAAAATGTATCCCATGTTGGTTTCTATATTGTACTGTACCTACCTATTTACAAAGTTTCATCAAAATCAGATCAGCCGTTTTGGCGTGAATTATGGAGGTCGCTGCCGGAGGATTTAAAAAAAACCGAAAAGATTTCTAATAAATTTAATTAATATAAAAGTTACAATTAGTTTATAATATAATACTAGTCTATGTTCGGACGAAGTGGGTACCGAAGTGAAGCCGCTGAATAGGTAGCTTAGGCTTGAAGGCTTCCGCGGGGCGAAGTGCTGCTGCATCAGCAATCTGCGCAGTCACGTACGCCAAAGGCTTCCACGAGGCAAAGGTGCTGCATCAGCAATCCACGCAAGTCACGTACGCCATCGCTCTATTGAGGTCACAGCGACCGTTTACGTGGAAAGTGCATTCTAGGCAAATTTAGTGTAGGTAGATTGCCTAACACCTCCACCCTCAAATCAGCAACTATTTGAGCACTCTGAGCGAAAATGTTGCTGGCTTTGAAGCATGGCCTTTAAGTTTGTCAGGATCCTCGTAGGGGTGGTTTTCAGGTGAAATCTTATCATCAGATTGGGGTTTAGTCCCATCTCGTTTCGTGCACAGACTGTATTTCCGTATAATGGTTAAGGAAATAAGTATAGCTGCACAGAAAAGTGTTCCATAAAATGGTATCGTCGTGTGGTACAGTGTGGTGTCCACGTGGTCCATTTGAATTGGTTGCTGCATAATAATTTTTTCTTCAATAGAGTGTAGTCCTTTTAGATTTATTGAGTTCAGTTTTATATGTGGAATTTCGATGTGTTGATTGCTCTCATAATTATTGTTCGGTATTTCGGTTATCAGCAGGGGTTGACCTTTGACTCGATCGTTGATATTGATGATGGTGAATTCTTCAGTGCGTAGAAGACATTTCAGGGGTATGGTGGCGAGATAGCTTCCATGTAGGGTGATAAATTCCTGTCGTTCGCATTGCAGTTCGGTCTTCGTTGGTTTCGGGAAGTTAAGAGAGTAGTGTTGGTCGTCTAGCTGCTCCATAGCTTCCTTTTCGAGAGTGACTTTGGTAGGGCGGCATGTCTTATCCAGGGTTTGGTGGATGATGATGTTCTGGATACAGTCTGGATATCCTCTCGGCAGATGGTTGACCTTTTCTTCACACAGGTGGTGGTGGTTGAACTTCGGGCATTCAGCCTCTATGTACATGAAAGTCTTGCCATTGGTTGCAAGGAATGGGTAAGGAGGAACAAAGGTTTGTGAGTTTTTGTTAGGAACTAGGGATAGTTTATAAAAATCAAACTGACTTGGTGAAACAATAGGAATTTTGAAAATGATGACTATCTTATTACCTGCATAATAATAGCCTGATTCTATGATGTTATAATATTCTCTTAGATCCGTCTCTAGTACCTGATCTTGGCTATATACTAACTTTAGTTTACTTATCATATTCCTTAAATTGTCTATACTTAACATGCTATGATGTGTGCTCGATGCACGTATAAAAGCTAAAATATTTTCTATTCTGTTTAATTCTATGAATAAATCTTCAGCGTTTTCACTGATTATTGCTAATAGCTGAGCAAACTTCGCATATTTAAGAAGGCTGGTGTCAGCATAAGCATTGTTATCTAAAATTAGTTGCAAACTACCGTTAATTCTCTCCTGGTTTTCTGATATTTTAGTAAGTAGAATTGTATGTTGAGTCATCCAATCTTTGTTAAGACTGATATGATCATTTACTTCGGACACCATCTTATTTTCGTTACTTTCTAATATCCTTATCGCATCATTATATTTCTCGGCATCTGTATTGTCCAAATTACCAGTAATGCTTTTGACCAAAGATCCTAGACCGTCTATAAGGCCTCTCTTACTTCTTAAATGGTTGGGCTCTAGTGTGTTAAGTTGATTATTGATTTTGGTTAATTTAGTGAAAAGGTAGTCAATTTGTAGCTCGTATAAGTCAAGTGTATCGTTGCTAAGATGAGTTTCAAAAAGTTTCAGTTGGGAGCCTACCGAGTCAAGTCTATCTTTAATGTTGGTTAAGTCAATAAATTGAAGGAAGGAATGATAGTGCGTAATAAGTCGAGCTTGTCCTAGTTTGAAAGGAAGTATACCAGGTCCATTGTCAAGACTTTCAAGTCTTATCTCGTGTCCCAGCGTTAGGTGGATTATTATCAGGAATATCCTGCAACAATTTGGCTGATTTAGGTACACGTTTAAGTCGAGATTTCGCAATGGGTCCTTTCTTTTTAGAAGTATATATGTGAATAGGTAAATCCGCTAAAACTGTGTCTTGAGTGTATCGAGAGGCAAGTTTATTCCTGCTTGCTAAGGGGTTAGTTATGAAGACCTGCTGGTCTGGCTGATATTCGACCTCGGGTTCTCTATTTTTGTTCCTAGTCTCCATTATTTTTGTACGATTTTCTAGAGCCGTTTCGTTTAATTTATCGTAAACTGCTTTCATCTGGTCTCTGTGGGATAGAATGTATTGCTGCATTAAATGTCCAGTCATGTCAATGTCAAAAGGATCTCTAGGATCAAAATGTCCTCGGACTATGTCATGGGGCCTACATTTTGTAAAACTATGTACTGAGCTGTTGTATGCTAGGATGGCATAAGGCATTAAGTTAACTGTTGGTTCGTCATTCTGTCTCAGTCTTAAGATTCGTAGATTTTCTAACAAGGTTGAATGAAATCTTTCTATAATTCCATTGTCGTTAGGGGCATGGGCTAAAGTTTTATGGTGGTTTATCTTATGTAGTCTTATAAATTCAGCAAACATCTGGTTTGTAAATTCGGTCCCATTGTCAGTCACAATTGTTAAGGGCAGGCCATGATGTGTACTGTAATTTAATAGTCCTTGCAGGATACTAACAGCGGTGCCATCACGTAGGTGGTAAGCTTGTCCATACTTTGAAAACGCGTCTACAAAGGTTAGATATTTCTCGTTATGTGCTGTGAACAAATCCATGTGTACAATCTCGAGGGGTTTTGTCGCGGGAGGTACGATATTAAATTGCGGTCTGATGGGGTGTCTATCATATTTCATCTGACCACAAACTGTGCATTCATTGATGTACTTTGTTATCTCTTCTTTCATTTTAGGCCAATAGTATCTGTGCGAAAGAGCCAGATAACATTCATTTATTCCTCTATGATTGGTTTTGCCTTCGTGATAGTGCTTAATGATCTCCTGTTGTCTGAGATATTCCTTAACGTCCTCTAGTTCAGTCTTTGCTAAGACCAGATTCATAGCGGAACTCTTAAAGTTATTTTGGATGATTGGGAGGATTGAATACATTCCTAGAGGGGGTGTAATTTTAAGGGCAGTTTTAACCTTTGGGTTAACGTACTCTTTAATAGCATTAACTACATCCTGTTCGAGATTGGACTCTGCTACTTGTATGAATGTGCGGGTGTGTGTATCAAAAGGCTTGGTTGCTGTCGTTCGTCTTTTAATGTCTCCTACTATAGTGAAACATATTTGTCGGTGAAACTTATTCAGGGGTTCGTCAGTAATGGGGACTTCCAGGACGGGATTCTCATTGCTGGTGTGAGCTGTTACTGTAGAGGAGTCTATTTGTGAGGGTGCGTTGTCCGTGGGGTTAGCTATCATTGAGTCTACTTCTTCATTATTAATTTCTATACGGGACAAAGCGTCGGCGTTCGTATTAATTTTTCCTTTCTTGTATACTACTGTGTAGTCATATTCGCTCAACTTGAGCCTCCATCTTGTGAGTCTGGAATTAGGTTCCTTAATGTTCATAATCCATTGAAGGGGCTTGTGGTCTGTGAAGATTTTAAATTTGCGACCGAAAAGGTAGGGTCTAAAATATTTTGTTGCCCATACTATTGCTAACAGCTCCTTTTCAATGGTACTATAATTTATTTCATTTTCATTCAAGGTACGAGATGCGTAGCAAATGGGTTTATCTGAACCTACAAGTCCTTGGCTGAGCACGGCTCCAATTGCCAAGTTAGAAGCGTCTGTGGTTAAGATGAAGTCTTTGGTGAAGTCTGGATATTGCAGAATTGGGTCGTTGGTCAGTAATGTCTTACATTTTTCAAAACAGTCCGTATACTCAGAGTCAAACGTTATCTTATTAGATTTCTTTAGGCATTTAGTCATGGGTTTAGTGATGCGGGCAAAGTCCGGTATAAATTTTCTATAATATCCCAAAAGTCCTAGAAATTGTTTTATCTGCTTGGGGGTCTTTGGAAGAGGATATTTTTTGATAGCTGCAATTTTATCAGGATTCGGTTTAATACCGTCTCTACTGATTATGTGGCCCAAATAGGCGGTTTCCAGCTTCAAAAACTCAGACTTGTCCATCTGGATTTTAAAGTTGGACTCCCGCAATCTGTTGAATACTTTCTCTAAATTAATCATGTGTTCTTGCAATGACGTGCTAAAAACGATGATGTCATCGAGGTACACCAGGCAAATCTCGTTTTGTAGGCCTCTGAGCACATTGTCCATCACCCTTTGGAAAGTTGATGGAGATTTTTTTAATCCCATTGGCATATGCATAAATTCGAAGTGCCCGTGTTCTACGTTGAAAGCGGTCTTGGGTACGTCGTTAGGGCTCATCTCTACTTGATAGAAGCCTGAAGCCAAATCAAGTGTAGTAAAATATTGGCATCTACCGAGTTTGTCAAGGACATCTGAAATATTTGGGATAGGATATTTATCATCGATAGTCTTGTCGTTCAGTTTACGAAAGTCTACGACTAGCCTCCACTTTTGCTTTCCGGATGCGTCTATCTTTTTAGGAACTACCCAAATAGGTGAGCTCCAGGCAGAATCAGAAGGCCTGATTATACCCTGCTCCAGCATCTTTGTGATTTGATCTCTAACTTCTTGACGATGTATAAACGGATAGCGGTAGCTTTTCGTATAAACTGGTGATTCGTCTGTAGTTTTAATTTGATGCTTGATTTTGTTGGTAAAAGTCAAGTTCTCGCCGTCAATGTAAAAGACGTCAGCGTATCGTCCGCACAAAGTCTCTAAGTTCGCTTTTTCCTCAGCGTTCAAATGATCGGTACGTAGTCGAGATAGTACTGAACTAGTCCGACTAGGGTCTTGTTCGGTACTTGTGCACTCAATATTGAACAAATCAACTTTTACAGTCCGGTCAAACGTCACAGTCATGTCAGAATTCGTTGGATTTTCAATCTCTATAATGCCTGTTTGGTCTGTTACTGCCGTGACGCATTCGTGAATGATGCAATTACACATCATTTGCTCGCAAACGTAGACATCACCATCGGGGTTGCAGATAGGCACGTTAATTAACCTAGTCGAATTAGCAGGGATTGTTTCCTGGTAATTAGCCTTTCTACAAGTGTAGCAGGAAAGGGGTATATTCGCGTGATCTGTCACTAAAAAGTCGCGTTTCAGATCGATTTGAACTCCGTTTAACAAATCTAACCCTAGTAACCCGTCAAAGTGATTGTGGAATTTGTAGACAAAGAGTTTAATTTCTTTATGATCGTTAAATTCAGAAAAGTTAGGTACTGTAATTGAATGGTGATGTGTGCTCGTTACCCGAGACTTAGTGACCTCAAAAGGATCAAAATTCAAGGGCACATGTGGAAAAAACTGTTCCACGGCTTCGGGACTAATGAAAGATTGGTTTGCGCCGGTATCTACGAGGAGTTTAAGGGGAGGTTCAGATATCTGTATATAACGTAACTCCCTTTTTGACTGTAAATTAAGTTCTATTCTGGTTCGAGGTTGGTGCGACCCTTGAGAAAATCCGATTCATTTTGATGTTGGTTAGTCGAAGGTGGGGCCTCTAAGGCATTCGTCATGTCAGTATACTGGGCATTGTCGTAGTAACATTCGGGGCTGGTCTGATCGTAGTCATAGTAAGCGCCATAGGAAGGGTCATTGTAAGGATTGTCAGTCATCTCACTGTAATAATTTGGATAATAAAACGTCTGATCACCATCCGCTGTCTCGTTGAAGTTCATTTCACGGGATTTAAAGTAGTTATTTGGCGGCGGGTTTCCAAATCTACGCCAATCATGTCCTGTTAATGCAGGAGGAAGTGTTTTAGTCACGAAATGACTTACACCACTCATTGGTTTTGGGCCTGTATTTTGAGGAACATTACGCGGGGGAAATCTGAACGCGTTCTGAGGGTTGTAGTTAGGCGGGGTTGCGCGGAACATCTGTTGGGTTCTAGTGGGCATACGTGGTTGATAAAAAGCAGGCTGATGGAAAGCAGGCTGCTGCTGCTGCTGCTGCTGCTGCATCATCATTGGTCTTTGCCAACTAGGTTGGGGATGCCCAAAATTAAACGGTTTAGGGGCTGCAAACGAAACCAAAGGAGAAGTCTTTTGTGTGCCGGCAGCTTGCTGCTGCTGTACTGATGGGGCCCTTCTATCAAATGATTCGGTCCTTTGTTGTAGGTACATCACGTTAAGTTCTTCCTGGACAAATTCCAGTGCCTTTTCAATTGTTGCGGGTCTCATATATCGAATACGAGACCCTAGAGGTTCTTTCAGACCCCTCACGAAAGATTGTAACGTTAATTTTCTATATAGTTCACGTTTGGCCTCGATAGTAGTGCCAACGTTTTCGTGTAAAGTGACATACGTCATAAGGGTGCTGAAAAGGTTCTGGCACTTGTCATAAAACTCTACAGGTGTGCTATTTCCTTGATTAAGTAAGGACAGGTCATTATATAGTGCGGTCTCATCTCGTTGGTCGGAAAAGTTGTTAACTAGAGCATTACGAATACCCAACCAACTTTCGGGTATTCCGTTTGAGTTAATAGTTCGCGCAGCATTACCAGTAATTTTGTTCAAAATACCATTTATTAAGCATAAGTTGGTTAATTCTGCGCCCGCTTCCCTACTCATATATTTAGTCACTATCTGGTCACATATCCGAATAAATCTTGTAAGGACATTCGGATTGCCGTCAAAGTCCGGCACAGGGCGTAAAGCCTTATAAATCGTGTCTGGATCCATTTTCGTATAGCTAGATTTATCACAAAATAATCTATCTAAATTTAAATCGTCCTCTGATTCTAGAGAGCTTACACTTCTATTTAAATCTAGTTCCTTATTCCTACTAATCTGTCTTAAGGAGACAGATTTGTCCGTGTTTCTCCCGGGATAAAAAATCTTGAAGGGAAGGATTTCCAAGGAAGCAACACAATAGGTACAATAATTTCAATGTACTTACAACATTATCCTGTTCGGTTCCACTGAAGTTCAAGTGTAGTCCCCGGCCGCGCGCCTTCCAAAGTTCGGATCTTAGATGAGGTACTTGATAGTACGAGCAGCAACCATGCGGGATCTCTGGATAACGATTTGGGTTTGTCCTTTTTCTCGCGCGTGCACTGCTTCTAAGATCCTACCGACTGCGCCAATTATGGAGGTCGCTGCCGGAGGATTTAAAAAAAACCGAAAAGATTTCTAATAAATTTAATTAATATAAAAGTTACAATTAGTTTATAATATAATACTAGTCTATGTTCGGACGAAGTGGGTACCGAAGTGAAGCCGCTGAATAGGTAGCTTAGGCTTGAAGGCTTCCGCGGGGCGAAGTGCTGCTGCATCAGCAATCTGCGCAGTCACGTACGCCAAAGGCTTCCACGAGGCAAAGGTGCTGCATCAGCAATCCACGCAAGTCACGTACGCCATCGCTCTATTGAGGTCACAGCGACCGTTTACGTGGAAAGTGCATTCTAGGCAAATTTAGTGTAGGTAGATTGCCTAACACGTGAATGCTCCCTAAACAAACAAACAAACAGACAACGTTTCACTTTTATATATATGATATAATTGACTAGTCTAGTAGGTAATATATAAATACATAAAATATTTATAGATTATTTCTAGGTTCTTGTTTTCATGGAAAGCACGGTTTGTATTTCGTAAGCAAATGTAAATCTTTTAATTTTCATATCGCTTTGAATAGTATTCTATACCTATAAACATATTACAAGGCAGCAAAGAGCAAGTGCCGGGCATGTTTGATGCGGGTTCGATTCTCGTCCGAAATTCATATATTTTTTCTTGAGAATGCATCTAACATTAGAACATATTGTACCTACTAAAATTCTACAAAATTTGCACAAAGTTCTATTCAAGTGCACATAAATTGATTGCGCTCTACTGTGACGATCCGTTTCTTTTTAATTCAATTGAATCAAGTTAAGTAAATTGAATTGCATTAGAAAGGCTTCGTCCAATTGGAGGATCAGAGTTGCGATGCAGTTATAAAGGAAAATCTAATCTTATTTCCAATAGAACCCAATTTCACGAAGCCAAATGTCCACCGGAAGAGATGATAATATGATATATTATTACCAGTATTATTTATATGGGTATACTAGCTGTGCCCGCGGCTTCGCCCGCGTGGTATTTCTCTAGGTTGAAAGTACTCTGTGTGCTATAACAAGACCTAAAATTTAACATTTGATCAAACTTCCTTATGCCGTCAAAAAGGTTTTTATCGCTCGGCTTCTATTTATCGGATTGAGATATCAAGTAGCCCAGTTTTTAAGTCAATTCATTAGCTATCCAACAATGCAAAAAAAATACCGCATCGCAATCGGTCCGGTAGTTATTACGTGATGCTCGAACAAACATACAGACAAACAGACATACACGACTTAAAAAAATGTTATTTTCTTGTCCAGTAGCTTATTTTAAGTACCCTTGACCTTTTTATTTAAATTATCTTCATTTTAAAGTCTTTTTTGGTACTTACTGTTTTATTATAAGTAAAGATAGTTATTAAAATTTTACCATAACGAAGAAGCCCTAAACATGTCTTTTAGGTACTGAATGAAGGCAGCATCACGCTTTCTAAAAATGAGTTGTTAACTGACTGCGTCCAGCGGCTTTGCTGGCGTGGACATCTTTCTGTGATAAAATTATCATGTGTTCCAAGACCTACAGACAAACATTTATCCAATTCAGGTTTAGCTGCCGTGCCGGGTTTAATTATAATTATTATTTCCTATTTAATTATTATTTTCTGGAAGCTAGTCGTACCGGTGTGTCGGATGATCCCAAAATGCATTCATGCAATCATTATATTATTACACGACTGCCCAAAAAAAGGAGAGTAATGTTTTTTAGAATTCATGTATTTTTGTATGTATGTTTGTGAGTTTCTTTATTCCACCATAACTTTTAAATGCCTGAACAGATTTAGACGTATGGGATATCGTTAGAATCCTTACATCCCCTTGAGTAACAGAGGCTCCGTTTTTTTTTTTTGAAAAAAAAAAAAAAAAAACAATTTTTCTGCAGTATGGCTCCAATTTCAAAGCCAAAAAAAAACTTCGTATCCGTATTTTACAATATGGGCATCAAAGTGAAGGCCTTGATAAGCACAACAGTATATAATTTATTGACATAAGTTTATTTTTGGACACGCCTATTCAGGATAGGCGTGTTTTTTAGCTAATAAGCTAGTTATTTTGTAAGTCATGTTATATTAATATATTACGTGTAATTGAATTCTACGAAAACATGCGTTACAATAACGAAGTAAAATGAGATAATTTTACCAGTCAAATTAGCGAGTGAGGGAGTACTCGAAGGGAGGAAGCCAAGTTTTGATTGAACCCTGCCGGAGACGAATATCGGAGGTCATGACAAAATAAAGTTCACGTCACGTCTTCTTTAGGGTAGCCATTATATTTAGCCATCTAGGACAAACAAACCATTTTATGTTTAGATAGATAGATTATCTCTTTATTGAACACCTCAAGTACAAAGAGAAATTAAATCTAAAAATATAGTTTAACAGTGAGTGTCACAAGGGGCGATTTGTTTCGACTAGCTGTACCCGCGGCTACTATAAGTGCTTTGTAGGACTTATAATACCAATATACCAACATTTGATCAAAATTCTTTCAGCCGTCAAAAATATTTTGATCGATTGCTTGTCACGTAACGCATGGGATTAAGGAAGGGGAGAGATAGATTTCCCTTAAATGGGAATAAGAAGAGGTATCTACGTGTTACGCTTTTGGGTGACGTAACGAACGTTACTCTTTGCGTTATATTATGACGTATCGCTTGGAGGTAAAATCAAAGGTTATCTAGAGTGAGATAGGGGTCTCACCTCTTTGCTCTACGCTGTGACGTAATGCTCAGAGGAAAGATATATAGCCATAGAAGAACGTTATGACATAACCCTCAAGGAACAACTGGATGGTAGTGGTAAGGTAAGATTTTGAATTACCTTACTTCCAGTTAGAAACCTTTAGTCTATGACTAATGGACCGTAGAGGTAAGGCGTTATCTTACAGTTTGCAAGATTATGAATTACGCTTACCTCCGTACTAAGGCCACTAGTAGAGGGTATGAAGTCTTATCGTTCTACGACAATGGCTTGCCACTCTAGAAGAATAGCCGTAAAATTATGGATGGGGATTTATGCTTTTTAGACATAAATCTTTAACCTGGCTATAGTAGGCGTTACGACGAACAAACATTAAAATTAAAGAATAGATATTATGTATATCAATACTCTTTGATTTTAAATATAATGACAAGACACTAGGATCTATAAGATATGTTGAAGATCTGTTCATGGTATTTAGGAGTGACAGAATTACTCCAAGATATCTTTATAGAATAACTAGAGGGAAATTCGGAGGTTTACCTCTAGGTACTCTATTAATCAGAGACTATCTTGAATAATCTATAGATAATTGAGGCAATCTATAGAATTACTCAAATCAGTCAAAGGAAATAAATTTTAAGACCAGACTCCTAAAGGTTAATGAATTTTGGACTCCAAAGTGTCCCTATCAGATTTCCCTAAATTTATTAAATTGAAGGCCTATCCTATATATACCTATCCTATATATCCTAGGCTTCCTATATTTAATTATGTCTAAAAGGCAAATATTAATACGTAAGGTTGGTAAGGTGGTGGGGTAAATTATTCTTCGTCTGGAACGAGCGTAGTATCTGAAACTGTTCGAGAGGAAGGCGGCAACTCGGAGAGGATGACAGCAACTCGGAGAGCAGGACAGCAACTCGTTCTCAACTGCCTCGGAGTAGGTTCTCGGTCTGATGAGGAGTTTCGGTCTCCAACTTCAATCTTCGGCGATGTGGTGGAACTGGTCCTGGAGCCATCTTAATTCTCGGAGATCTGTGGGTAAATCAGGTGCCTAGGGGCACTTTAACTTCCATACCAGATCCCAACGGACGAGCTCCCTTCAAATTAAATCCATCTTGGTTTTCGGCAGGTGTTCCTCCTCCGAGGAACTTCGGGGTCCGGTGACTTCACCTCCCAGGCGAAGTCGTCGTAGCTAGTAGAGAATTGATGTACTGCAGTCTTGTAGATCTTCTTCAATAATCTATGAGTTTAAGGGGGAATATTTAAAAATAGTTTCACTTTTCCATTTCAAGATTCACTTTTACCAATGAATATACACTTTTAATTTTTAATTCACTTTTTCTATTTATTTTAACAGTTTATACATAGATTTTAAAAAGATCAAAAGATCTTAAGAGGAAATCACTTGTTTACTTTATCATTTCTATATGATACTTGTTTGTTAGAAATTTAGATGATAACTAATTTTTTCACAATTTCACAAATTATTTAAAATATTTCCAGGCTTTCTCAATGATTTTTGCTCAGCTTCTATTCATCGGATTGAAATAACAAGTACCCCAGTTTTAAAGTCAAAACATAAGCTATGTAACAGTGAAAACCGCATCGCAATCGGTCCAGTAGGTTATACGTGATGCGCGAACAAAAATACAGACAGACAAACAGACAAGCAGACAGACACGAATTTTAAAATGTTATGTTCTTGTTCAGTAGCTTATTTTTGTACCCTATACCATTTCTTTTTTAATTATCTTCTTTACACAGACTTTCGTTCCTATTGCTTTATTATAAGTATAGATAGATAGATTACACTGAAAGTCTACCATTTTTAATAAAACAACAACAATCCAAATCAATTAAGAAATCTTAGAGATTACCTTAATGTAGGTAGGTACCTACCTCTGTATCTTTAAATATACGTTGTGGCTTTTGGAGAAAAGAGGCCAATGCACGCGGACAATATAATATATGGCAACTCTACCCATGTAAAGTTCCTTTGAAATTCCATAAAGTTCGCTGTGTTATATAAATACTTTCATATCTTCAGATTTGAAGGAGTCTTAAGTATTGTACCGACTGGAACAGGTCTGTATATTGGCACTCTTAACTTTGTTCCTATTTTGGAATCTTCTTAAAACTTTTCCTTTGTTGAAAATTTGGGATAACAACATTTCTAACAAATAAGTTTAATAAAAAGAAGCTCCCGACTGAAAACATACTTAGTTACTTGTTTTTATTTTGTTATTTAATTGAAGCCCAAAACAACCGTTAAAAATAAAGGCAGGTAATAGTAATTAATTAAATAAACTTTAGTTTAAGTATGATAGGATATATCTAGGTATATTAACAGTTTAAAAATTTAATTAATTTAATTACGTGTTACCCCAATGTCGTTTTGTTGAATTCTACCTATCCTAAGCTAATCAATTTCTCGCCGCTCGCTGTCTTCGACTGAGGTCAGAGTGTGGTGGGTATGGTTTTTTCGTCCACATTACATGCACACAACCCGCTAAACTCAACAAAAATTGTGCATTTTTTACAGCAGACACGTACCTAGTACTTGTCACGTACTTAGTTTGATAAGTTCTAACTTGGTACAGCTAGAGGTAGTTACAGAGTCAGTTAATAGTTGTTGGTGTGTACCACCTTGTTGACGATAGGTCTGTGTTGGCACTAATAGCTTGTTACCTTTGTGGCTGGTTGAGTTAGTTGAGCTTCGGTCACACGAAGCGAATATTCGCTGCGAATGCGATCGCCGTGAGCAAACTCCCTTGGTGAGCCCACCTACTCACACGCACACCTACTCGCTGCGACTAAGATTCATTCTCCGCGATTGATATCACCGCGAGTTGAATTGCGCTTGTTTAATTATTTCTCGCAGCGATTGCAGCGATATGCGTAGAATATTTTTGTAATCTGTGGGTTCTTCTTCAGCCAATTCCTTTAAAAGAGAATTGGAAGCCATGAAACTTGCTGTGGTTGGTCCATTTATGAGACATTTTCTCCTCCGCATTTCCTCTGCTAGCTCCGCACATACCAACCACATCAACTGTTTTAGAAGTGCGCGACGAGGTTAAACGACATTTCTTTGCTTGTGGTACCAACCGGTACCGGTGGTAGCGGTAGAGCAGCGCATGCATCTTGCTTGTAAGAAAAACGCCACACGCAGCAGAACTACACTAATACTATAAATCAGAAAAGTGTAGCCACTGTGCGTAAACAATTTATACTCTCTTATCGAGCAGAAAACTTCGTATGCGGGATGCAGAACTCCATACTTTAGAACCGTTTGCTCTCTGCGTACCTAAAACGCAGTGTGCCTTAATCGCGTTGTGCCTAAATGTCATTTCAAATAAGCATTTGGACTACATAGCTATTCGTCTGTGTCGCTATTATTCTAAATCTTACATTGCCCATTTCGCGATACGACTATTTCGTTATCGGTCTATTTCTCATATTGTCTATTTCGCCATACGACTATTTCGTTATTGACCTATTTCTTACATTGTCCATTTCGTGATACGTCGAAATAGATGTGATATTTACATCTATTTCTTACACTGTCCATTAACTGACAGTCCATACAAAACGAACATAAAATGCATAAAAACTGATTAGTGCCATCTGTCTTTAGAAGTGTGTGTGTTTGTAACTCTTTCACGCTCAAACGCCTGAACGGAGTTGGATGAAATTTGGTACCAGGATAGCTTATATCCTAAATTAACACAGGCTCTTTTCATCATCATCATCCATCACAATAGTCCACGCGGGTGAAACCGCGGGGGCGCAGCTAGTCTATCATAAAATGTAGGTCTATTCCTAACCTTAATCAATCATTCCGAGTTAAATCATTTCAAAATTCCGCACTTGTTAGCAGTCCAGACCACTCTGCCAAGAAATCTGCAAGAGCCAACTAACAATTCAATTAAATAATTCAACAAGACGCCATCGCCAGCTCCAACCGAGTACGCAGTTATTAAACTTTAATTTAAGAAAAGGAGCTGGGGGCTGAATAATTTGCGATTTAAGATTCAAAGAGGTTTAAGAGCTGTCGAGTAATTGATATCAATTAGGCCTGCGTCGGCAGCGGGTGGCCGCGGGCCCTTACAATGCTCTATCTATCTATCCTCTCGGTGCTCTCCCTATCTTGGCTAAGCAATAGCCTCGGGAAACTCCAGCCCAGATCGTCCTGTTGATAAATTGTTTTGGCCAACTCCATTAGTTCTTTACGAGGGCGCTATAATGCCGTGTAAATAGGCTGGAGGACGTCAATGATTAGTTCTTTTGGATTTGCTGAGATAGGATGCGGTGAGTTTTATGTTATTCACGATAAAACAATATTAGGTAGGAAAAACTTATTTAGGTAAATACAGGATTAAACCATTTCGTTATTTTGATAGTCATATACCTACTACCTAAATTCTTCTTTTTTTATTGCATTCCTTAAGGTAAAAAGATGGTAATAAATTTTATGGACCCTGTCGGGCACTAGAAGAGAGCAGGAGTTATATACCTACATTAATTAGATAATAGTTTTAAATAAAGTTAGATTCCTACCTTTAGCTAACATTTTAATATTGTTTGTTATCTTTGTAGAAATCGTGCAAAGAATAATTACGTTTTTTTATTAAAAAAGAACCAACTCAACCTACTCGATATTGAGATGAGATTGAACTCTCTTTATACATGTTTCTATATTCTTCAATGTGCAGGCTCAACATCGTGGTCGAGTTACTTCAAATTATACACCCATATCTATCTATACTAGAATCTGTACATTAAATATTTTTTGAAAATTTTGATAAACTTCAAATTCGATATAGACTGCAAAAAGGTTATTTTTTTATTTTTTGTCTGTCTGTCTGTCTCTTTGGACACGCATCACGCTGAAACTACCAGACGGATTTTGATGCAACTTGGCAGAATCATACCTGATGTACTGGATTAACATTAAGAATACTTTTTATCCCGGAAAAATCAACGGTTCCCGCAGGATAGGGGTAGAAAGTTATTTAAAATAACACGTATCAAGCTAAAACTACTGGACGGATTTTGATGTAACTTGGCACAGTCAAAGTTTATATATAATATGTTATGTGTTATTATGTTGAATACTTTTTATCCCGAAAAAGTAAAAGGTTCCTGCAGCCTATGGGTCCAAAGTTGTATTAAATTTAAAGTGATCATACATCCGTTTATAGACTGGTACCGAACTTCGTCATTCCGCTGCGAGGCTCACTGGCCCAGTTGGACAGATGCATGGGTGCGTAATCCAGACGCACGTGGATCGAAATCACGACATATATCTACCATCATAATTACACCTACCATCTTAACCTATATATATATATGTATCTTCGTTTATATGCGGCTAAAAACAAACGAAAACGGATGCGTGACGATCATCGTTGACCTCCTAAGAGCCACCGGTAAAAGGTTGTGAAACCCTGCACTAGGGTGTAATCAAGCCCAATACTCTTTATGGTAGGAATATAAACAATTCCCATACCAAATGCCATAAAATTATTTTATACTGTTGCTACTCTCATAGAATAGACCTTACTTCTCAATCTCTTCAATTTTCATAGTACCGTCTCAATGGCTTTGTTAACATGAAATTAATCTGCGGTCTGCTACGTTGCACAAGGGTAACGACTAACGACCGACCCACTCGGGACGTGGACGATTACTGCGCCAAAGTTTAACTCTCGTGTTAAACTTGATGCTCCGGATACATACATTACTGTATAGCATAGATCTAATTAAAATGTTAAAAGTGAAAAAATTAGGTACCCACAAGCGTGAACCGCATGAATTAGGTGCAATGTACACAATTTAATTTCTTGGCCTTTTCACAGTCAGAATGGCGTGCGTGTAGCACGTATAGCACGTGCGTGTAGAAGTGACTCTCATTCACGCTACTGTCTGCGTATATCTTTGTTGTTGATGCACATGAAGCATGACGGTGGAAATGTGCTTTGAGGGTGGATTTGCCTGTAGTGGTATCTAGTCCTTTTTTTGTTTACGCGATATTCTTTCAAGCTAGAGTTCAGATAAAATTAATGTATGACAATTTAACTAAAAATTAACTCTATTATTCGGAAAAACACAAAAATAAACGAAACCAACAAATACCACTAAATCACTTTTGAAATAGACTGTGCCTACACACTAATCACTTATCACTGAACTCAACTATAGCACTGTTTATTCGTTTTGAGTAATTTCGATCGTTCTATTATCGTAGCCAAAACAAAAGTGACACGCTCAGCCGATGCCTGCTGTATTTATATCCCATCCCGCTGGAAGCGCACGTCCCGCGCTCTCTGGAATGTTCCCGTAGGCACTAGCATATTGCGTCATCCAGCCCTCACTTCTAGAACGTTCTGGTACCTACTGGGGACGTCAGTGACTCACAGTTTTTCTAAGAATCGACCGGAGTAACAATATTAAAGCGTAGCAAATCTTCCCCCTTTAAGTAGATCTACGCTATATAGTGACATAAATCCACTTGTTCGTAGTATAATGTATACCTCCGATGCACGACATCGATCAGGTTAAACTTAGCCCATAAACTGTAAACGTTAGACCATCCGTCTTTACTTCCTTTACCAATTTTTTGACAAGGCATGCTTCTTCTCAGAAACACTGAATGGCCTATTTCGTAGGGTAGGTTACGGTAGCTACTTACGTGTCTACAACCTGTTCTACATTGTGAGCAACCAGCCTCCCCACCAAGTTGACCTTGCTGGTTTGCGACCGTGTGGACAGTAATTTGCCACAAAATTTCGTTAGACCTTCAACGCCTTTGGTCGACGGGCATGCGTTGGCGATCGTGGTCGCAAACCACCGTTGGTAACCGTGCTGGTGCTTGTTCCAACCACGTGAGCAAGAATTGTGTGGGTCGCTGCACTCGCTGCAGACGTCATCGAGTAAGCATTGTCGGCTCAGCACCAACGCTAAATTATAGCTGAATTCATTGAATTATATGATGATATACCGACATGTCATTGAAATTTTGGTTATTTTTTGTATTGTGTAAAATTACCTAAGCCTTTATTTATCCATCCATCTATGTGTAGTAGCGACATTAATTCTTCTCCCTATCGTTATTTAGATGCGTTTCGTACCATGCGTGTTTTCTGTGCACAGTGTACTCGGAAAAGACGCCTCACCAAGGTCACATTGGTGGGAGCTTGGTTGTTCACCGTGTAGACCAGTGCCGCTACTAGCTAATTTCTGTATCTAATTGAAACAAAAAAGTATCAGCTGGACATCCTATCTGCGTCTCCGACAAGACGAACAAGTGACAAGACAAGGAGTGGCTTGTCCCATACCAAAAAACCGACCACGCTGGTTGAGAGACGCGGAAGCTTGCTCTGGCGTTAGATCTCTCTCAGCTGGTGCAGGAGCCGACACGGGTACCTGACCGTGACGGTGACACTGCCAACTGTCTCGTCCTTTTGATGATGACTGAACCAGACCGATACTCTGTATCAGTATCCCCACCTCTTGGTAGCTCTGATCACTGCCTGGTTAAGTCCGTCTCAGTGTATTCCCCACCTGATCCTAGCCTTAAGGGTAATAGGCGCGTGTGGAGATACAACTCAGCAGATTGGGACGAGATGCGGCAATTCCTTGCATCGTATCCTTGGCGGCAAACATGTTTCTCCTCCCAGGACCCGTCGACTTGCGCGTCTGATGTTACAGAGGTAATATTAAAAAAAAAAAAACATTTCATTCCATTCAGTGACAAGACTCTTTCCAACAAAGCTCAGCTGTGGTTTGGATCCAGCTGTGGTCGTGCTGTGGCTCTAAAGCGTGCGGCATATCTAGACTGGGCTGATGCAAGAAAGCGCAAGTCTTCTGATATTCGGGCTAAGAAAAGAAAATGTAACGTTGCCGCTAAGACCTGCAAGAAGATACTTAGGAAGGCTCATTTTCCAAACTGGCTTCATACCCTGCGGGTAGGAAAGCTTTTTGGTCCCTGGCCAAGTCGGTCGAAGAAAACTTCTGCCGCCCCTCACTGCCACCATTGCTGAAACCTGATGGATCACTAGCTCACACTGCTGGAGACAAAGCGAATTTATTTGCTTCTCTTTTTGCAGAAGGCTCGCATCTAGATGCTTCTGGCAAGACACCTTCCTGCCTTCTTCATTGCGGGGTTTTTATGCCCGAAATTCGCATTCGCCAGAAGGAGGTTCTCAAAACGCTTTGAGCTCTACATGTGAACAAGGCCAGTGGTCCTGATGGTATTCCAGCGATTGTGTTGAAAAACTGTGCGCCCGAATTGTCTCCCATCTAACCGCGTTTGTACCACCTCTCTCTTCACTCAGGTATAGTTCCGAAGAGCTGGAAGCTTGCCAATGAACAACCAGTACCAAAAAAAGGTAGTCGTGCTGATCCGGCCAATTATCGTCCCATCTCGATAACCTCCTTACTCTGTAAGTGTATGGAGCGTGTCATAAACATTAGGCTCTTGGCATTCCTTGAAGACAATGATCTTCTCAGTGACCGGCAATACGGATTTCGCCGAAACCGGTCTACTGGGGATCTTCTCGCGTATGCCACTCACGCACTGAGCGAAGCCATAGAGATGCATGGTGAGGCGCTTGCCGTCTCCCTTGATATATCGATCGGGTCTGGCACGATGGCCTTTTAAACAAGCTTCCCTCATATGGTTTACCTGTTGGCTTATGCAATTGGATAATTGATTTCTTGAGGGAAAGATCTATTCGAGTAGTCTTAGAGGACTGCTCGTCTGATCAAATGGCTATCAATGCCGGTGTACCTCAGGGATCGGTTCTCTCGGCTACACTATTTTTACTGCACATTAATGACCGTCTGAAGCCCGGTACCTTTATACACTTCCAATGCTCAAGCCAGCTGTGACGCTGTCCAGTTTCAAAGAGAGGCTATGGTAGACCGTTTAAATTTAGCCTTAGAAGCCGTGTCCGATTGGGGCGATGCTAACCTGGTTAAGTTTAATGCTGCTAAAACGCAGGCGTGTTTGTTTATGCTGCTAAAACGCAGGCGTGTTTGTTTTCTGCTAAAAAGAGTCCTCTAAACCGATCTCCGTCTTTCCAAAGTGTAACAATACCAATAGGCGACCATTTGGAGCTTTTGGGTATCAAACTTGCATCAAACCTGAATTTTGGGTCTTATATTGAATCCAAAGCCAAGGTAGCTGCAAAAAAACTTGGTATTTTGTCTAAGGTTAGGCGGTACTTCACACCGGGACAGCTTTTGAATCTTTATCAAGCACAGGTCCGATCTTGTATGGAGTACTGCTGCCACCTTTGGGACGGTTCTGCCAAGTATATCAGCTCGAGTCTTTGGATTCAATTGAGAGAATTTCTATCAGGCCATTTGGGGGTGACACTCTGGTAAAGAGTAAGCTTCAAAGTCTGGCGCATCGACGTGAGGTAGATACAGATTGCAGATCCTGGCGGTATTCTACAGATGAGATGGAGATACTATGGAGAGTGTGCACAAGAACTGCACAACCTGATTCCCCCATCACCTTTCCATCACCGTACGACAAGAACGAAGCGTTACGCTTCTTCATTTATTATAAGAACTGCAAAGGAGTGGAATGCCCTGCCCTCGTCAGTGTTTCCGGTAAATTATAACCCCTGTGTGTAGAGTAGAGTAGAGTAGAGTAGAGTAGAGTAGAGTAGAGTAGAGTAGAGTAGAGTAGAGTAGAGTAGAGTAGAGTAGAGTAGAATAGAGTAGAATAGAGTAGAATAGAGTAGAATAGAGTAGAATAGAGTAGAATAGAGTAGAATAGAGTAGAATAGAGTAGAATAGAGTAGAATAGAGTAGAATAGAGTAGTATAGAGTAGAATAGAGTAGAATAGAGTAGTATAGAGTAGAATAGAGTAGAATAGAGTAGAATAGAGTAGAATAGAGTAGAATAGAGTAGAATAGAGTAGAATAGAGTATAATAGAGTAGAATAGAGTAGAATAGAGTAGAATAGAGTAGAATAGAGTAGAATAGAGTAGAATAGAGTAGAATAGAGTAGAATAGAGTAGAATAGAGTAGAATAGAGTAGAATAGAGTAGAATAGAGTAGAATAGAGTAGAATAGAGTAGAATAGAGTAGAATAGAGTAGAATAGAGTAGAATAGAGTAGAATAGAGTAGAATAGAGTAGAATAGAGTAGAATAGAGTAGAATAGAGTAGAATAGAGTAGAATAGAGTAGAATAGAGTAGAATAGAGTAGAATAGAGTAGATTAGTAGAATAGAGTAGAATAGAGTAGAATAGAGTAGAATAGAGTAGAATAGAGTAGAATAGAGTAGAATAGAGTAGAATAGAGTAGAATAGAGTAGAATAAAGTCAAGTACTTTGGCTAGTCTTGTCTTTGATTGATACAGTTTCTCTTTATTCCTCAAATCGTAACTGTGCATGTCCATGTTTTTAGCCAGATCATCCTTTTCACTATGAATTTCTAGAAGACTGTTAAATGTATATAAATTGGTATAACAGTCATAATATTTTAGATTTAAAATATTTTTTGCTGACATGCGTTTCCTTAAACCATTTATGAATGATCCTTTTTGACCATTTTTGGCATTTAAGACCAGGCTCTGCTTTTTAAGGGGTTTTTGTATAAATATGCTGGGTCAACCACAAACCTGATAAATATGAAACTTAACATATATGTTTTTGAGATCTTTATCTCTCTAAGACTAAGACAAAAACACGATTAACAAAATTTCATTCGATACATTTTCTTTTCAAAAATTACGGTATTTTCGGTAATGTTTACATTTTTCTACTCAACGGGTTAAGTTTTATCTCTAAAATAAATCTCACAGCAAGAAAATATGGTTTATTATCTAAGGCTTAGACAAAATTTACCTAACTACATTATTAGCCTGCCAATAAAATAAATAACTTTTGAGACATACGTCATTTAGTTCCGAGCTAAATTGTGTGTTCAAACAGCGCTCACGATATTCAACCTTGTTACGCAGGCACTTCAGTGCTTATTGCGGGTAGTGGGTGGCAGAGTATATGGTAGGTGGCAGGGGAGTGCGGAGTGGGAAAATGTAACCTTGGAGCCTGGCCTTAAGGATTCTGTTTATATCAGCAGCATTTCCCCAAACTGTTATAGCATAATTGATGGGGGAATGTACATATGCATATTAAACCGTAACTAGGGCTTTTTTTATCTATAATCAGCTTAAGTTTTAGCAGTGCGTAGATTGCACTTGCTATATTTTTACAAAGCTTATCTATGTTGGCTGACTTACAGTATAATCGATGGTATACCCTAGGAAAACGTTTTCTTTTACAGACTGGTTTCTCTCCAATTCTTTTCTAGATTGGTAACGCATAATTATGTTAAGTATAATACCATTAGCTTCAAACCATTATTTAAGAATGTCTAATATTTCTATAGAGTCAAACAGAGTCGAATAATAATATAATTTAAATACCTAAGTATTAATGTATTTTCAGTGGACTGGCGGTATAGAAAAGCATTGAATAGAAAGGTTCGAATTTTAAAAACTCTTTCCACGCTAGCGGGTAAAGTGCACATTTGCACTCAGATTTCGAATGAAAAACCGAATCTTTTCGAGCTAGTGTGATGAAAAGTAATACAAATAATAATTCATAAAATTGACCTAACTGCCCATAACATTACCCCAAAGTTTTAGAGTAGGTCAAATAATTAAGAGTGAGTTTGCACCCGAAAAAGCTCGATTCCTTTGTGATCCCTAGACCGAGAAATCCGCAATACTTAGGTACTACTATTATTCATTTTGTGATTACATCTAATTGAGTGGAATAGGTAGGTAGGTCCCCCGCGCCGATCTTTTGATGGGAATTCCAAAGAACGACAAAAATGTTTCTCGAGCGGTAATCTTGGAGAGCTTTTAGGTAGGTACTATACAGTGCGATCGACCTAACCTCAACAAGAGCAGATACGTAATATGTAAGTACCTTAGACTTATCTGACTGTTGAATAATTTATTTTACTTACTAATTATTTTACTTAATTTTTTTTTAAAAGATTTCATCACTTACATCAATTTTCAATCTACCTATACTTACATGTTGGTAGTTATTAAATGTACATTCAATAACTACCAGCCCTCACATTGAGCAAGTTGCTCGAAGCTTAACTCTGAATAACTGAATGAATGAATGAATGTGTGCCCTTTTGTAGCCCCAACATGTGACGCTACAATATGAACGCAACAACCGTTAAAACGGGCCTAACCTTCGTTTAATTGTCACAAAATAGGTTCACTCACGGAGTTGAAACGGGTACTTCCCAACAGATCACGGGATCAGAATTTCTCATTCAGGGGTAGGCGGAGGATGAATTTTCCATACAAACGTAAAGTTGGCGACTGACATGAATATTCGCTTGATGTGAGCACTTTACTAGTCGAATATTCGGCATTTCAATACAGGTACAGCGAGCCGAGCAATTCGATGACGAGCGCCGAGCACCCGCGTGCTCCACCCTGCTGTCGGTTTCTTGGCGAATCCCTAATAAATCCATTAACAAGTCAGTCGCTAGCGCGAGCACCGCCGAGGCGCACGTGATAGATTCTTGGGATCATTATTACTGTATATAAATCATACCTAAGTTTGGTTATGTTATCCTTAGGTTAGGATAGGTTTGACAAGTCTACGGTTAGGCTAAACCTTGTTTAGCATATTAAATAAAGTTTCAACGCTATGGTGTTCTTATTTATTTATCTTTTAACCAAATAGCAAGTGAAACTAATTCATAACCTGACAATATACAAGCAAGTTGCTATATCATAAAAGCTTGAAATTTACTCAGAAGTTAAGTACTTATCTAAAATATACTGAATAGAATAGCATAACCTAAGGAGTATTCATAGAAACAAAGAAATGTAATTGTTATATTTTTATTGATTCTACTACCAGATTCGGAATACACTACATAGAAGAACTGGCAAGAAAATAGTGATATTTTATTATCATATTACAATCACCACAGTTACACCTGGCACAATAATAGCATTTAAACAAAATGATCCTGACCTAATCATTTCGAACACAATAACATTGACCATATTGGTTATAATAAAATCACATTGAACCAACAGTACCTATGTAGTATTTGTATACTCTTTGGTACCTATTTGCAAAATAATAAATATGAGACAAGGAAACAGTAGCAGAACACTATAGTAATATCAATAGTACTTAACTTGCCAGAGTCCTGTTGGTGCGACGGCCACAGTAAAAGTGAACATTTTTAAAAATAAAAGTGAACCTTTATAAAATAACCGAAAAATATCATACTACCTCATAATATTTTTCATAGATTTGAAGTTGTTTTATAGATTCAACCACATTATCGGTTTCGTTCAGAAACATATTTTTTTATTACCACAGATTACAAACTCACCATAGATCTAAGAAAAGACAAATTTACAAATAGATTCAATCGGTTGTCACTTTTGGCTTGACCGTAAGTGGTAAGGTTAATCAGTGAGAATATTAATTACATTGTAAAATATTATGTTATATACTAACACACGCGTCGGCGTTTCGCACACGTTGCTCTGTTCCAAGATTAAAAAAAAACTGCAAACTTGTAAATCAATAACCAGAAGCATAGAAAGGTAATGTTACATAATATAGTATTTCTGTCACCGTTATAGCATTTCTCGAAGCAGTGTCTTTTTGCACTCTAAAGGTCCAATTAAATTGATAAGGCATTCAAAATCAGCCGAAGACAATCACACAAAGTTTTTGTATTGACCGCTGA
Source organism: Alsophila aescularia (assembly GCA_946251855.1). Classification (NCBI taxonomy): domain Eukaryota; kingdom Metazoa; phylum Arthropoda; class Insecta; order Lepidoptera; family Geometridae; genus Alsophila; species Alsophila aescularia. The sequence continues at coordinate 46,650,815 of OX276379.1, forward strand.
TTTCTTGATTTTTCAGAATATTCGTCAAGTTCAATCCGAGAGCCTTATTTCTCATCTTGAACAAAGTTGTCCAACTACGCTTTCTATTCTTCTTTAAATAGCAATAACGGATTAAAAAGAACGCAGCACACACTACCTCAACGTCCGCCATTTTGACTACAACGTCTAGGGATGGAGCACAGTCAAGCATATATTCGTCGCTAAGATTCAGGTGCCATGAGCATTTGATCAAAACGAAAAAAAAACTCGATGCGAATATCTACATCGCTCATGTCAGTCGCCACCTTAATACCAAAACATTTTGTAAATGGAGCATAGCAATGGACCTAGATAAACACTATCCAAATCCGAATAATATCATAACACTGTGGAAATATGCTCTAATTACAAATGTTTTTGGTGTTACGTTTTTATGGAAAATTCATCCTTCTCCGGACTCTTAACGGATTACGCTCGGCGCTCCCATCGGATCATATGATCCGTTGCAACTCTAATGAATATTATTTTTTCTTCTCAACCGATCATATTATCCTTTGGTACACAAAAACACTAGCAGTTTTAACAGTTGCGTAAACTAACTATAGAATGAGACCTCTACCTCAAAGAAAATATATAGTACGCGAAAACTATGTGCAATAATAGTACTACTGTAATACCAAATACCCTATATAGCAATGCGTAGTTATGTAATCCCGATAACCCAATCAAGCAAAACTTGATAGTGACGTAAACAAACTGACTGGTGCATGTTCTGTTTAGCTACTGCGCGCAGCTTCGCCCGCGTGGCTTATAAGAAGCATACATAGAAGCTACTGAAAAACGTATATGTACAATCTATGTATACGTACTTATGAATTGTGAAACTCTAATACACTAATAGATTTCGCAATCACTAATTATTTGCTATGTAGCTGTTGGGGGAGTTTTAAAAACACCTTTCATAGTGGAATAGGTACTTCATAGGTACATATGTAATACAGCCTCCTCTTAATTATATTTCCTTAAGAGGCCTATTAAATTTTTTAACTATAAAAGCAATGAGATGCAGATTTTTGGCAGTCTTATTCTAAGAAATATAAATATCTATAGAAATTTAAATTAATGAATGACATAGATCTGTGTTTTTTATTCCACATAGCGGCTTCAAACAATGGCAAAACTAAAAAAGGCCCACTAATTACATTCAATCTTAAAAAAAATTTTTGTAAAAAGCTCGGACGGATAACACTGAGAACGTTTTACGCAAAATTACTCACATAAAATTAACAATTTAAAAAAATGTTTTACTTGTTATGTATTTGTGTTTGTAGTTGGAGATAAATTACCCTTAATACTAACACTCATTTTGTTACCAAAATCTTGCTAAAACTATGTCAATTTTCTCCTAAATCAAATAAAGTTTCTAAACTAGAAATATACTATATTAAAGTTCAGACTTTTGCCATCACGATTAAATTAAAATATGGGCACATATAATAAAATAATAGATCATAATAGTAGTTTATGCAACGGTTGCATAATGGGGGCTATTAAAACACGAGTGTGAGTTTAAAAAACGATCCTCAGGCGAGTTTATAATATCACACGTGTGTTTTAATAATAATAATGTTAATTAAGGGCACGTTAAGCTGTCCCGGCATGTCAGAGGCCCTCGGGCGGCTTGAAAAACTCTGACACCAGAGGCCAGCACTACCTCATACGACAAACAAACAAACAAACAATGGCAATTATTATTATTTTAATATAATTTTATTATAATTAATTATCATTATTAAAATAATTACAATAATAATTAAAATAATAACACAAATAATAATTATTAAGATATGAATAATAATAATTAAAATATGAATAATAATAATAATTATTAAAATAATAATAGCTCAGAACTATCTCGATCACTACAGCATTCAAATTTAAAAAACCGCATCAGGTTCGGTCTATTCGTTTGGCAGCTACGATCCTCCCCCGATACGAGTGTGTGAGAATTACAAACATTATTTTGATATCATCATCATGTCAGCCTTTAGAAGTCCACAGCTGAATATAGGCATCCCCCAAAGAGCGCCATGACGAACGATTTTGTGCCACCTCCATCCACCGACTTCCTGCGACGGCTACAATATCGTCGGTTCATCTCCCCACACTTCACTTGCTTGTTCGTGGTCGCCATTCGAGAACCTTTATTCCCCAGCGGTTGTCAGTTCCGCGAACTATATGGCCTGCCCACTGCCACTTCAACTTGCAAACTCTGAGAGCTCGGTTCTTCTAACCTTGGTTCTTCTACGGATTTCCTCATTTAGGATTCTATCACGTAGTGAAACACCGAGCATAGCTCTCTCTTTCAACTCTGAGCTTGTGTATGAGACCAATAGTTAGAGACCACGTCTCAGTGCCGTATGTCATCACTGGCAACACGCACTAACTATAAACTAATGTCGGTGTATATAAAGTTATTTAGGAATCATTATTATTATTTATTTAATACTTTATGCACAAAAACACGTAGTGATGCAACGAACACGAATACGAATATTCGTATTCGCCGAATAGTAGACATTTACCGAATATTCGTATTCGGCGAATACTAATACGAATATTTAAAAACTAATATTATACGTACAAACGCAACTCTAATTAATGGCAGACTTGAAAAACGCGCGTGTAAAAATACACACGTGTGCAGAGGGCCTTAACCGCAACGACGACGCAACGGGGGACTCCCCGGCCATAGTTTGTATAGTACCGCAGCTCCGGGAGTTTCCCTATCATTACAATTACAAACCATTGATTGATTGATTCATTTCTTTCACTTCATTTGTTAGTCGAAAGCAGAAGTCAAGCAAGAGAGTATTGTTTTATTTATTTTCTGAGGTTGCTGCGAAGTAAAAGAAGTTAAAGTTGAATTGAAAATGTCTTCTCGTAAACGAGATCAAAGTGACATATGGAAACACTTCGATAAATTACCGAGTAAGTAGTTATATGGTCTGTATTTCTTTGGTATCAACAAAAGGTAGGATAGTAAGTAAGTAACTTAGACGAACGTTGGTGCGTCAATGTAGTACTAGACTTTGCCCGCGACTTCGTCCGCGCAGACATCGGTTTTACTTTCACATGTAATATTATAGTGGGATAGGATTTTAAATTGTGTTGTTTTTATTTTAGACAATGAAAGCAAAGCTAGATGCAGATATTGTGCTTGTGAATTGTCTCGGGGAAGGAAAAATGCATATATTAAAGGATTTACTACGACCGCACTGTGGACTCATGTGAAGAGATTTCACGAAAATGAGCTTGCTGCCAGTATAAGTACTGTAGACGAAACAAGCACTGAAGTTGAAGTAACTCCAGCGAAGAAACAAGCGTCCTTAAAGGAAATATGGGAAAAGCGAACTACGTATGAAACGGGTGATCCTCGGGCTGTCAAAATCACATATTTGAACTTTGTCTAGACATGGAGCCCCTGAATTTGGTAAATAAACAGGGATACCGTCGTTTGCTCAGTGAACTAGCTCCAAGGTTTGTTTACTTTTATTAAAATGCTATACATTTGTTCATTCATACATATCAGTGGGATTTTCTTTCAACTTTCACAAAACCCTTTTTAATTCCTGACTGCTATTTTTTTTTACAGATATAATATTATATCTAGAAACCACCTTACAGAAAAATAACTGCCGGATATTAATGAACGTGTTAAAATAAAATTGAAGGAGCAGTTAACAAAGACCCCATATCTCTCTGTCACAACAGACATGTGGACCAGTGACGCTTCCTCACAAGTCAATGATTTTATAAGTCTTACTGGACATGGTGTCAATGAAGATTTCCAGCTCAAATCTTATTGTCTGGAAGTGTTTCCCTTTGAAGGTGACTCACATTCAGGAGAAAATATTGCCCACAATATGCATATGATGTTTCTGGAATGGCAGCTATTGGGTAAAGTTGCAGCAGTTGTAACGAACAACGCACGGAATATGGTTAAGGCAAATGATGAGCTTGATCTTAGTATTAAACATATTTCTTGTTTGGTACACAGCATCCAATTAGCGCTGAAAAAAAGTGTATTTGGTCAAGAACGCTTGACCGAAATGTTAACCACATGCAGGGGAGTTATTACTCATTATAATCACTCAACCTCCGCACTCAAACAACTGAAAGATTCTCAACAAGCTAACAATATACCTAAACATGTTTTATTTCAAGATGTTGAAATTAGATGGGACTCAACATATCAGATGTTGAAGAGATTACATGAACAACGCATAGCGATTCAAGATGTTTTACCATCTCTACCAAATTGTCGTCATGAAATCACAGCAAGGCAATGGGCTCTTATGAGCCAAATCATTGATATTCTGGCCAATTTTGAAGTAGCTACTAAAGAGCTAAGCAAAGAATCAACGACGTTATCTCAAGCAATCCCAATAATACGAAGTCTAAAATCTTGCCTCAATAAAATTTCAAATGATCCTTCTTCTCATCCTGATGTAAATGATCTGGCAAACTCCCTATTCAGTGGACTTTCGAATAGATTTGCCTTTATGGAAAGTGATGAAACTTATCTATTAGCAACGATCCTTGACCCACGGTTCAAAATAAGGATTTTCAGCTCAACAGTGGTCGCTGAAACCGCTCGATCAGTTCTTAACACTGCTTTTGATGGCAGAGAGGCCGTAAGACCGACAAAACCTCCAGAAGAACCTCAACCGTCGACAAGTAGAGGAATTTGGCAAGTATGCCAAGAAATAATTGAAGAGGCTGAAATGGAAGAGCCAATTTCAATATTTTCTGGTGAGTATGAAAAAAGTTAGAAAAGTTATTAATAGGTAATAGGTACTCTTTGTCATCTACATAGTATACTAAAAGTTAAATTTAATTTCAAAATGTCTTTTTACAGGGGATTCGCAAACTAAAAACGAAATAGATGCTTATCTAAAGCTCCCAAATTTATCGCCGACTGCTGATCCACTGGTCTTTTGGCGAGAAGATGTCCATTTTCCAAGTCTGAAAAAACTTGCCCAAAAATATTTTTCACTGAAGCCATGTACAGTCGCCTCAGAAAGACTTTTTTCAACGGCTGGGAACATTCAGACTGAAAAAAGAAATCGCCTTAAACCAGAAAATCTACAAATTTTATGTTTTTTAAATAAAAATTTGCCTGTTGTAAATTTTAATTATTAGAAGAATAGAAATTTATCAAATAAATTAGTCTTTTATTACCATGGCGAGATATTCGTATTCGTATTCGTATTCGCCGAATAGTAGGTTTGATATCCGTATTCGTATTCGTATTCGTAAAAGTACTATTCGTTGCATCACTAAAAACAGTGTACAGAGGAGGACTTAATGCTAAGACAGCATTTTCTGCCAGTCATCCTGGTTGTGCAAGAAAGATGTGTATAGGCGTGCACTCGTGATATGGACAGTAAAATGAAAATAAAGATAAATTAATCGAAATGAATACTAAAATCTAAAACTTTGTAAAATATGTATAAATATAAAATAAATATATAAATATATTCGGGACAATTCCACACCAATTACTTAGCCCCAAACTAGGATACCCTGTACTATGCGTACTAAATAACGGATAAACATACATAGATACGAATAGTATAACATCCATGACTCGGAAACAAACATTTCTGCTCATCACACAAATGATTGCACCTTGCAGTATTCGAACCCGCGACCGTTTGATTACAATTATTATAAATATTGCATCATTATATGATGCAATATCAGAAAAATAAAATTTATAATATAGTTAATAAGTCTTTTTTAAATGCTCTCGAGTTAACCGTATAAAATTTTCTTTAGTTTGACACTTAAATCATACTGTAAATACATCAAACCTAAATTTTGTTATGTTATCCTAGTAGTATGAAATTGGTTCTCTGGATCACCAGAGATCCAGACAACCCAATTTCATCATTCATGTATAATTCAATTATCCTTCAACAATCTTACATCTATTTTTCAATCAGTTTTAATTTATTCGAGAAGTAATTATTCATCTATCATTCAATTATTTTTCAACCATGTTTCATCTACTTTTCAATTAGTTATTGTCATTCAATTATCTTTCAGCAATTTTTCAACAATCTTTTATCTATTTTTCAATTAGTTTTCATTTATCAGAGAAGTAATTATCAACCGATTTTCAACCATTATTCATTTACCATTCAATTATTTTTCAACTATTTTTCATCTATTTTTCAATTAGTTTTCATTTATTCCAGAAGGTAATATTAAATATTGAAAACAAAATCCAATTCAAATAAATATTATTGAAGTTAATATTCGAGTTTTACTTAGTTTTTATCTATTCAAAAACATATTTTGGTATAATTATTGCAGAAGGGTTATCAAGTTCATAAATAATCCAAATAATTTCATAAATAATGAAATACGGCACTCCATACATATCAGTGCCCTATTTCATAGTGCGACAAATCATAATAAAACTACAAATGTTAGTCGAATACGCCAAACCTGCGTTCTATATAACAAAAGCATGACATTTTAATAGTTTGATTGACATTTGTCAGTGTAGGTATTATAGTTTTATGAAATAGGGCCCCGCTGTAATAATCTTTATCTATCTTAAAATAATCAGCTATCTAATAGCCACAGAAGTTGGAGCTGTTTAAGGATTGATTTTTGATTTTCTAACCAGATTATGACTACTTTTTAAATTAAACATTCTTTTAAAAAAACAGTTTTCGTCAATTCAAGATCATATTTTTAACGCTTGTAAAACCCCACACAGAACTGCTTTAGCAACTTATGGGGTATTGAGCAACGGTAATCGGAACACCTAATATCGGGAAGTTGGCTGCATTCCTCATGATGAAATTTTAATAACAATGGTCGATACGAAATTAGTTAAAAATATATATGTAAGTGAAGCAATAAACAGTACCTTGAATATATTATTTTAAAACTTACGAATTTTAACAAAGTGAAATATCGAAACTACATTATTACTGTAATGTATTAGCTATCTATAGAATTAACATATTAACCTTTGGACGAATGCGTTTTTGGAGTTTTTGGGGTATTTTTTAAATAAAGAATTATTAAAAGATTTTCCATACACAAAATCTGTATATGAGGAAGATAAATGAACCAAAATATATTTTTTTAACTTAATTTTACTTTCTTTATTTTTTACAAAATTTGTAAAAATAACCTCATATATCCCGTACGTGATACCGATAACCGACAGGTTAAGCTCTGTATTGAAAAATCTATACCTACTACCAGTACATAAGTAAAATAAAGTCTACATTTTTTATATGGTCTCGAGTACTTAAATGAGCTAGGTTCTGAACAAGAAGTTTTTTTTTTAAATCTGTCTGTCTGTTGGATGTTTGTCATTGCATAAAAAAACACTAGATAGGTTGAAATGTTGTTTAAACTTATGGATAGCTTAGGATTTGCCTACAAATCTTGTGTAGGTACTGTGAATCTCAATGCGATGAGTATTGCAAATCAAGCAATACATATAAATTAATCGGTAGCTGAACGAATTTTCGTAAGTTTTTTAATCAAATCAAACGTAATATAGTATTATTTAGTTATATTTTTCTTAGCTCAGTAAGAGATATATACCCTAATTTCGTTCAGTCGTCAAATAGTTTTTTTATCGATTGCTCAGCTTAAACTCAACGGAATGAGATACAAGTACAAAGGTTTTAAGTCAAGTTCTAAGCTATCCATCGAAATTAGCAAAGAAATTGGTTTAATATTTTTTATGTGATGTGCGAAAAACAACAGTTTAAAATCCTAAGGTTTATAAATCCGAATCCCTCTCCAAGTTGATAAAATGGGTAGGTAAGATTCATTCAAATCTTGTGTAACAACAGCATTGCCTCAATCTGCAGCTGTCGGTAGATGCATTGCATAGTTCTGAAAATGTTTTGGTAATTGAAATCAAATAATAATGATGCCTACACACTAGCAAATACGACAACAATTTAATCAATTTTATATATGGGGAAAATGAATCTGAAATTAAAATTCCAGTTGGTGTGTATGATTTACAAGATATAGTTGAATATTTATCAGTTAAAATGAAAGGTAGTGAATTGCAAGTGATTTCAAACAATAATACATTAAAATGTTCCTTATTTTGTAACTAAAACATATTTGTTTTGCCAAAAAATACAGTAGATGAACTTCTAGGATTTCCAAAAGTAAAGTTAGAAGCAAATAAATGGCATGTTTTGATTCATCCTGTTAACATTCTATCCTTACCTGTCATAAGAGTTGAATGTAATCTTGTTCATGGCTCATACACCAACGGTTCTTCCTCTCACATAATTTACGAGTTTGTGCCAAACGTTCCTCCATGTTATAAATTTGTTGAAGAACCGAAAAACATAATATACTTTCCAGTAGTAAAAAAATTATTACATCAATAACAGTTAACATAGTTGATTTAAAAGGAAATCGCGTAGACTTTAGAAACGAAGATATTCAACTTTGTCTTCACATACGTTAGTCAAAATGATAATTTTCTATAAAACTATGCATAACGGGTTGAAAAAACCTATTAAAACTCATTCATCTAAGTCGTCAAGACGTATTAAAACCGTTAACACAATAACGAAGGAAAATAAGATTTTTTTCAGAGCCCTTGGCTTTAAATTATGAATATCCTTAAAATTACTTATTTGCCTCAATTTGATAACTCTGGTTGAAAGTTATGAAATTCGTACTTACAACCCATACAATAATAGCTTCAAAGAAAATGATTAAATTAGAATTCCTATACATCAACAAGATATTTATGTTTTGCCGTCAGCCAGTTCGATTTACATCGAAGGACATGTAATAGTAACACACAAAGACCAAACAGGAAAAGTAGCAAAGAAAAATGTTAATTTTACCAATAATGCCATTTCGTTTTTATTTCAAGATATAAGGTATGAGATGAATGGTGTTGAAATCGATCGTAATAGAAACGTAGGAATAACTTCAACAATAAAATCAATTATTTCAATGAATCATGGAGAAAGTAAAGTAGCTGCACTTTGGAGTTGGAATGATAATGGTTTGAAACAAAGTAATGATGTTTTTAGCGTTCTTATTCCATTAAACAAAATTTTAGGTTTTGCAGAGGATTATAAAAAATTTTGAACAGTAAACATGAACTCATATTAAATAGGAGTAACACTAATTTAAACTGTGTAAAGTTAGAAGAAGGGGACCACGTGGAAATAAATATACAAAGAGTGCAATGGCGAGTTCCGCACATTAAAGTATCAGACCGAGAGAGGCTGTCTCTACTAAAATATCTTGAAAAAGATAGAATAATTCAAATAGCTTTCAGGAATTAGGATTTGTATGAATACCCGTTGTTACCAAAAACTACAAAATATTCATGGTCGGTTAAAACAACTTCCCAATTAGAAAAACCAAGGTATGTTATCCTTGGATTACAAACTGAAAGAAAAAATAACAGCACCAAGGATAGTTCCCTGTTTGATCATTGCAAAATAACTAACGTAACGCTATTTTTTAATTCATTTTATTATCCTTATGAATTACTTAATCTTAAATTTGATGAAGATAAATATGGTATATTATATGAAATGTACACACAATTTCGTCAGTCTTACTACAATCTTCCAGCACTTAATTTTGTAGAAAAAGCTCCTTTGTTTATTATTGACTGTTCAAGACAAAACGATAATTTAAAGACTGGTCCAGTGGATGTACGTTTAGAAATCGAATGTTCACAAGATATACCGGAGAATAACAGCGCATACTGCCTTATTATAAATGATCGCATTATTGAATACAAACCTTTAACCAACATCATACGTGAATTATCATGAATGTAGTTGTGGATGTGCAAGGATTTAAAACAGAAGCTAATGAGTTTATTGTGAAAGAAATAGCAGTCCAGTGCAAAAGCAACGTATTAGTTCTACTTGTCAAACCACCTTGTCCTTATTATAATTTAACAAAATCAGAGAGAAGACAAGTGTCCTGGATTGACATAAATATAAATATATATTGGAATGATGGATTTATATCATACCAGAATTATAAGAAAGATATAAGTATTTAAAAAACAAAAATGTGTATGTGAAGGGTTTGGAAAAAGCCATCTGGATACGTAAGATTTTGTCTAATAATAATTATGCTAATGAAAATAATGATGTAACAAACGTTTTTAATTTAGAAGATTATGGTTGCCCTAGTTTGATAAAGTTGTTTGAAAACTATTCGCTAAGTTTAGGAATATATTCTTGTATATATATTGTGCACTAAAGAACGTTAATTGTCTACTGAAATGGAGTCATGAAAATAAAAAAAAACCTTAAACTTTATATACTTACCATAAATAATAACCTTGTTAGAAAATCATGTATCAATCCTTAAGCACCTCCAACTTTTCCTGCTATTAGACAGCTGATTATTTTAACAATACTGATTAACACAGCAGATATGTATGGAGTTTTATTGGATGATTAATTAATTACATCACAATTTTGCAAGAATGAAATCAAAAATATGTTTTTGAATAGATAAAAACTAAATAAAACTTGACTATTAACTTTAGGAGTTTTATTGGATTATTTATGAACTTGATCGCCATTCTGCAATAATGATACCAAAATATGTTCTTGAATAGATAAAAACTAAGTAAAACTCGAATATTAACTTCAATAATATTTATTTGAATTGGATTTTGTTTTCAATATTTAATATTACCTTCTGGAATAAATGAAAACTAATTGAAAAATAGATGAAAAATAGTTGACAAATAATTGAATGGTAAATGAATAATGGTTGAAAATCGGTTTATAATTACTTCTCGGATAAATGAAAACTAATTGAAAAATAGATGAAAGATTGTTGAAAAATTGCTGAGAGATAATTGAAGGACAATAACTTAATTGAAAAGTAGATGAAAGATTGTTGAAAAATAATTGAATGATAGATGAATGATGAAATTGGGTTGTCTGGATCTCTGGTGATCCAGAGAACCCAATTTCATACTACTTACCCTTAGGTTAGGATAGGTTTACCAAGCCTAAGTTTAGACTAAGCTTTTCTTAGAATATTAAATAAAGTTAAGGTGTTGTTATTGACCGAGTGGGCGCGAAGCGCGAACGAAGCGTCTCCGTTTCAGCTTGGGCAAAAATACTTTCGTATGTTCGGATGTCCGTTCTCCTCTACAGTCTCTGTTCTCCTCTACAGTCGCTTTTCGCAACCGATCTAGACGAAACTTGGTATACAGGTTAAACGTTAAACGTATTTTAAGAATTTTTAATCGTCGGAGATATTAGATAGGGCCTCCTCAATCTTCCCCAAAAAGGGGCAAAAAGGGGCTACTGTTTTTTTTTTTAATTGAAATGTAGTAAATTGGTCTCATAAAAATTTATTGAAGATTTGATAAGGATCTTCGGCGTGATGAGCAGAATTGCTCTTCAAAATACAGTTTTCTCACTTTTAAGTTTCTACCATTCGAATCAACCTTTTAGCCACTAGGTAGGAATTGATGAGCACCTTAGTTATTAATGTAATTTTACGTAAAATTAAAGAATAAATCTATTAAGCACTTTAAACATCATAAGTATCAATTGTAAACTATCTATACTATAATATAACTGTAATTGGGCTTTTAATTTTTTTTTAAATTTTATTGTGATAAACTTCAAAATCGATATGGAGTGCAAAAGGGTAATTGTTTTATTTTTTGTCGGTCTGTCTGTCTTTTTGAACACGCATCACGCTGAAACTACCAGACGGATGTTGATACAACTTAGCACAATCATCATAGCTGATGTTATTGATTAACATTTAGAATACGTTTTATCCCGAAAAAATAAAGGGTTCCCGCAGGATAAGAGTTGAAAGTTATTTAAAAGAACACGTATCACGCTGAAACTACTGGACGTATTTTGATGTAACTGGGCATAGTCAAAGTTTACATTATCTGTTAAAATTTAGAATACTTTTACTCTCGAAAAATAAAGGATTTTTAAGGGCCCTTATCCCTTATCTAACAAAGTTTATGTTAAATTCAAGTAATAAAACATCCGTTTAAAGAACAGTACCAAATTTCGATAACCTCTCAACGTAACGAGTGGCCAAGCGGTAACATGCATGGAAACAACATCCAGACGTCCTCGGATCGAAACCACGCGCATATAGTTTTTTTTTGCTCCATAATTAAAAGCATTTACATATTTTATTCGTTATTTTTACATTTTTTAACCCCGAACAAAGAGACGGGTGTTATAAGTTTAGGGTGGGTATCACTGTATGTGTTTGAGTGTGTTTGTGTGTATTTTTTTCGTTTATTTTTTTGTAGAAAAGTACGAAAAATACTGTACAAAGAAGATAATTAAGGTACAACCTTACATAATTTACCAGCATCAACAACTCCAGCGCATAAACCAAACACATCAAAGTTCTGCCTTCGATTTAACTAGATGGCGCTGATTGACCTTATAACACGCAAGCATTTCATTCACTGCAACCAAGCTTCCCACTAAATTCAAATCTGTAAATTTTTCGAATTCGGCTCACACTAGCTTTAGCGCTGTGCCTCAGCATGACCTCCAGCCTCCAGCTCTCAAATCCTTGCGACTGGAAGTTTTCTGTTGAATTGCCTCAAACCGGACAGTAGGCAATTCAACAGACAACTTCCAGTCGCAAGGATTTGAGAGCTAGAGGCTGGAGGTCGTGCTGAGGCACAGCGAAATACGCAACTTACAACAACTATATATACGTAACAACAACTACATATACGTAACTTATACGAATTATGTATTTTCTTCGCTTCATCTGCACGCTGCACGTCATTCGTTTACCGCCCGTCACACTACGAGGCTTTACCAGGTTTTATTTAAAAACTGGGGTACTTGGAATCGTAGGCCTTGCACGCACTGCCAGAATAAACGCACCGCGTTCCACCGCAAGGTGGAACGCGGTGCGTTTATTCTAGCGTTTATTTCATATTGTATTATATGCGTTTATTTCATCGCAATACGTGCACTTCTATGACACTCCGTACTTCACAGAATATGCGTTATAAAAACGCAAGTATTATACGCCTTATTCCGATGATTAGATGTCGAGCAATCGATAAAAAACTATTTGACCTGAACGAATTTTTAAGGAATGTAGTATAATATTGTACTTTGTAGGTACTTTTGGTCCTGGAATAACACGTGTGGGCTACTTTTAAATGAAATGACCACACGGGCAAAGCCGCGAGCACAGCTAGTTACTTAATAAGTTGTGGAACAGATTCCACGATTATCATTTTTTGTTCAAAAACATAATTTGTTATTATCACAGATTACTTACAAGATCTAAGAAATAACACCTAATTATTTACAAAAAGATTCAATCGTTAGTCACTTTTGTCTTGAGGTGCAATATTGTATAAATACGTTATAATATCGTCATTGGTGAGGTGATTCAGTGAGAATATTCATTACATTGTTAAATACGTAAAATGTAAGTACCAAGTTGTACTATCTCTTCCAGTACCGCGACTGAATATCGTCAGCTCTTACATTGTTATTCTTTTGTTATAATAATGGCCGGTACTTTAACAATTATTTATTCTGTGGTGGACAGATTACACTTTTCAATCAGTTATAACCTAACAAGTGCTACCACAGAAATCTGAATAACATTATATTCCGATTTCTATGAGTGCTACTTTATGAGTGTAGATAAACCACATAAAAAAAAGACGAGCACAGTTAAGTTCATAGTTAGTAACACGGGAACTTGAAATGTGAGAGGGCCCTAAAATAGTTTCTGAAGTGCTGCAATAAACCTAACTGCTTCATTATAAGGTTGGTGGCGAGCGTTGGTGGCCTACCGGTTCTATAGTGCAATTTAGAATCCAACGATACCGGGTTCAAAACCTAGGCTACCGCACCAATGACTTTTCTGAGTTATGTGTGGTTTTCCATCGCTCCGGGCTTCGGAGGGCACGTTAAGCTGTCGGTCCCGGCTGTTATTGATTAATAGCAGTCGTTAAGCCAAGTCAGAGACCCTCGGGCGGCCTGACAAACTCTGACATCAGAGGCCAGCACGACCTCATACGACAAACAAACAAATTATAAGGTACAATATGTCATAATTTCTCTTAATCAGCAGCTACCAATAATAATAAAATAATTAACAAAACATAAAAAATAAGCTTTAATGCAGCTAGGCATGGCATGGTGAATTTTAGAACGGGTTATCACAATTAAATGCGTTTACAACATTTCGTGTCTGTGATATTAACCGTTGAGGTGTTCCCTAGTCAGGACCCAACCCAAAGTGTAGCAACTATATTATGGTAAAACATACCTACTCGTAAAACCGGTTATCATAACACAACATTTCGTGTCTGTGCTATTAACTGTTGAAGAGTTCATTTATCTGGAGCTAATCCTGGATTTCGATTCAGGTTATGCTTACCATAAAAATGTATTGTCATCGGAACTGAACAAATATGTAAAAATTCAACTCCTTAGGATAAGAGGAAGTTGTTCTTATTCAGCTTGCAAGATTTGACCTAAACAATCATACATACCTACATACATACATACATACATACAAATATTGCAAGTGAAATAAAAGCTTTTAAAAACGAACTTGATTAAACTAATCATTATCTACTCTGCATTCATTGAATTAGATAGATATCTACTGGATAAATCAAATTCCCCGCCTTTGATTAAGCTCTACTAAAAGGAATCCCGCCGCCTTTGAATAAACTAGATTATCGCCTTGGCTGACCCAATTTTTGTCGGATGAAACGAAACAGAGAGCATATTCATCATTGGACACTATTGCGGAATTAACGAGCCTCGTTTACATGCAAATCCACATTACATCGAACCGAGAAGTAGGTAATCCCCTGAACCAGAGGCGTATTTAAAGATTTGTCTCCCCACCTGGGCCAATAAGGTTTTACGCCCTATAAATTTATGAGAAAAAAATATATATTTTAATAATGAAAAAAGCCCATACAAAAGAATAAACACGATATTGTGTGCGACGTACAAAGTTGACTAATTCGTCAAAGAGAATCATAAATAATGTCAAATCGATTTTTTATCGATTACTCGGCTTCTACTCATCGGATTGAAATACAAAGTACACTATATTTTAAAGTCAAAGTCAAACCCTAAGCTATCCTATAGCTATATATATATATATATATATAAGTGAAAACTGCATTTAAAAAAAACGGTAGTTTTTACGTGATGTTCGAATACAGAGAGACAGACAAATTTTTTCAGTGGCCGGAGAGGGATAAATTGTCAATACAAAAAAAAAACATTTTTAATTGAAGCATATTTCCAACATAATAAGGTATTTATTATTCGGATTCGAATAGTATTTAAGTAGGTTCCTAAATGTTTATGATTTCAAAATGCTAATATCTTTATGGTGGAAATATGCTTCAATTACAAATGATTTTAGAATTACGTTTGTATAAATTATTCATCCTTCGCTGTACTCATTGTAAAAATAAAACATTATTTCAAATAAGTAATACAATAACAGTTTTATTGTTGTAACTCAAGACTAAAATTTATAATCAGTGCGTATTCCCAGTGATGACATACGGCACATAGGCGTGGTCGCTAACTATTGGTCTCACACACAAGCTCAAAGTCGCGCAGCACTGGTAGGAATAAATAGAAATTCACTTCCACTTATCCCTACTTTATAGTTTTTGTAAACAGGTAGGTAAGTGTATTTCTGTACATAAGTACCTAACCTCTTTGCCACGTAAATATGAACCTCTTTAGTCATAATTGTGATAATAATGATGGTTGTTTGTCATAATTTGATATATGACAATATTGAAGTTGATTTAATGACGTTTCATACTAAGTATTACAGATTCATGTGTTTCATAATCTCAATGAGCTTAATAATAATAATAAGTAATTTGGATAATTATCAATTTTTTTAATATGTTGCTTAAATGTTAAAGACCAGCCATCAGACCAGCCGTTATAGCGTGTGAATTCCCCAAACACACAAACAAACAAACAAATAACGTTTCACTTTTATATACCTATTGGTATGGATAATTGACGACCGGTAGTGACCCTAACTAAAAATCAAAGGGTCGCGGATTGAAATCCCGCAATGTGTTAACATTTGTGTGATGAGCAGAAGTGTTTGTTTCCGAGTCATGGATGTAATATTTGTAGCCATGTATGTTTATCCGTTCTCTAGAGTCCATAGTACAGGGGCAAGTTTGGGGCTAGGTGATTGGTGTGAATTGTCCCGAATACATTTATTTTATTTATCTTTAATTATTCCAACAAAGCAAGCGCGAGAGAAGCGAGCGCGATTATATTAGCTATTTAATATATTAAACTTATTCAGGCAAATCAAGTAAAAAACAATAAAATAAAACATAGATTACGATTATTAAGGGGCCTAAAGTTAAGCCTTGCGTCGCCCCTCGCAGCTTACCGCCCCGGGCCATGGCCCTTTTGGCCCTAGGGTAAATACGCCTCTGCCCTGAACCCACTAAGCTAAACCGTAATCGAAATACTTTCCGGTCCAGTAATTAGCGCAGGTAAAGTGGAAATAATTTAAAGGACAACGCTTAGTTTAAGTGGAAAACGCTTAGTTCATGTGCATACCTAATTAAAAAAGCGTTGCGGTAGCCCAACGGTTCAATAGTGTTCAATACTTCAACTTAGAATCCAACGATACCAGGTTCGGTCCTAGGCTCCGCACAGTGACTTTTCTAAGTTATGTGCGGTTTTCCATCGCTCCGTGCTTCGGAGGGCACGTTAAGCTGTCGGTCTCGGCTCTTACTGATTAATATCAGTCGTTAAACCAAGTCAGAGGCCCACGGGCGGCCTGACGAACTCTGACACAAGAGGCCTACTTCATACAACAAACAAACAAACCTACCCACGCCGTCGTCACGTCTCCGCACCTTTCCCGGCATGTGTCCCAACTTTGGTTAAATTAAGTGAATAAAAAGGTCATAAAAATAATATTTCGCTCCATTGCTTCTCAATGGCCACAAAATGAAGATGACTGGACTGAAGTGCACGGTTGAAAAGTCTCAAAAAGCTTTGCCCCGAACCGCCTTTGAGCATTTATGTTGAAAATATAAATTTATCAAAATGCAATGTCCGCAAGCCGCCCCGCCCCGGCTTAGGCGGGCAATATATTTTACCCGAAGGTCTAGATGGGATGCTGTTGACTTTATCGAGATATCCCGTAAGGGTATTAGGGAAGAAGCTCCTACATATTCATAAGGCTTAATTCCGTTGGTAAAACGCTTACTTAATTGGCAATTAACAAGAATGTTTAAGAAAAAGACTGATTCCATACCGCCAAATCGAAAGTGAAGCAACCAAGATATGCCAATCCGCTCGTACGCACAACGCGCACATCACCATGTTATGCCGATCGGCTGTCACAAGATCTCGAACTTCTTAGTCATGTTAATTATGTCAAGTTCTCACAAAATATAAAACACAACGCATTTTTTTGTGATGAATTTGTGTATCATCCACAAAACGACAAATTATCCACTCACGCACACAGCCGACATACGCAGCCAACTTTGCTGTGCTTCACTCGTTTGTTTGGCGACGTAGACTCGTCTTTTTTAAACCTTCTTGGCAACTAAGATAAAATTACAAGCAAATAGGTCTACGAGTACCTACTAACCAAGTACGTCTAGAAATACAATCGGAAGCAACGGAACTTATCTAACCGAAACTGGAAATAACATGTATAATATGTGCACTAGATTACCCCCTATAATGAGTAATCTAGTGATTTTAATTTAATTTTCCCCCGAAACGTAAAAAGGAAACTTTAAAAAAAAGTGTTTGAGTACACAGATACCGATGATGGTGATTTTGATGCGGTCTTTTTGTTTGACAGAATGTTTTTCTAAAGATGGTTGTGGACTTGTGTTTCATGGCAATTCTGGTTTTTCGTTTTGTTTTGTCGTATCAGGTAGTGCTGGCCTCTGGTGTCAGAGTTTTTCAGGCCGCGCGAGGGCCTCTGATATAGCTTAACGACTGCTATTAATCAATAACAGGGACCGAGAGCTTAACGTGCCCTCCGAAGCACGGAGTGATGGAAAACCGCACATAACTTAGAAAAGTCACTGTGCGGAGCCTAGGACCGAACCTGGTATCGTTGGATTCTAAGTTGCACAATGGAGAACACAAAAGGGTAAAAATATTACTATAAAATACACCTAAAATCAAAGCGTAGATCATGTACATGACATTAGTTTTTATTTCACTTCAATACATGCAGTATTTCCGAAGTTAAACGACGAGAAGTTTTGAATTTCCGAGATTACGCGCGCTCATACTATGACGTCACACCCCCGTTCAGCCCGCGACCGCGACACGGCGTGGCACTCCGTCCTGTGCGTTGGTCCTATTATATTACGCGCATCTCGTTTCATTTTGTTTCGATCGTCTTCGTTTTCCTATTACTTACCTATAATGTGCCTGCATTTCAAAGAAATAATATAAATTATCCTTTATATCCGATTATACTAAAGTTACACGTGAAACTAAAATGAAACGTGTAGTGTGTAGAATGGAAGGAAATTTTCTGAAAGGTGAGTCGGACAATCTGCCAAGAGTGGATAGTTTGATAGTGGCACAATATTTCATGAAGAATCAAGATTTTCCGTCTGCCGAAATTCGTGGAATAAAGATGAAAAGGTATGTATGTTCTAAGTAATCATTACCTACTCTCAGGTAGGTATTTGTTCAAACTTAAACCTGTGCGTGTTCAAACTTAAGTGTGTGTGATTAAAATATAATATTAGGTAGGTATTTGCCTACTTAGAAAACTTATAACTACGTAAGTACCTACTCGGACTTACCTACTTCTGTATATGGGTAAATAGTGTCATTTTCTATAAGTTTAACTAATAAAACACATAAAATAATCATTATAGCTAAGAACCATCTCGTTAACCTCAGTTTCCAAACATTAAAATCCGCATCAAAATCGGTCCATTCATTTGGGAGCTTTTCTCACCCCCATTCCCTCCCCCCCACCCCTTCCCCCATTATAGCTAAGAACCATCTCGTTTACCTCAGCTTTCAAATATAAAAAAACGCAGCTAAATCGGTCCATTCGTTTGAAAGATACGATTCGCACCTAGTACTAGGTTGCTCAATCGCGATTGATTTATCTTCTTTTGGAGTCTGAACAGTACAAAATAAAAATTTGAGGTACAAATTTTATCATATTTTGTTTATATTGTTATATATCTCGTATTACATACAATACAATCAATATGCACATGATTGTACTTTTTATGTAATACGTATGTAAGGGTCAGATAGATGACGAACATATTTGAGGATATCATTGTCATCGACTCTTCATTATGAACAACTTTGAACAACTTTTACTATGAGATCAATATAAATCACAAAAAAAAAAAGCAGTTCCATACATTAAGTCTTTATTGACACCAAGAAAATAAAATGATACAAACATAGGAAAACATTTAGATTATAGGTACAATGGGCGGTGTTATCGCTAAAAGCGATCTCTTCCAGACAACCTTTGAATGGACATAAATTATTGATTAACAAAGACGACGGTGTAGCAATATAGAAATATATTGTGTGAAATTAAGATTTGGACTATAAATAGGCATAAAAAACTATATAATTTACAATACTTACATACTATAAATAAACACAATAATAATACATATTTTTAAATATACATATAATACTTATAATAGTAATAATTATTTACATATATTAATATATATAAGATAGTCTTGCATGGAAAAAAGAACGATCAGAGCGCAATATAAGAGAGGTAGAAGTTAGTGAGTTTTTTATTCCACCATAACTTTTAAATGCCTGAACAGATTTAGATTTATGGGGTATCGTTAGAATCCTTACATCCCCCCGAGTAACTTAGGCTATATATTTTTTTGAAAACATTCAATGTGGCGGCAATATGGTTCAAATATTAAATTCTAAAAAAACTTCATATTTTACAATATGTGTGTCAAATTATAGGCCTTGATAAGCACATTCCAACAGTATATAATTTATTGGCAAAAGCTCTTTGTTGGTAGGGCAGGCGTGTGTTTTTAGCTTTTAAGCTAGTTATTTATATTTTCATTATTTACAAATATATCCGTCACCACCAAATTGAAGTGATTCAGCTTCTTCGGTATATTATTTTATTTTAACCCGACTACGGCGAATCAAAAAGGAGGGTTATGATATAAACCGGCTTGTATGTTCATATGTCCCGTCATAATTTCTAAATTACATATCATAATTTGACAAATGAGGTATCTTTGGAAGCGTCTTCATCGTCCGCTGGTTTTGGGCTATGTGACGTCACATTATGACTATGGATATAAAGACGTGAACTAAAAAAAACACCCATTTTGTTACATTTTCTTGTTGCGATAAAATAAAACGCTGCAATCCTATCCTAATTATTATGGCCCAGTTCAATCTATATACAAACTTTAGTTTCATTTCGACTTGTTTTTTTTTTTTCGATTAAACCGGAAGGTACCTTTTCATGAAAAGAAGAAAATCCACACATTGTCCGTGGCATTCTTATATTGATTAAAAGCCTGATAGATCACAACCGTTTATTGGCAACGACACTATCAGCCGCACTACCAGTAGTGTAGTTGCCAATAAACTACACTACCAAGCCCATTTTATATAGGTTATTTTTTAGCCGACTGAGGAGGGTTATTTTTCATTTGTTGCTACACTATCGCATTAGGTGAAATCCTGTAATGGTAGTTGTAAGTTTTGTAAATAAATAAATAAATAAATAAATAAATAAATTTTAGATAAAATTGTACAGACAACACACAAAACTGCAGGACAAATGATATATGATGAAATATTCAAAAAAAAAAAAACATTTTTAAATAATTTTAGAACAACTTGTTTGATTCGTAGAAATCTTTCTTTTCCTAGAAATCAAAAACCATTAAGAAGTTGATATTTCCGAAATTAGGTGTCCAGTATCGGGAGTCGGAACTCAAGTTTCGGAATCGAAAACCATTCGATTTTGAATGCCCTAGTGAGGGGCCGAATATGGATATATAGATAGATAATACTTTATTGTACACCAGTTTTCAAAAAACTTACAGCAAAAAGAAACAATCTTATAACTAAAGTACTACGGGCGGACTTATCGCTAAAAGCGATCTCTTCCAGTCAACCTTTGGATGGAATGAAATAATGGAGTGAGAGAGGATGACGGTGTAAACAATTAAAACAAGTATATTATATATATTGACATAATAATAATTATGAAATAATTTATAAAAATAAATAAACATATCCATACATGCCGGTAAATACAAATACACATACGATAATAAAATTAAACAAATAAAAATTATAATAATATATATAGATTCCAACACATAGATACCTCTAAACTTCTAAAATTTAAGGAGATCCTAGTTACAATGACTATGGTGTCGGACGGATGCAATACTATATATTTTTAAACGCACATCGCTAACTAAGGTTATTAAAGTTATTTTATTTACTTAACTAAAGTGAAGGATGGCGATGTTAGTACTTGTTTTTACTATGTCAGGTCACATTGGTTATCAAACTAAGGCTGGTACCTAGTATTTATATACTCTTTGGATAGGTTTTAGATTTTTTTAACGTTTGAGTATTCTCAATTTATTTAAAAATAAATGTGCCCGCGGCGTTGCCTGCGTGGTAATTTTTCAGGGATATAAGTATCCCATGAGTTATTCCAGAACCATGCCAAAAGTACGAATATACAAATTTCATCAAACTTCATTCAGACGTCAAATCGTTTTGTATCGATTACTCGGCTTCTACTCATCGCCAAAGAGAATATAATCACTACGTATACTACGTTTTACGCATTGAGACAACAAGTACACCAGTTTTTAAGTTACACCCTAAGCTAAAACCGCATCGCAATCAGTTCAGTAGTTTATACGTGATGCACGAACAAACATACAAAAAGAGAGACAATTTAAAATAAAATGCTCATTAGCTTATTTGTAACCTAGACCATTTTTTTATTAATCTTCAATGTGTAGACGTTTTGGTACTTACCGCTTTATTATAAGTAAAGATGATTGATGTCGTGCGGTCGGATATTGGTTGGGCCGATGCCCTGGACAAATTACCCTACTTACACTTATTTTTACTGCGACTAGCAATACCTATTACACTGAAATATTGCCAATTTAATCACCGATATTGATACGTAAGCTCCCACGATTCAATTTCCTGTCGCCCAATATGCCTCAAAGCCGCGATACGTACAAATACAACATACGAATACTAACATGCTCAGCGAAGTGATCACAGAGTACCTACTCGAAGTGATTGACTCTCGGCGGCCGCGATGTTTTTGGTGAGTGAGTACGTACTATCGTAAACAGATAGATAGGCACATACACATTTTATTCAGGTCTACGGAACATTTCTACCATAAAACTTAGGCCAAAAGCATGACTTACGATAATGACTAGTTACCTAGTTCTCTACATCGAAAAATCAACCAATTAAAATATGGAAATTAGTTTTATGCTCTATCCACTTACGTTAGGTACGGGAAGTACCGCATGCTTAATAGTCTAGGTGGGTCAGTATGAAATGCAATGACCACCTGTGACCCCTCTGACCGGAACCAGTCACTTTGCGGTCGATCTTATGACTGAACTCTACACGCACTATATGTAGGTAGGTAGGTAGGTACGAGTAGCCACTACCTATTAGTCAATTTAACTGCAGGACGACCCAACCTATCCACGCGAGCGATACATTTCCTGTCAGAATATTGACACACGAGATGGTCTCGTAAAATAAAAAGATATAGCGCCAAGAGCACTAAACGCCGTAGTCTCGTCGTAAAAAACTTGCACTGACTTTATCTTGCACACACACACACCGACACAACTACCTACTTTCCTAATTCAAGTATTCAGGTAGTTTTACATTCGATAGAAAGTGGTAAAGCTGTTTCACTCGGTGACCGAGCGCAGCACGAATCCCGCCGGCGTGCGTCGTTGAAGTCTCACCTAGACATGTCCTGAATAAAAATGTCGGCATTATTTATTCTACCTCTGTTGACTCGGCAGATATTTTAAGAGCACCATCTCAAGACATCGAAAGCTCTTGGCAAATAGAAAATATTGACGTAAGCAAAAGGTTTTAGTTGCCATCATTTTGAGACACCTTTTGGGAATATGTAAGTAGGCAAGGGTGGTCCCCAAAACCTTTTATACAGAATATTAAATATGTCGAAACATAATATGGTGTAAAATACTATGGCCCTACTAGCCTGACGAAGTCGGAGTGATTTTCACGAAAGATCTAGGGATCTTTTTAGAGTTCAGTTCAGTTTAGAATGAGCAGTACCTACTAAGTAATTAAAATAAGTTTTATTTCTACACAAAACCTAAATGATCCATTGTTTAGATTCGTTACACAATATTGTTCCCAATCGTACAATACCTACCTACTCATATGGTTCCAGAACATTCATGAAACACTTGGAATCATAGATTTTCTTAGAATAGCAGCATATCTTCATCGGAAATTTTGCAGTGGAATGAAAGCAATCATTTTCACAAGAGCTCTCTATTTCAAACATCTCATTAAAAGGCACTCTACAGACAGATAATGATCTTAATGCTGAAACCTTGTTTCACTAAATTTGTGTTACAATTCAGTGTATTTGAGAGGAACAGGCAATAACGTTTCGCGCCAAATATTTAGCTCTTTACCTTTATTAGAAAACTAGCTGTACCCGCGGCTTCGCACGCGTGGTCTTTTCTTTAGGTTCATAGTACCATAATGTGCTATTCAAGGACCAATATACCAACATTTGATCAAAATTTCTTTAGCCGTCTAAAATACTTTTTTCAATTGCTCGGCTTCTAACTGACCAGATTGAGATACCAAATGCACCAGTTTTGAAATCAAACCCTAAGCTATCTAACAATGAAAACCGCATTGAAATCGGTCCAATAGTTTTTACGTGATGCATGAAGAAACAAACATACAGACAAACAGACAGAGCGACATGTTATTCTTTTTATTGTCTTGTTCAATACCCTTTTTAAGCACCCAAGAGCATTTTTTTATTTATCTTCTTTTTTTTACATACTTTTTCGTGATTTGATTTATTATAAGTATAGACATAAGACTGTGTCAATGTGCATCCAAAAACCCGTCTAGTAGTTTCAGCGTGATAAGTGTTCTTTTTAATAACTTTCAAACCCAATATTGCGGAGACCCTTTAATTTTTCGGGATGAAAAGTATACAATGTCCTACCTCGTAGTATGAACTCAAATCATACCAGGTTTCATTTGAATTCATTCAGTAGTTTATGTGCGATGCGCGGTCAAGATACGGAGAAACAGACAGACAGACACACAAAAAAAGCAAGTAAAACAGTTTTGGCTTCAGTATCGAATATAGAGAACCATCCAAAAAATATTATTTATTACTCAAATATTAACATAACTTTGGACCCATATCCCGCAGAAGCCCTTTAATTTTTCGGGACGAAACGTATCCTCAATTTTAACCCATCATATAACTTAAGACGGTGCCAAGTTGCATCAAAACCCGTCCATTAGTTTCAGCGTGGTACGTGTTCTTTTAAATAATTTTCAACCCCATCCTACGGGAACCCTTTCATTTTTCGGGATTAAAAGTATCCTATGTCCTACCTCGTAGTATGAACTCAAATCATACCAAGTTTCATTTAAATTCATTCAGTAGTTTCGGCGTGATGCCTAGCCAAGATACAGACAGACAGACAAAAATGAAAAAAAGTAGTTTTGGCTTCAGTATCGAATATAGAGAACCCTCCAAAAAAAAATTCCAAAATATCTTCAATGTACAGAATTGGACCCGTTACATTTTTATTATAAGTATAGATTGCCTTCAGCCCTTCATATTTCTGAACGGAATGGGGGTTGACATGAAAGGCTTCGTGGTAATTGGTGTTTGCGTGTGAACTCTATTATTATGGCTCTGAAAGGTCTATTATACGACGGCGACATAACAATACAAATACAAGCAGTAGCTTAGTTTTATATAAGTAACTCAATTCAGCTCACATCTTCACAGCATCTGTGTCGGGTTTACATTCGTAGAGTGGACTAGCGGTTCTAGAGTGCGGCCAGTACCTGCTAGTATTATAAACACTTTGGGATCTAAGTAGAAAGTTTAACCTTCTTGCTTGGGATGGTAACCGTATCTAAATATACATAGTAGCGGCACAGAATAAATAATAGTGGTAGGGGGTAGAGTAGGTAATGTAGTAGCATATGGTTGAAGTAGAGTAAGGTGTCTACACCAAAACACATCCCCACCCATCCCCATACATCCAAACACAACCTCACCCCCCGCTATATCGGTACTATGAAAATGTCGACCTTTCCACCTTTGAAGTCACTATAAGCTGTGTTGCCATAATTTTAGGCCAATTAAGTGTAAGGTATTTAGGAAGGCCCTTTTATATTAGGGCCCTCCAAACTTTGAAGAGACATTTTGCTTCGAAAAAAAATTCAAGTTATGCTATTATTATTTTTATAGTTTTTTAATAACTACAACATGATTTTGGTGTGTCTTAACTACTGGGGTGCGTTCACTTACTACGTTCGAGGACGCACGGATCACCCGCGCGATCTCTCGAAATCGTTCACGGTGTCGTCGGGCGTTCGCCTGGGTCACCCGAAAAATAGTAGGGGAGGGGAGGAATAGTATGAAACTGACACTTGATAGTTGTGAGTTCTATGTGGACGTCCAAATTCGTTCACTAACTCCGGATGATCGAGCGATAATCGCACGGATGATTCGAGCGTAGTAAGTGAACGCAGCCCTAGACTACCAACATACAAAAATCAACTGAATACCTACTATTCTTAGTTTGGTCAAAATTACTAAGTTTATGTCAAAATCAGGAGTTTTTAGAAAAAAAAACAATAATGGAATAACTTTGAAAATATCAAAACCGCGAAACATACATGGGGTTTATTCGGGTTCCACTTGGAGTTCTCTACCTCGGGCCCTCCACTTATAACTAATTCCTGGGACATACCTATATATACTATAAGTACATTTATAAATATATATATATATATATATACTAGCGATCCGCCCTGGCTTCACACAGGAGTAATTTAGAAAAAAATATGTGAAAAATGTAGTTCTCGCACACTCGACTTTTTATCCATAATAATAAAAATCTCCGATACGGCACGACAGAAATGGACGGGTCTTTCACTGGCACATAGCTGATATTATAAGGAGTAACTTAGACTACTTTCTTTAAAAATAATTATGGTACCTCGCAAAAAATAACATATGAATGAATGTTGACTACGCGGGCAAAGCAAATATAACACTTCCGTGAAAAATAATCTAACTGGAGGTCAGTTAGATTATTTTTCAATGCCTTAGGAGATGACATTTTTGCCTAAACGGCTTGATATATTTTGATAAATGAGGTATCATTGGATTCGTATTAATCATGAAAGTGCTATAGAATATATAAAGTGTCAAGAAAACTAATATGACGGCATACAGCTGCCATAATGTATTTCCCACGGAACATACAATGATCCAAACCTATCGAGTGAGGTATCAAAATTAAGGTCTTTAAAGGAACATCCCAAAAATATACAATTCTCTTTCTTAAATAGTAGCAAATGTCTTTTAAGCTTCTTACAAAATTTTCAATTTTAGATTATTCATGTTAGTACTATAATCCAATATTGCAATTGCAACTATTAAAGTAAAATATGTAAGTAAATATGAAACGTTAAAATTATATTACTATAATTTTTGCAGGTCCGTCCGCTAGCGCGGCTGAAAAGCAAAAACACGAGTATATGTTTGCGTCGTGTGTTCCGCGCCCCACGCCTATTGGCCCTACGCCCAATTTTTACTTGTTAATTACCTACGTCTATCAAAACATTGTTTTACTTTATCCTTGATTTCAGTGATGGGTAGAAAACTAGTCAGCAGGTGGATGAAACTGGATTTAGGGTCGAAAACTGGCGAAATGTGCATATTCAGTTATATATTGAAAAAAACACCTTTACTAGCAACTGTCCAAGAATTGGCGAACTTACCACACTACTTTTTCATTTCCCATCGTTTCAATTATACTGAAGAACTGACATATGTATTAGTTTGGGGTAATTGAGCAAATAATTTTAACTAAGTAACTATCTGTTCAGAAAATCTTACCTACTGTACTTTTTTATACTGTGGCATGCTTGCCTAAACAATGTAGCTCGTCAACGTAAATCATATACTGTAAATAAATGAGTTAGGTAATTGATTATGTATCGGTAAGTATTTTTTGTTATTTTTTTGTAACAAACTTTTTATCTACATAATTAAAAATCAAAATACTTACCTACTAATTATTATAATTATAAAAAAAATTATCTGCTTACAACTTTTCAAGTATTTACATACTTATTTTAGATAGAGATAGGTAAGTTTCTATTATATTTAATTTATTTAATATATAATTTTTATTTTCAGTTCCAATCTGAATTATTTTATTATTCTTACCCATTCTGGAAAATATAAATCAACATCAATGAATAAAAATACGTTACTCACAATTTTTACCTATACGATAACTTTACTACGCCAAACATTTATTTACGGCTCTATGCCACGATGATCATACATGTACTAAGCGCGAGGGGTATTTTTGCGGAGACAAACGACACAGGTCCTTCCTCGGAGAAGCCTCGGCGGACACTGACCGACGACGACTAGTGCTCGAAAAGCAAAATTTTGGTTGTTTTTCCTTCTTAGAAAAAAATAAGAACAAAATTAGAATATTTTTGTTTGCAGCTCCTAAAGAATAAAAAGCCACGTCTATTGGCATAACTCTCACATGGCTTTATGATAGTATCACTTAACAGGACACTTTTTAAATACCGATTTAGAGTCATCTTTGGAATTATTTTTATCGAGCCAACAATTGTTAATCACGTTTCTATCACTTACAATTTCTAGAGTGTATATTCAAATTTAATAAAACATATTTTTTTATGTTTTAGTCGATTTACAGAGGTTCAAAACCTTCAAATGTGGTAGAAGCCCGCCTTAAGCGTTACAGACAGACGGCGGAAAGCAACTTTGTTTTATGCTATGTATTGATGTACCTATCTACTGAAGACGTCCCACCTGAGCATAACACGCGCCAATGCAACGTAGCTACTACTGGAATACCGGTTATAACCACTTTTTAACACTCAAGTAGGCGTAGGTACCTCATTTATCCATACCAATATATAAAAGTGAAACGTTGTCTGTTTGTTTGTTTGGGGAGCTTTCACGCGATAACGGCTGGACGGATTTTGATGAAATTTAGAATGAAGATAGCTTATACCCTGGAATAAAACATAGGATACTTTTTATCCCGGAAAATTGTAAGTTTTACTCACTGTAAGTAACGGTTGCCATCACCACAGTACATTTATTAGTCTTTCCAGACCACGGTACATTTATTAGTCTTTCCAGTAGTGTATCGAAGCATTGTTTTCGAGTTTGATGTCTACTGTCAGTCGGAGACCGATGATTGCCACCTGTGGGTCTTTACCCGGCTACAAAAAAGGGGGGTTATGATTTTATCAGAATACTTATGTATGCATGAATGAATGAATGTGTGTATGTATGTTCGTCTGTTTGTACATGACCACACTTTACAGCCAACCTTTTAAATTTGTAGGAATCTTCTATTAGTAAAATCAGAGATTTTAAGCTACTTACAAAAACTTACTTACAAAAAAGGAGGCTATCGATTTCACGCGTATGTCTGCACTCATATTATAAAGAGGAAAGATATGATTTTTTGTATGTTTGTATTTTTGAATCTTTGTTTGAAATGGACAAACAAGAAAGATACTGAACGGATTTAAAAAAATATTTCACGTATTAGAAAGCTACGTTATCAACGAGTAACATTGGTACTATTTAATTTTTCAAGAAAGTATAGACTCCTACGAAAATTGGAATATTGTAACCCAAGGAATCAATAAAATATTTTTCCTTAAACAAACTTCGTATTCAAATTTTCTTCTCGAAACAAACACTAAAAAGAATAAAATAATTACAATAGAACCAGAACACTATCACTTTAAGAAAAGTAAAAATGTAATACCGATTCAAAAATACAATTTAAAATAGAAAGAGTTATAATAGTTTCTTACCCCCATTTCTCAATTCTCACCCCTCCTCCTATTCTCAACCCCCCCTCCCCCCCCCTCTATATGGGGTCACTACGCTACTTCGAAACACGTTTCACCTAATTTCATTTAATCTATGATGACTTAGTATAGCTAAGTTCATATCACAAGTATAACCAATAAAAAAAAAACAAAGATATCGGACTACATCAATAAAAAAATAACATATAACCGTCTCCTTTTGTAAAGTCGATTAAAAATATACAACGGAATGACACGTTGCCATGGAAATGAAATAATAACAAGTCTATTAAGTACGTGAGTAATGATTAGACATTTCTTACTGTCATTGGAGCAATTATGCAATTATTGTCTATGGGTATAAAAACACCATGATCGTTGCTGCAATGTCAATCAGCGTAAATTTGAAAAATTGGTACTTAATAGTAGTATTCATATTATGTTAGTCTCAATCCGATGAGTAGAGAAGCCCGTCAATCGATGAAATAATATTTGACGACTGAACGAAATTTGGTAATTTGTACTTTTGGTCCTGGAACACATAGGCTACATTTTCCCCAGAAAAATGTCCACGCGGGCAAAGCCGCGGAGGATAATATAAAACTACTCTATACCTATATTATTCTAGTTTATTCTTATCTTACGTTTTTTTTGCCAGGTGAAGGTATATATATTTATAAACGATATATTTTGTGAGTTTTTAGAGTTATTCAAACATTTTTCTTTCCGTTGGAAATAAAATATGTCAGTTGTAAGCCGCTTGATACTTCATATTTTCAATAGCGCTCTCGCGATTAAGACGAATCCAATGATACCTCATTTAACAAAATCCATTTAGTCGTTTAGTCTGTAGGACGCGCCAAAGAAACGTAAAAACAAACAAACATACATACAACTCAACACAACCCTCCGCAATCGGGTAATAAATGAAGTAATTTATTTTTCGGATCTCAAAAATTTATTTTTCGGTTCGAAAAGATTGAACTAAACAATCCATCTTGATATATACTTATATTACTATACTCTTTGGTACAATCTATTTGTGGTACTGTCATCCTACTCGCAGAAAACCGTAGAGAGAGTTAGTCCCTCTACGCAGAAAACAATCTTTCATTCTCGTATTTTTACGTTAAGATAGGTACTTCAGGCGCGAAACTCGCTCGTAGCGTTCTTCTCAAAACCACGCTGAGACCCCTGCCTCCCGGCCCCCGCACGCGCGCGTCAAATCGGCCGTTTACTCCTCGATACACTACTGTCTGGAAAGACAGTAATATATGTACTGTGCCATCACAGAATGGTCTGTTGTTGCCATGGAAACGAAATAACAAGTCTGTCAAAAAACATCAAAAGTGGTGCTTTACCTACTTTTGTATTGGTTTTGAATATCGAAGAAAAGAGGATGTTTTTTTCGCGATAAACAGTAGTCCGCGCGTACGGAGTCGCAGGCGGGAAAACTAGTACTTTAATAAAGCAGTACCTACCACAGATTAAGCTACCTAAGGTAACAAAAAGTCTCTACAACCACAGAATAAATAATAGTAAAACTTAAAATTTTAAAAATCTTGGGTACCTATTTAAAAGATAGGTATTAAACAAGTACCTACATATATATCTTTAAAGGTGTCTGTGTCTATCTGTATATCCGCGCATCACGTAAAATCTACTAAACTCGTTAAAATGCGGAGTTCACTGATGGATAGCTTGGTTTTGACTTAAAATCTGGTACAGGTACCTATTTTGTATCTCAATCCGAAAGTAGAAACCGACCAATCGATAACTATTTGATGGCTTAACAAATTTTGATGAAACGTAGTACTTATAATATATTGTACTTATAAGTAATTTAAGTCTTGCATTGGTATAACATAAGTCAATGCGACTAGTTCCTAATCTTATAAGTTTGTGAAATAAATGTTTTTCATTTAGAATCTCCATTAGGTGCGAGCTTTCTACGAAGATGTTTTCTTTACTTTACTATTTATGAGTTCATTATGAATGGCCACAGTTCAAGTAAAATTCGTAAGAAAAAAGCAGATTTTTGGAGGCTTCTACTGAATTTGTTTCTCGTAATTTTTGTTTTTACTTTCGTAGGAACCTAGACACAGTGCACAAGATACCTATTAGTTCAAAAATTTCAAAGAAAGATGTGTTACAACGCCATAATCACGTACGAGCGTTTGTATGAAAAGTGTGACAGTTGGCCGCTCTTAAGCGCATTTTTAAGTGCAATTTAGCATGCGCGCGGTCATGAAAATCTGATTGCTCTATTCGCATTGACTTATACATCTGCTGGAAAAACACAGAGGGTACTTTTAACCCAGATAAATTAACATGCTGGCAAAGCTGCGGCACAGCTAGTGTTGAAAAAAATGACGTTTGAGTTTTATAATTTGTGATTTTGTACGTAGGTGTAGGTAGACCCTACCTACGTATGTTTGTTCCTCAATCATGCTTTTAAAGGATGAAAAATTTAGAGGAAAATTGTTACTGTTTGCTAGAAAAAAAATGTTTACTGATGTTTCCGCCGGATTCCGGTAGTTAGGTGTACCTAGAATAAATGCAAGTGTTGCGATAGAATCGCAGAAATCGGATAAATTGTAAAACTGTGCACTGATTGGTCGGTTATATTCGATCGTGCATGTTCTTTTTTACCAGACTACGGCGAAGCAAGGAAGGGGTAATGAATTTAACAGCCTGTGTATATGTTTGTGGGTATGTGGATGTTCCACTTAGCGTCGTCCATAGATTGGTCCGATTTTGACAAGCAAGGCATCAATAGATTCGTCTTCATCGACCGTAGTGGGGTTTTAGTTGAACTTATGTCTTGCTTTGTAATGGCCGGCTTATTTCTTTTTTACTGGAAGAATCAGTGGAGTATGTTCCCAGGCCTCCACGTTGTAGCCAGCAGGATAATAACAAAATCTTAAAGGGCCGGCATCACATAGCGTAGAGTGGCGTAGAGCCTTTTAGAAAAAACTAATAGCTGTGAACTCAATTACGCAAACTGAACCTTACGCAACTGATGGCCTTTAATAAAGCCTTGCTGATGTCCTATCGCAATACTTTTTATCGATATTGAAAAATAGGGCAGCTAATGCCTCAAAATAAAAACTGTACAACACAAATGCAAATTATGTTGTTTGAGTAGTACCTACCCGCATCCCGCCAGATGGGCAAAGATCGTCACACATTTGGTACCAATGACCGACGAAGGAAAGCGGTAGCACGACCGGCGCCACCTATTGTTTTAGTGTATTATGTGGGAACTAATATGGTTCGTTCGGAACGGTACGGAAAGTTCTAATATGGTAAATACTATAATGTAGAGCGATGGTAGCCTAATGGTTCAATAGTGCAACTTAGAATCCAACGATTCCGGGTTCGGTCCTAGGCTCCGCACCAATGACTTTTCTAAGTTATTTGCGGTTTCCATGCCGGTTAAGCTGTCGGTCCCGGCTGTTATTTTATAAATAGCAGAGGTCCTTGGGCGGCCTGACAAACTCTGACACCAGAGGCCAGCACTACCTCAAACGACAAACAAACTATAATGTAGATACCTACCAGTTTGGTACATTATCATCATCAACATCAGACCGTGTTCGTCCACTGCTGGATATAGATACCTACCAGTTTGGTACATTATCATTATCAACATCAGACCGTGTTCGTCCACTGCTGGATATAGATACCTACCAGTTTGGTACATTATCATCATCAACATCAGACCGTGTTCGTCCACTGCTGGATATAGATACCTACCAGTTTGGTACATTATCATCATCAACATCAGACCGTGTTCGTCCACTGCTGGATATAGATACCTACCAGTTTGGTACATTATCATCATCAACATCAGACCGTGTTCGTCCACTGCTGGATATAGATACCTACCAGTTTGGTACATTATCATCATCAACATCAGACCGTGTTCGTCCACTGCTGGATATAGACCTCTTCCAATGAATATTATAAAATTAGATGTACTTACAAATCCTTAAAATACCTACCTATATTAAACTAAAATTAATTTAAAAAAGATAGAAGAAAATTGAAAACATAGGTAAAAATATGAATATAATGTGTTTGCGAGTGTGTTGAAAAGGGCTTAAGTATAATCAGCACAAATGCCCAGTGCTGGACGCTGGTATTCTTATAAATCCCGTTATTGACCGAGCGAGCGCGAAGCGTCTCCGTTTCAGCTTGGGCAATAGCTAGCTTAAAAGCTAAAAAAACACGTCTGCCCTGTCAAAAAAGAACTTATGCCAATAAATTATATACTGTTGTAATGTGGTTATGAAGGCCTTCAATTTGATACCCATATTGTAAAATATAAAATATTTTTTCGCATTTGAAAATTGAGCCAAACAGCAGCAACATTAAAAAAATACAAAAAAGAATAGCCAATGTTACTAGGGGGCATGTTAAGATTCTAACGATATCCCATACGTATAAATCTGTTCAGGCATTTAAATGTTATGATGGAATAAATAAACTCACATACATACATACAAACATACATGAATCCTAAAAACATTACACTCCTTTTTTATAAATCTGTTCAGGCATTTAAATGAATCAGCCCTTTAACTTCTAGGTAGAGATTGATGGAGCGCCTTTGTTAATTAATGTTAGTTTTACAATAAGCTAACTAGATGGCGCTACTGTGGTTGTTTGCAAAAAAGTTTGTACGCGCGAGGTCTACAGCTCACAGAATATTTGCTATTGATGAATAAATAAATAAAAAAAACCAATTCAAGTTTCCATTCGAGGCCAAGTCTACAATTTTAGTTTGGTACTAATAAATGTATTAGGTACTAAAGGTTCATTCCACAGACTTCACTATTTAAACCTACTCCACATAGGTTCCTATCTTACCGACTGAAGTCGTAGTACTAGTATTTAATCTAAACTGAACATTTCACACAGAATAAATTATAGTACTTCAGCCTGAAGTACATAATTACTTAATAGGGCTATGTATTGCAAAGCGTAGCGAGGCCACAGAGTAAATTAATAGTACTAACTAGCGATTTCTCCAAATTTGTCCAAATAAACTTACGACTGTCTGGCGTTTGTTATTCTATGTTGTTTTTCGTGTTCTTCGTGAAATTTGGTAGATAGGTAACAAATTTCATGTTTTTATTTTTTTACTAATGTTCGTATAAGAGCCAAATCGGTTAGGTCAACTGGAATGTCTTATGAAAGGGATATTCATTTAATTTCAGTTTTCATCGTATTGCTTTATAACCCATAATATGAAGAAAAAAAACGGAACAATGCGAGGTTTATAAATCTTTAGCATTGGTGAAAGTCTTAAATATTCACTATTTCTGTTGTATTTTAGATATTCGATGTAGATATTGTAATAAATTAAAATCCAAAATGTGATATAATAGTAGATAATTATATTCAAACTCATAACAAAATACCAATCACTTCGCTCGTCATATATAAATTTCAAACCAGCCTTGACGATGCAAAATTAAATGAATAAACAAGATAAACATGTCTTATAAACAAAATTAAATAATTCTAATTATTGTTGGTCAAATACCAACAATACAGGAATAAAGGAATTATAAAATCAAAAGGGTTGTAATGTAATTTGCACTTTAGTTAACATAGCTCCATGATTTGGAGGGCACGTTAAGCAGTCGGTCCCGATTAATAACAGTCGTAAAGCCTTGTCAGAGGCCCTCGGGCGGCCCGACCAACTCTGACACCAGAGGCCAGCACTACCTCATACGACAAACAAACAAACAAACATTAGTTAACTTATATTTGTTTTGTTACAAATTGCGAGTCTAATAAAAACGTTGGGGCATTTCAGACCACATCACGTGGCTTCGGCGACCATTTGTGTTGTAAAATCATGATTATTCGTGAAAACAACATGGAGAAAATAGCAATCAAATCGCAAGCCCAAGAATGTGGCCGCAACTAACGGATAGTTATTCTGTGGCACAACATAACAGGAAATAGATACACTTTAGATGATTACAGTCTTTGGCTTATATAGGTAGATAAAATACGTGACCACACAGGTTAGAATACCGAATAGGAAAATTGAATCTAGATTACATACATTAGATGTTTCCTTTCAAAACGTAGGCTTAGGTACTTATTCGCATAGCATGCGTTAATTGGGTCAAATAACATAAATAAGTGTAAGTAGATTATAGAACTGACATATCACAATTTCGAACATAATTACATCCTAAAATAAAACTTTTGCAAGGCCCCACTCTAAACACCTTTCATTTATGAGCAAAAGATACAATTTTTTAACTCCCAATTTCTCTTCAAATACAACCATTATACAAGAATATGTTAAGTGGATTTTATTATGGCAAGCATTTGCCACTTTGCATCGATTCAACATAAAAATATCACAAATAAATTAAATCAAAGATCACATGCATACAGTGCTAATCTAGTTTGAATTTAAAAAGTTACCTAAAAATGAACTGATCAGCTGATTAAACATTTGTCATAGTATGGCACATTTGCTTGGAATTGTGCAAAAACAAGTATAAGCAGAATAAATGGCAAGCAGTGAGCTTCTAGTGAGATTAAAATATGAGCATTTAAAATTATAGATACATAGGTATACATAATGGTTGTTAACATAACATGAAAATGTATTACATTATAATCATAGCAATGAAATTTTTAAATGTTAACTGTTAGTTTGTTCCAAATAGTTTTTCTTACAATCCTATAATTTTATATTACTTATCTTAATTTTATAATTATTGAACATGACTGTAATTTTTTAACAATTTAATTGAACTATCTAATGCCTCATAAATTGAACTATCTAATGTCTCAATAACATGGATCACAATATATCTACAGTCCTTTCACTCTACTTTTTTATTATCAAGTAACAATAAAAAATCTAAAGGCAGTTTTTCCTTCCGTAATGTCAACTTATACAATAAGTGCTATAAATATTACAAAAACATCAATTAAAGCTTGCAAGTTGAGGCGTTAAGTGTATTGCTTCGGTGATTAAATATTGCGCAATATTGTATGCAGTGACTCAATTCAGTAAATTGTCCATTCCAATTAAAGTGAATGTTATGTTAGTGTCACCACACATTTCAATGATGAATTGTTTTCCCAGCTTCTGAAAGGCAAGAAAAACATAAATTAGTATTTTAAACTTTTATAAAGAGCGATAAAAATGTTGACCATCTATAGATATGTACCTGCTTATCTTGCAAATAGAATTGGTCATGCAATCATAATCTTTATTATTCTCTCTATGTCAGCTCTGCACATAGGACAACTCTCCATATCTTGGCTGGCACAAGGCTGACAGCAGCACATGTGTCCACATGGCACAAAGGCCACCTCACATCTTGCATCCATGCACACAACACATTCAGACTCCAACAGTGACACATCAGTCTCTGTGTTACTCACTACGCCTGTAAACATCTGTTCATCAACAACTTCCTTAGGCGGGGCACTTGGTTCTGAGTATGTTGGTTCCTCATAATTATGATTTTCACTCTTTGCTCCCACATAACATTTTATAGCTCTCAAAATGCCCTCTCTATCTGAAGACAAAGAGACACCATTAGCCTTTAACTTCTCTGAAGTAATGGCCATTAAAGAATCATTCGAAAAGAAGAACTTCACTAAGAATGGTAAACAATGTATAACCCCTTCTTGCAGGAGATAATTTGCTAACACGGGGTCCAGGCTCTTGCCTACATTTAACAACGTCTTTGGAGCAGAGTCAATAAGCTTCTGATAGCTTTGCAACCAAAAGTCTGTAGATTTACTTGATTCAGTCTCCATTTCTTTGAGGGTTTCAACAAGCTGCTTTCTTCGCTTATTTTGTTGACTGAACAAGTCGTCCAATAAGTTTATTAGTTGTACTCTTTGTGACAGCAGCTCGTTGTAGTTGTAAGTGATGTGAAGCTTTTTCTTCTCTTGCTCAATCACGCTGAGACGAGCCAGGTGGGATGATATTAGGGAAATTTCTTGATTCAAGCTCCAACTTCTGGTATCAGTTCTTTCAAGTAATGATGCTACAAGTGCTTTTTGTATATCCTGATCTTCTAGAAGTTGCCCTACCAGTACATTGCGAGATTGATCTTTGGCTTTCAGAAGTTCTTCCAGTTTTTCTGCACCTTCCAAATCTTGCATAAGCACACTCTGTTTCATGTTATTCAAAGAGTCTATGTATGTTTTCTTAGAGTTTTGAATAGAACAGTCTTCTTCAATAAGCATTTCCATGGCTCTAAGCACATCAGACTTTTTAATATCATCATAATTCTGTCTAGTGATTTCTAACAGTCTGTCAAGTTCAGCCTGTTCAAATGCCAGTTGTTGCTGTATGACCTCGGGCCTTAAATAATCTGATTGAATAAAGTTCTTCACCAAGCATTCAATTTCCTTTTCATCATCCTGTATAGCTTTTAGCAAGTTCTGTCTCTCTGTTTCCTTTGCTTCATGGACTTTCATTATTTCAGAATCTAGTATGTGTTGATTTTGTACAATTTGTGATAAAAACTTTTCCCTTTGCTCCTTAGCAGCTCTGTGTAATCTATTCTCTTGTTCAGTAATTGATGCTTCCTGCTCTTCCCATGTCATTGTGTTGCTTCTCACAAAGGGATTTTGAACAGAACTTGGTGTATGAACACTGAACATGTCTGAGTCTACTGGTGATGGAGAATTGTATTCAATATCCATAGATTTACATAAGTATTTCATAATCGCTTCAGTACTTTGAGTGCAAATCTCTGATGGAGGGAATGTAAAACAATTACCATCTAACTCTATTTGAACAATATTTGTAGCTTGGCATAGCTCTGAGCATAGTTCTTCTAAATCTGAATTAGATTTTATATTTAGATTTCTTAGATTTTTCAGCTTTCCCAATAAAGGTGTCAGGTTTCTCAGATTATTTTTAGATAAATCTAAAACTTGTAGGCATTGCATGTACTGAATGCTTTCAGGTATGTTTTTGATCAGATTGTCTTGAAGGTGAAGCTCCGTTAGATTAACTAAAAACTTTATGTCCCTGGGTAGCTGTGAGATCTTGTTGCAATTTAAGTTGAGGATTTTGATTAGGTATAAATCTGACACCTGGCCACCTCCTTCTATGGACTGCAGCTTATTGTTTTGTAGATAAAGGAATTCCTTTCTGTATACTTTGCAAATGGAATACGTACCAGACGGGACTTGCTTTAGATCACAATCTGACAAATCAAACTCTGGATCAGGAGATTCTTTAGCTATGTACAATTTTCTCTCTAACTTAGCTCGTGAGTCGCCGTCATTGTTAGAATGTCCCCCAAACAATGACATTGTTGCTCGGTTTAAACACGACGCGCCACAACCCATGAAACTGTATTAATTTTAAGAAAAATGGTGCTTACTAATCAATCGTCACCGACACCGGATAATCATGGCAAACACACACTTGAATTGTTTACAACGCGATCAAGTCTAAGCATATAATTTTCTTTATCGAAATCATTCTCTGCTATTATGATGCAAAGCAGAAAATGCAAATAAAATCGAAAATAAACTCAGCTAGCCTGCAGTGCAGCTTTGTTTGCTATCCTCACTTTTTCAATTTTGACATATTTGACTTGTTTACTTCCTTCTGGCGTTCGTTTTGAAGAAAATGGTAAAAACAACAGTTAACCGTTAATTTCACATGTGGCCGGTGAATGTCTCTCTATCTCTCAGTGACTCAGCACAGCCGATCTAAACGAGAATAAATATGATCAGCTTTGGCGTTCGCTTTGAAAATATGTGTATTATTAGCTCTCTGAAATGTTTTCGATAAGACACCGTTAGTTTTGCAAAAAGTCATTGACAGTTAAAAATTCGCTATCGGAAACATATATTTTTGGTTATCGGATATGCCACAATAAGCCGTAAACCTTAAGTTCGTTTATCGTTTGTGTAAAAAATTGCAATAGTGTTGAAAATGTTCAAACCGAACGGCTTGTTAATAATGTAGGTAGGTGCATAAAGGTATAGAAACTGTCCTAAACCATCATAAACGCCCTTTTGCCAATCCGAACTTAGAAAATATTTCTTTGACAATGTCGTTACACCGGTGGCCCAATTACAGAACTTGGCTTCAATCAGATTGTCACTTTTTTCATAGCAAAATCGACTCTATCGCAAAGCATTATTGAATTTCACGGCTTGAAACCGTCATGATCAACATTACGTAATCGCATTGCGGACGTTAATTAAGGGTCAGAGTAGACTTAACGCCCTGGCAACGGATCGGCACCGGAACGCCTCGCTTACGGATGGTTTACGGCTAGGCGTCCACCTGGCTACGGCGGGGCGACGCCTCCCTTACCGAAAGGTAGTGTGGTTGACGTCTAGACTTGGTGTATTTCCCAGTAGTCTATGGAAAAAACATACTGAACGATCAGTATGTTATGGACAACAATTTAAGGACGTCCAAAGATGCTGAAGTTTTGCACATGGGTGTAGCGTTCTGATGACAATTAAAAACTATAGTAGTAGTAGTAGAGTCAAAGGAACTAAAAAACGGATGATGGAATCACTTCGAGTTTGGGCTAATTTGGTTTGTCTTGGTGAGTTCTCCGGGTTTATGTGGTTTTCAGGGTCTGATGATGGAGCCGGAAGGTAGTCACAGGAACTCAACAACAAAATGATGGAACCTTTTCGAGTTTGTGCTCATTTGGTTTGTCTTGGTGAGTTCTCTGGTTTTATGTGGTATCCAGGGTCTGATGATGGAGCCGGAAGGTAGTCACAGGAACTCAACAACAAAATGATAAAACCCGCTTCTAGTCTGGGCTCATTTGGTTTGTCTTGATGAATTTTCTGGTGTTTTGTGGTATCCAGGATCTCATGATGGAGCCAGAAGGTAGTCACAGGAACTCAACACCAAATTGATGGAACCCTTTCGAGTTTAGGCTCATTTGGTTTGTCTTTTGAAGAGTTATCTAGTTTTATGTGGTATCCACGGTCTGATGATGGAGTCGGAAGGTAGTCACAGGAACACAGTGATGATATACGGCACTGAAACGTGGTCGCTAACTATTTCTCTCATTTTCAAGCTCAGAGTTGCGCAGCGCGCAATGGAGAGAGCTATGCTCGGTGTTTCACTACGTGATAGAATCCGAAATGAGGAAATCCGTAGAAGAACGAAGGTTACCGACATAGCTCTCAGAGTTTGCAACTTGAAGTGGCAATGGGCAGGCCATATAGTTCGTAAAACCGACAACCACTGGCGAATAAAGTTTCTCGAATGGCGACCACGAACAAGCAAGCAAAGTGTAGGGAGACCCCCCACACGATGGACCGACGACATTGTAGCCATCGCAGGATGTCGGTGGATGGAGGTGGCACAAGATCGCTCGTCATGGCGCTCTTTGGGGGAGACCTATGTTCAGTAGTGGACTTCTAAAGGCTGACATGATGAACTTTGTACCTAACATGTTTACATCATCAAATAACTGATAGAGTAGGCGATTTCTTGAGTGGAGACAACGCATAGGCAAAAGAAGCGAAGCCTTCGGCCATGTGGAGCGACAACTTACGCAAAAAACCTAGCAGGCAGTAGGTAGGTAATTACATATTTAGAAGACTCGAACATCGGACTCAGTGGCGTGCATTAGGAGGCTATGCCAAGCAGAGGACTAATGTAGACTGTTGTCAGTATTTTTTTTTCTATAATGTTATTAGACCAAATATGATTAGAATGTTATTAGGCTGAGATGGATTAGAGTTAGTTTTATTGTTTAGTAATTTATCATCAAAATTTTAAATCTTATAATGCTGGTATGTTAACTGTCAGGTAGAAGGAAGAGTACCTACAAAAGCTTATTTCATCATTACAATAGCTTAATTCG
The DNA here is from genome assembly GCA_946251855.1 of Alsophila aescularia. NCBI lineage: Eukaryota > Metazoa > Arthropoda > Insecta > Lepidoptera > Geometridae > Alsophila > Alsophila aescularia. Next base: position 46,691,943 of record OX276379.1, read on the forward strand.
CCGTTTATGCCGGGAACAGGGACGGGAACTGTGACGCAACGCAATGCATCATTGGTACCTTATATTTTTTGATCAGACTTTTCACATGAATAGTGATGTACCTATTATTGATTATATGGTAGTACCTAGTTAGTCTCACAGTACACTACACATGTGATAATATATGGTTTAATGTTGGTTTAATGGGTGTACTGTGTACTGCACAGTATCATGGTTCGTAGTAAAGTGTGCAGTGCAGTACATACATTACTGTGCAGTACACAGTACACACATTAAACCATATATTATCACATGTTTAGTGTACCACTACAGTGTGTGATGGTGGTTCGTAGCACAAAATGAATATTGTCTTTTTTGTTCGTGGTCACGTCACTACTGTGCACACGTTACCAATTTTGGATGTAGGTTTATACCTTTTTTTTTATTTTTTATTACGGACTAGGCAATCGTTTGACCACGATCTCACCTGATGGAAAGCGATGATGTGGTCGAAGGTGTAGCACGCTTGCCTAGTAGATACCTATTCACTCTTGACTTGAACACACCGGGGTTATAATTTACCGGAAACACTGACGAGGGCAGGGCATTCCACTCCTTTGCAGTTCTTATAATAAATGAAGAAGCGTAACGCTTCGTTCTTGTGCGAGGTATTTCAACCATGAAAGGGTGGCGCTTTGCTGATAGTCTAGTCGTACGGTGATGGAAAGGTGATGGGGAATCAGGTTGTGCATACCTAACAATAAACGAATTTATGGATTGTTTAAAACTATTAATCATCATATATTTACTTACTGTATATAAAATGTGTATACTTATAGGTACTGAATTTGCTATACAATATGGGTAACTGTTATTTTACATAAACTTAAAAATATACTTAGTCTTAGGTATTAAGTTTTAGTAACAAGAGAGTCGGCATCATTTGTATTAATTAGGGCACCGCGCTTTCTAGACGCGATATCGAGTGTGCGGTGCTCCGAGAGTTAAGTTACTAGAACATAATACCTATCTATCCTAACCTATATTCTTATCTATCTATAGACATCTTCATGTGATCTTGAGTTTTCGTCTTCGCTAGACATTCCTGGTATAGAGTAACTTGGTTTATACCAGTCTTTAGTCAGCGGGACCGAAACACCGTACCGCTTATACGCTTGACTTTTGTGTGGCGATTCTTTATCATCATTATTTTCATAGTTTTTTTCATTCGAAGATCCATTTCCATAATCAGTATAGTAATCATGATCGTGTTTCGCAGCTCCATGCTCTGATTTATTATTCTTTGGCAACTCTTTTTCATAGTCAGTATAGTAGTCATGATCATAGTCTTCTACATTATGTTTTGTTTGTTTTTCATTTGGTGTCTTTTCGGTATCTTTATCGTCATAAGTCATTGGATCGTCCGCGTCTTTGATACGCCCATTAATATATTGTTTCGTGTAGAAATCATGGCCATAATTGTCTGTTTTATATTTACCTTGAGTTTTCTTTGGTGATTTTGTACTGTTTTCATCATCATCATCATCATAGTTTGATGCATCTGCTATACGGCCTTTATTATCTGCTTTATGCTCCCCTTTGTTATCTTCCTGTATATAATCAGAATATGAATCTCGATAATAATCAGCAGGATTTTGTTTATATGTATCTTTCTTATACCAGTCACCTTCTGTAGCAGATAGATCGCCTGCAAGCAATGTATAGGATTCTTCTCGCTTCTCATTGTCTGATGTTTTCGGCGAGTATAGACTACTAATATCGTGCCTGTCTTTAAGATATTCTAAAGTTGCATAGTTGGGAGTCTCTGTCTGTTCGAATGCACTAAATGGTTTTTTGGTTGGTAACAATGTTCTGTATGAAGAATCCATTCTATCTTCAAGTTGTTCATTTATTGGACGTAACTGTTTATGAATTATTGGACTTTCTGTTAGTTCATATTTGCTTTTTACTTCCTTACTAGTATCTTCTCTTGTCGCATTTGTTAAATGACCTTTAATATCTTTATTAACATAATCTGTGTAGAAGCCTTGATCATAAGGGTCAATTTTAATATAATCTTGTTTATGTTTGTCACCTTCATCACCTTCTAAAGTTTTTGGTAAGTATAGGTTGCTAAAGTCATGTTTATTTTTCAGATATTCTAAAGTTGCGTAGTGGGGTGTCTCAGTTTGCATATAGGAACTATACGGTTTTTTAGTTGCCAGTGAAGTTCTATAGGAATCATCCATTCTATCTTCAAGTTTATTTTTAAACTTATCATTTGGATGGTTGAAAACCTCTAGTTTGCTTTGTTTTCTATCTAATTGTTTGTCTATGGTTGGTGTACCATAAGAAATCGGCTGTTTAAATGATTTATCTAAATATACCTGGGCAGGATCTGATTTCAGTGATTGAACCGGTTTATAAAATGTACTGTAATCCTTATTAATTTTATGACTGTAACCCTGGTTTTGAGGGTAAACATGTTGTTTGACTATTTTGGTTAATCTGTGAAAAGCGTCTTTCAAATCTCTATCGTATTCGTCGATAGGGACATATTCAGGCTTCACTTCGTTTGAATTATTAGAATGTTGAGGTAAAGAAGTTTCATTGTCTTCTTTTGGTGATGCAGCTTTGTCAGTATTTTTATTCTGAATAGGGTTGACTTCAAAGCTGTTTTTATAATCCATGTCTGTTTCAGTGTTCACTGACAATATTGGCTTGTACGGGTATGTTACTTCTTTTCCAAATCGATAACTTTCAGCTTCCGGCCTCGACACGACTTGCGGCGCTTTACTAAAATCAAACAGACGAGTTGACGGCACATTTGGTAACTTGTAAGTTTGGGCCGCTGGTAACTTGATAACCACTGTTTTACCTTGATGGTATCCTATCCCATGGCCTTGGAACGGCTGATTTTTAGGCTTCTTTTTGTTTTTGGTCTTCTTGGTCGTGTTCTCGTCCGCTTGAATGGCGTCATTGTCGGCATCGCAGTACATTTTGTTTAGTTTTTGCGAGTCTTTATCCGATAGTCCCACTCGTTGTCCGATTTTCGCTCCGCTCTGTAAATATGGTTGAACATTAGCGCTAATAAATTGACCGAATAAACCGAAGTCTCCAAATCCACTTGGGAGGCTTCGTACACGACTGCCCAAAAAGGAGTGTAATGTTTTTAGGATTCATGTATGTTTGTATGTATGTACGTATGTGAGTTTTTTTATTCCACCATAACTTATAAATGCCCGAACAGATTTAGACGTATGGGGTATTGTTAGAATCTTTACATCCCTTCGAGTAACATAGCCCATATTATTTTAGGAAAAAAACTATGCACTATGGCTCAATTTTCAAATGCGAAAAGAAAACTTCGAGTTTTTAATATGGCTATCAAATTGGCCTTAATAAGCACATTCCAATAGTATGTAATATATTGACATAAGTTATTTTTTGGCAAGGCAGGCGTGTTTTGTAGCTTTTAAGCTAGTTAATTTAGGTAGGTAATAAGTCAAAATGTGAAAAAACGGTAAGTAGGTACATCGCAAGGTGTCAGTTCGGATTTTTTAATGTTGCATAATGTTATGCTCAAAACAAGTTTATAAATAACCTTCTTCGGCACCAGGGTGTCCTGACCGTTGGCGGAGAAAGCTCGCCGGCTGTAGTGCAGGACACTGTCGTAGTCGTAACCGACGCCGAAGTCAGACACGGAGAACGAGTTGTATTTGCGAAAGTTGTGCCGCGCCGCTGCGAATAAACAAAACATCATATGACCGGTCATCACATAATGAGTCAGTTTATTCCGTACTTTTTAGTTACGTCGTGAGGTGTAGGTAAGTACATGGGCTGGACACAAAGGGGAATAATTCAATACATATTGTAGCATTCCTTCCGCGTATTCGAGGCTCAATTTATATGCCGATTGTGTTGTGTGTGAGCGCAGATGCGGTTGCGTACGTTCGCAAGTCACTTTTATTGTTGTTTAATAATATTAGGTATAACTAATGTGTGGATAGACTCTTACTTTCCTTGATACCACTAAGAATTTAATTTTGCGACAGCCTATTATACTACGAATAATTATTCGTAGCTATTAGATCATTTGGTTGTCATACAATGTTTATTGTACTCAATAAAAAAAACATGCTTAACACTTTGGCAAATAAACTAAATGTTATCAGTAACAACAACGACTTAAAATTTATGTGCAACTATATTAATAATAAATGTAGCATAATTATTAGATAAAAATTGTAAATACTTACGTTGAACAATATTCGCCCAAACCACGTCGATATAGTCGTCTCTATCAGGGCTGCTCTGCATGTGGTAGAACCCGAGGGTGTGTAACAGCTCATGGACCACAGTTCCGTGTCGAAAGCAACCCCTTCCAACAGGGTGCCGCCCTGATAGATTCAGCACCTGATAACCGCCTTGGTAACCCACTTGAGAAAAACAACCGCGTCTGCTTCCCTATTTTTTTTTAGTAAATACAAAAAATCAGGGATTAAAATTGTATTAAGAAGATTTAACAGGGGAGTAGAAATACAAATACATACTTGAATGACGACCGCATCACGATCTCCTTTCCTGTAAGGTCGGAATTTAACGCACGAAGCTCGCCCAAGATCGTCTATGCCATCTTGAATGGCTTGCATTTGACCACTGTCTGAAAAAAAATAGTGAAACAATATTTTTAATTTCCGTTTTTTTAAGTTTTTTTTTTTAGTTTTGCCAAAGGAGGTAGAACAATCATAATCAAAGATGGGGTAAAGATTTGTGTGATGAGCATAAATGTTTATCGGGTCTTTGATTTTTGTGGTGTGTTGAAGTGTCTCCATGCCATCCGCGACACGGGGATCCTTATGAGTGTGTAAACGTTATTATAAAGCCTTTTTTTTGCCAATATGGAACTTACTGAAATGTTCCTTCTGAATAAAGTAAATTACTTCATTGTTCGGCCACCTCTTGGTGCTGTCTGTTAGGCCGTTCCTTGACAGGCCTTCGACGGTTTCCACGATCAGCCGTCTCTGTCGGTCGTTGAGGATCAAATCTCCTTCGAACTTCCCACTCTCCTCCCAGGCATGGTCTGATACTACCTCGTCTTCGTCAAAAGAAACGTCAGGATCCGCACCTTCTAAAACAATGGGTTTATTAAAGAATAATGTAGATATTGGAGGGAACAGCTTATACATAATATTTAATATAGTTTACTTATTCTAGTTAGTACTAGTTCTTTGCAATTTCAGACTTACTTTTAACATGAATATCCAACGAAGATGTCATTAGTAAGAAATTACTGAAGTCCTCTAACTCATCCTTAGACATCGCGAGACACTGCACCACACAAACAAACACCATCGAACACAAAACCCGCGTCATTGTATCTACTTGTCATAAAAAATATCCTACTCAAATGCATGGGGTACCTACTATTGTCTCTATAATCAACTCACACGTTTCCGAAAAATGTGTATCATATTAACTAACAGTGTGCAGCGAACATTTTATGTGAATTTCTCCGGAATATATCGATAGCTTTTACTCGCGCGTTTGGTTTTTTGCGTTTGACAAAACCTGCCGGAGAGGGGCGAGGTTTAATATAGCTTCGGATACGACCATTTCACAAGGTATTGGTGGACTACTGCGGCGGCCGCGCTTGCGACAGCCGCGGCGACGCCGGCCACTGCTCCACTCTACCACTGAGCGCAAGAACAGCATTGCTAAATTAGCGGAACGACTCATTTTATCAAATCAACAATAAAATATCTAATTCGTAACTGAACAGGTGTAAGTAATGACGAAACCAAGTAATGGTCGATGATTTGTTATTGTTGGTATCGCAATTGTAAAATGATTGAAATTGATAATGCGCGCTTTCACTCCAGTAATAGGCCAAATTACGAGTATCAAATGGTATTTTCCTAGTGAAGTGTTACCCTCCATCAAGCAGTTTTGGAACCTTCTATTTGTAAGCGTAGGTATACACATTAGGCATACATAAATACCTACTGGCATACAAACGCGTAGTATACATATTTTTCTTTGGCATACATCTAATCTCTCAGTTACAGTGTCTAATATTGTTTTAAAGATAATAACTTCAGTCCGAAACTTGTAGTTTTTTTTAACGTTTCACTTGATCGAACATCAGACCAAATTGCGCATGTTTCATTAGTTGACCAATGTTATTCAATACAATTTGCCATGCTGGGTGTTGGCAATATTCGCAATCTTTCATTGCCATTGTCAGGCTGAAACTGTGTCATTTGTACACAAAACAGCGTGTTGATCTTTGACTTGACACTATTGTTGGAATAGGCACGAGGCCTGGCCCTGGATTAGCAGTAGTACCCACAGCCATGGTGTCTTGAGTAAGGAAAATAACAAATAGTGACTAAGTATAGGAAATAATAAGGAAAAGTGAAGCCTTAAAAAAAGGTTGTATCGAAAAATACGTGACCCACAAAACTCCAGAGTTCGACAATAATACCTATTATAGGTTATAACACAGTACATATTATATGTAAGGACTATATATATGTACTGTGGTTATGTTGGCGTAGTATATTATTGTACCATGGTTATATTCATCTTAGGTTATGAGTATGTGTAGCTGACAGCTTCGTCACGTCGCAATAAGTGTAGTTCAAGTTGGTAAAAAATAAATTTATAAAAAAAACTGCGGTCAAAACTAAAATGAGGCTAACAAGCTTAGATTGTTGATTTTGAAATATTTCATGCAGTCGGAGGCTTCATGCATTTATTTCTCCTTTGACGGGATGAGCTAGAACCTGGAGAGCGGCAAGCCTCCAACTGCATCTTATGTTTCAAAATCAACAATCTAAAGCTTGTTTGCCTCTTTTTACCCGACTACAGCAAAGCAGAGGAAGGGTAATGTGGTTGTTAACCTTTGTCTTTGTATGTAACTATGTATGTGGATGTTCCACCACAGCGTTGTACCTATTGGTTTGATTTTGACAAGCGAGGTGTCAATCGATTCTTCATTGACCGAACGAGCGCGAAGCGTCTCCATTTCAGCTTGGGCAAAAATGTTTCGTATGTCCTTCCGGATCTCTGTTCTCCTCTACAGGTCGCATTTCTCAACCGATCTAGACGAAACTTGGTATACAGTTGTAGCGAATTTTTAGAATTTTTTAATCGTCGGGGATTTTTGATGGGGGGGGGGGGGTACTTCCCCCAAAAAAGAGTGAAAAGGGGCTACGGAATATCTCCTCCTTATTAAATCCGATCTCAATTGTTCTTTTTTTATTTGAAAGGTAGAAACTTTAAATTAGTCTCATAAAAATTTGGTAAAGATCTGAGGAGGTTCTTCGGCGTGATGAGCAGAATAGCTCCTCAAAATGCAGTAAATTTCTCACTTTTAGGTTTCTGCCAGTGGAATCAGCCCTTTACCTATTAGGTAGGGATTGATGGAGCACCTTGGTTATTGATGTTAGTTTTACAATAAGGTAACTAGATGGCGCTACTGTACACCGCTAAATTGTTTGCAAAAAAGTTTGTACGCGAGGTCTACAGCTCACAGAGCCACTAGTTTATAGAGGGTGATAGGTACCTAATATTTATTTTCCCGACTACGTGGAAGCATAGGAAGGGTAACGATTCGTATTCATCGCAAGAGTGTCATAGGCAATTTATTTTGAGTTTTATTTTTTTACTCAAACAAGCTTGTAATGTGGTCATTATTTCGACAACCTGCTTTGGGCAAAGTCGACCTTACCGCGCTTCTTGAATAGGCGCCAGCAAAGTTGTATGGAATTTCATTACTGTCGTGTTTTGCGGCCAGCCATTTCCTTTGAAAATCCATTTTTTTTTCGTGTTTTTTTAGTACTTTTATTTATTCTGTGGTTTTGTTAACCACCGAACGCGAAAAGAGTAATTCCCAAACGTATGAACCGATATTTATGTTTTTTTTTCTGTTTGAAAGCTGATGTGATCGAGATAGTTCTTAGCTATTGTGGTTGTAGTGTTTGTTGTTGTATTTTTGTTGTTTTAGTTTTCATTGTTTTTTGTTGTTTTTGTTTTTTTTTTATGTTATTGTTGTTGTGGTTTCTGTTCTTGTTCTTGTTGTTTTTGTTGTTCTTGTTGTCTTTATTGTTGTTCTTGTTGTTTTCGTTGTTCTTGTTGTTTTTTGTTGCTATTGTTGTTCTTGTTGTTTTCGTTGTTCTTGTTGTTTTTATTGTTGTTCTTGTTGTCTTTATTGTTGTTCTTGTTGTTTTCGTTGTTCTTGTTGTTATTTGTTGCTATTGTTGTTCTTGTTGTTTTCGTTGTTCTTGTTGTTTTTATTGTTGTTCTTGTTGTTTTTACTGTTGTTCTTGTTGTTTTCGTTGTTCTTGTTGTTTTTTGTTGCTATTGTTGTTCTTGTTTTCGTTGTTCTTGTTGTTTTTGTTGTGCTTGTTGTTTTTGTTGTTCTTGTTGTTTTTGTTGTTGTTCTTGTTGTTGTTGTTCTTGTTGTTTTTGCTGTACTTTTTATTTTTGTCGTTCTTGTTGTTTTTTGCTGTTCTTGTTGTTTTTGTCGTTCTTGTTGTTTTCCTTGTCGTTTTTAATGTTATTTTGGTTTTTGTTGTTGTTCTTGTTGTTTTTGTAGTTCTTGTTGTTATTGTTGCTGTTGTTCTTTTTTGTTGTTCTTGTTGTTGTTGTTCTTTTTAATTGTTCTTGTTGTTTTGTTGTTCTTGTTGTTTTTGACGTTGTTGTTGGTGTTGTTTTGGTTTTTGTTGTTGTTGTTGTTGTTGTTATAACACACAACAACAGTGGGTTATATATTTTTTTCATCAGTTTGCTAGTTTTATTTAAATTCCTCGCATTGTTTGAGTAAAGCACTATACAAGCCTTGGTCCGCAATGACTGCCCTACTGGCCACGCTATGATGGGCTCGAGCTTTGCTTAGTTAAGTTCTCGGCCATCATCATCGCTGCCAGCAACGCAGTCATTACAGACCGCGGCAGTAATGTACTATAATCTTATGTCTTGTTAGTTTTGTTCACAGTCGGGTTTTTTGTTTTTTTTGTATCATAATTTTATTTTATTTGAAAAGCTTTGATACTCATTTATTTTCTTGACATTTCATATTGGTATCCTAAGAATTCAATGCTACCTCATTTATCAAAATCCTTTAAGCTGTTCAGGCTGTAGAACGTGCCAAAGGAACACACAAATATACATACATTAGGTACAGCCCAAAAACATAACCCACCTCAGTCGGGTAATTAATACATAGCGAGGACTTGATGCTTTTTCGACCATAACAATATTCTACTAACATCACTTTTAGGTATGCATCAGATGCAGAGATTAAAACAAACTGCCAACATTTGATACAATTATTACTTTATTTATTTAAACACACAACACATGCAAACATAGTTAATGCTTCAGTCTCGGAAGAATTCGTTGGGTGATTCAGATTCCTCACAGTACATTTTATTCAATTTCAAAATATCACTTTCAGACATCCCATTTCTTTGGCCAACTATCACGTCTTCCTGAGTGAAAAATATAATATCATTATATAATTATAATTTTATGTATATATATATATATATATATATATATATATATATATACATAAAATTATAATATATATATATATAATTATAATTTAATGTATATATATATATATATATATATACATAAAATAACTGATATATTTATGTATATATATATATATATATAAATTAATATTTAAATTAATTTTATGTATATATATATTATATATATATATATATATACATAAAATTAATTTAAAAAAACTAATTTGAAGCTTTTGCCATATGTCATTTCATCACAGATGGACGAAGTAACTGCTTATAAGTATATACTTAACTCCACTTAAAAGTACCTAACTAACTGAATTTCTTATAATTTTGGGGATACTTACAAAACTTAAAGACCCTTTTGGTCTCCCAATATATATATATATATATAAAATAAATAATATAAAATTAATTTATATATATATATATATATATATATATATATATATATAAAATAAATAATATAAAATTAATTTAAAAAAAACTAATTTGAAGCTTTTGCCATATGTCATTTCATCACAGATGGACGAAGTAACTGCTTATAAGTATGTACTTAACTCCACTTAAAAGTACCTAACTAACTCAATTTCTTATAATTTTGGGGATACTTATAAAACTTAAATACCCTTTTGGTCTCCCAATTCCTAGGGGTATAAAAGACAGGTGCGGCCGAGATGGAATTCGGACTTCAATTTTCTGGATTGAAAGGATTACCTAATAAGTTACGGCTCAGCCACACACGTCTGTCTATACATAAAGTGAGTACTGACTCTATAGACTCAGTGTCGCATGACCATTCTAAATTCAACTACCTATATAAAAAAGTGTTGGCGTTTTTCAGAGGAACTACGTAATACATTTATGAACGGGAAATCTGTTTCACTTGAGTATTAAAAAGCGGTTATAACCGGTATTCCAGTACAAGTTACGTTGCTTTGGCGCGTGTTATGCTCAGGTGGCGCTGATTTGAAATATTTTGTAGTAATTAGATAGTAACTATATAAGATAACTATTTAACTAGCTTTTAACCAGCTTTTTATTTCCGCTTCAAGCGATACATAGTAAACTGAATGTCTATAGATTTTGATTTAGTATTTTGGTGTAGTTAAAATAATTCAAGATAAGGTATTTAATACTTATTTTCAGAAGTCAGTAAATAGTTAAAAAATAAAAAACACTCAAAATAATATTGCAAATATTCGATTACCTTAAAATGATTTCCGGTTCGTAAATGGTTCCTATTAATTTCCGGTTCGTAAATGGTACCTATTAATTTCCGGTTCGTAAATGGTACCTATTAGTTTCTATGAAAAGCACCCACAGTTCGAAACAATTGAATTCAACATGGCGGCCACTCATTCGCTTGCGGCGTACGAAAAGATCTATTGATAATACTATACCAGTTTATTCACCAGCTTCCTTACCTTGAGTGGAATGATAGTCTTGTTTCCGTTTTTGGAGAATGCATTCTCAGGATAGTGCATGACGCTGCTGTAGTCATACTCTACTCCGAAATCCGTCACGGTATCATTGTTGTACTTTGCGAAATTGTGTTCTGTGCCTAAGTATAATTAAAAAATATATATTTAATTTTGAAATATTTACATAAGTAATTAATAAAATCATTGGCCGTCAACTGAGCTACCTGCGATCCCATTTCGTATGTCTATTATCGAATCAGCCCCCCGATTCAGAACCCTTCGATAACTCAGTTATCCATCGATATGGTATTATTTATTCTGTGGTTTCGGTTTGAAATCGTTCAATTCAATACATTTTTCATTCATAATATCGCAAATCGATTCGGTTCGCTATCGAAAGGGGGGCTGTCCTTCCCTTAGATAGTAGAGCGACGGTACGGAATTCTGGATATCGCTGATCCTACTTCCTGATTATCGCTTTCCTTGTCCTAGTAAATGACACGCGATATTAGTAACATTCTTTGTACAATGCCTTCAAAATCTTTATTGTAGATATCTAGGTTAATAAGTTGGTACAACACATTGGACATTTCTAATGCCATATATGCCCCGAAAACACACTTCACAGTGGTGATGGGGGACTTCAACGCACGGCTGGGCATGAGGAATGGCGGTGAACTGAGAGTGGGGCAGTTTGGATTTGGACAGCGAAACCAAAGGGGTCAGCGATTGGCCGACTTCATGGAGAAGGATGAACTTTATGATGAACTCCTTTTTCGAGAAGCGTCCCTCCAGGAAATGGACGTGGCTGCACCCCGGCGATCATAAGCACGAGATAGATTTCATTTTGACGACCAATAAGAATATATTCAATGATGTCTCTGTGATCAACAGGGTTAAGACCGGCATGGTAAGAGGCTCATTGAATAGCAACGTGAAGCTGGAGAGGTCTCGTTTGATGAGATCTACTCTTCGTCCAAGTCCTGCCCAAATCCAAAACCCCGAGAGCTTTCAGTTGGAGCTCCAAAATCGCTTCCAAATCCTTACCGAATACGATACAGTGGACGAACTAAATAACGGGCTGGTGGAAATTGTCCACGCGGTCGGGTCGGAGTTCTTTAAGACCCCCCGCAAAAAAAGAACATAGAAACTCTCTGAGCATACACTCAAACTTATGGCAGAACGAGGCGAGATGAGGCTGCAGTCTTCAGTGGATATGTCGAGTTACAGCTTGCTTAATAAACAGATCTCCAAGTCGAAGCGACACGATTTGCGTACCTATAATACTACTTGTATTAAGAACGCAATAGAGCGGAACAAGGGCTCCAAAGTGTTCGCAAGAGATCTGTCTATTGGGCAAAGCCTGTTGACGAAGCTGAAAACCGACAGTGGCAGCATCGTTTCGTCGAAGCCAGAGATTTTGAGTGAGCTCGAGAAGTTCTATGGACAATTATACACCTCATCGCGTATTCCTCCTAGCAGGACTAGCGATGCAAGAACCCGTTTGACCCGAAATTATACCGAAGATATCCGGGACGTCAGCCTATACGAGATCAGAATGGATCTCAAACAGCTTAAGAGCAACAAGGCACCAGGGGAGGACGGAATAACGACAGAGTTACTGAAAGCGGGTGGAACACCGGTACTTAAAGTCCTTCAGAAGCTGTTTAACTCCGTCATCCTCGAGGGTACTACGCCAGAGGCGTGGCACAGGAGCGTAGTGGTTTTGTTCTTTAAGAAAGGCGATAAAACCCTTTTGAAGAATTATAGGCCCATTTCGCTGCTGAGCCACGTCTATAAGCTGTTTTCGAGAGTTGTTACAAACCGTCTCGCTCGTAGGTTTGACGACTTTCAGCCTCCCGAACAAGCTGGATTCCACAAAGGCTTTAGCACCGTAGACCACATCCATACGCTCCGACAGATTATACAGAAGACCGAAGAGTATAATCGGCCACTATGTCTAGCGTTTGTGGACTACGAGAAAGTCTTTGATTCAGTCGAGACCTAGGCAGTGCTACAGTCATTACAGCGGTGCCAGATTGATTACCGGTACATCGAAGTGTTGAAGTGTTTGTACAGCAAGGCCACCATGACAGTTCGCCTTCAGGATCAGAGCACGAATTCTATCCAGCTGCAAAAAGAGGTGAGACAGGGAGACGTTATTTCTCCGAAACTGTTCACCTCTGCACTGGAAGATATATTCAAGCTTCTGAACTGGAACGAATTTGGTGTTAGCATCAATGGCGAATACATCACTCACCTTCGATTTGCTGATGATATAGTCATCATGTCTGAAACTCTGGAAGACCTAAGCACAATGCTCAGTGACCTCAATATTTTTTCCCAACAGGTAGGTCTTAAAATGAACATGGGCAAGACGAATATCATGTCAAATGCCCATGTCGTACCCATGGCGTTTTATGTAGGGAACGATATTATCGAAGTTGTTGATCACTATGTCTACTTGGGTCAGACGATTGAACTGGGTAGATACAACTTCGACAAAGAAGTCAACCGACGAATCCAACTCGGATGGGCAGCGTTCGGGAAATTACGCCATATCTTCTCATCGCAGATACCGCAGAGCCTCAAGATGAAAGTCTATAATCAGTGCGTGTTGCCAGTGATGACATACGGCACTGAGACGTGGTCGCTAACTTTTGGTCTCATACAAAAGCTCAGAGTTGCGCAGCGTGCAATGGAAAGAGCTATGCTCGGTGTTTCACTACGTGATAGAATCAGAAATGAGGAAATCCGTAGAAGAACGGAGGTTACCGACATAGTTCTCAGAGTTTGCAAGTTGAAGTGGCAATGGGCAGGCCATATAGTTCGCAGAACCGACAACCGCTGGGGATTAAAGGTTCTCGAATGGCGATCACGAACAAGCAAGCGAAGTGTGGGGAGACCCCCCACACGATGGACCGACGACATTGTAGCCATCGTAGGAAGTCAGTGGATGGAGGTGGCACAAGATCGCTCGTCATGGCGCTCTTTGGGGGAGGCCACTGGACTTCTAAAGGCTGACATGATGATGATGATGATGAAGTTGGTACAATAGAGCACTTTTAGGCGGTTTTCAAATAAAATGACCGCCTGAATAAACGCTCTGACTTTGACAATGAATTTCTCATTTAACATAGCAAAATTATTAACGCACTAGTTAAATTTTCTATAGGTTTGTTTAAAAAATGTATTTTAAAGAGTGATAACGTCATAAAAGTGTTAAAATTGAGGTTTTGCGGGAAAATTACTCGTTATGTGCAAATGCAAATTTTATACAAAATGTTTTTTGAAGAATTGTCTATGTTGAATGCGATGAGTTAAAAAAAACTTTTATTTGTACAAAAATTAAGTTAAAAACGTTACTTATATGGAGTGTTTTTTTCAGCACAATGCTTGTTTTTTTTTCGATTTACGTTAGAATATTATATTCATTTACTTATTTAATTAGCTGTGCGGTAATAATAGAAAATAACAACAAGCACAATTTTTATTTTTTTATTCCCACCCCCCATTATCATCTTGATTACATCAGCTTTCAAATACAAAAAACCGCAGCTAAATCGGTCCATTTGTTCGAAAGCTACGATTTTCACCCCCCCCCCTTTCTCACCTCCCCACTCCCCCCTCCCCCTCCCCATATATCTAAGAAACATCTCGATCACATCAGCTTTCGAACAGAAAAAACAGCATCCAAATCGGTCTATTCGTTTGGGAGCTACGATGCCACAGACAGACAGACAGACACACACACACACACGCACACACACACGCACGCACGCACGCACGCACGCACGCACGCACGCACGCACGCACGCACGCACGCACGCACGCACACTCATATACAGTGATACATACCCTAAACTTATAACATCCGTCTCTTTGTTCGGGGGTTAAAAATAAGGTGTTCCACATAAGTAACGGTCATTTTATTTGGAAACCGCTCTTTTACAAGTCAAAAAAGTCAAATGAACAAGGAGAGATCAAAATCAATAAATTATGTAAAGTAATATATTTAAAGGAAATGTCTTTCAAAGGTGGCGACTCAAGTTCAATTGAATCTCGCACAGGAAAATGAATCCCTTCTTATTCTATGACTACCGGTGTTGCGGAAATAGGTACCTACCTACAACTCTGTGGTACCTAACGCTACGTATCTCTTGCTATGTTAAAGAAGTCAGCATGGAAGTATTTATGGAAGGGAAGTACCAATTTATTTCATTATTGACATTTTTAAAGTTAAGTCCTTGTCTCGAAAAATGAGGCGTCAAGAGGAACTAAGGACGTAGGTAGGTAGGGTTTTATATTTATGTTTTTCTTACCAGCTTTAATATTCTCCCACTGGATCTTGACATAGTCATCTCTATCATAAGTACTCTGCATGTGATAGAAGCCCAGAGTGTGTAACATTTCATGCACGACAGTCCCGTGCTTAAAGCACCCGTTAGCCAAGTTGAGGACTTGGTCCACTGCTTCGCCGTCGTCGTCGGTTGTGCTGAACCCGACACTAGAGAAGCAACCGTTGTTTGTACCCTGGATGATATTAATGTTTCCGTTACACCAAAACGATACTATTGTTGATTTAATTAATTACAAGCACGAATTAAATGCTCCGTACCTATAATGGGGTGGGGAGTCGAGAGTTATATATTTTTTTAATTTGTGCTTGTTGTTTGTGGTGTGTACAATAAAGAATGTATCTATCTATCCAACAGCGAGAACCGCTTCGCAATCGGTCCAGTAGTTTTTACGTAATGCGTGGTCAATCAAAAAAATGTTATACCTTTTATTGTTCAGTAGGTAGCTTATTGTAAGTACCCTAGACCATTTTGTTTATTATATTTTTTGTACTTAGACTTTTTGGTAGGTACTTACTGCTTTATTATGAGTATAGATTCATAGGATATGTATGCGTAGACAATGGCAACAGGGCGTTGCGTTGGTCAAAGGCACGTATAGACACTACCGCCACGCCACCGCGCCGTCCCTCTAGCTGAGATAATTTCGCTGTTACACTAATATTATGTGCCGAGAGTTGAGAACAAGCAAATGATAAAGACTTGGCCGATTCCGTTCAGTTTCGACATACAGCAAATAAGTATTCTTTAATCTGTATTCCGGTTCCAATATGCGTGAAGTGAAGTGTTAACTTGCCTTAAAAACAACTGCGTGCTCTTCTCCTTTTCTGGGTCGGAACTTGATACAAGTTTTGTTGGCAATGTCGGCCATACCATCTTCTATCATCTTCACTTGATCATCATCTGACAAGCCCAAAACAGTAGGTAGGTGAGTGGACAACATTAAGTACCTTACTAAGACAGAAGGGTATCTAAGGAAGAGTTCGTCTGGCTGGGTGGTTATTGGTTGGGTAGGTAAATCTACAGCTGCGGAATTATAGCGATTACAATTCACCGGACCACTTTCTGCTAGTCTCATTAAAAGCCAAGTCGAAAATTTGAGTCACAGTACGCTAATATCATTTACGTAGATATTTTTATGTAAGCTTTGGTTCCGTAGTCAAACAAACCATACAGTTTCGTCATGTCCGTTGCGCTGTCCATCAGTATACAACGTAAGTCACGGCACAGCCATCTGGGTACCTTAGGCATTTGCCATCATAATTTGCCGATCAATTGTTTGCTAATAGGAGGCGACATACCCTACTGAACAATACAACGATAGTCATTTAAACATACGTTGCGAATACCTACGCATCGCATGTTTTTACACGACTGCCCAAAAAAAGGAGTGTAATGTTTTTAGCATTCATGTATGTATGTGAGTTTCTTAATTCCACCATAACTTTTAAATGCCTGAACAGATTTAGACGTATCGTTAGAATTCTTACATCCCCCGAGTAATATAGGCAATTTATTTTTTGAAAACTTCCACTATGGCGGCAGTATGGCTACATTTTTAAATTCGAAAAAAATATTTTTTCTTCCCTCAGGTCTCATTGCAACTCTCTCCATTTATAGTTGGAATAAAAGTAACCTTACTCACCAAAATCTTCTTCACTGATGTGGTATACCACGGTTTTATCTGGCCAGCGTTTAGCGCCGCCTCTCAGTCCATTCCTGGCGTCCATAGCCATTGACACTGCCAGTTTTTGGTCCTCGTTCAGAATCATATCACCTTCAAAATGTTTCCCGAACTCTTGTTCAGAACCGAATACTGTTGACAAGCAAGGATACCTTGTTGCTATATTTTATTTATGAAAGTACCTACTTAGTACATACTTTAGAAAACTTCACAGTAAATAATGTATTGACAACGTTTATTGAGGTATTTCAAAATTTTACGATTTGGTTTAGTTACTTCTGGAAAAAAGATTTCCTATGGAAAATATATTAAACTGACACCAAATATGTTTTTTGAATAAGTAGGTTACTATTATTTTTTTAGGCTGACTGTGCTTTATCCAAAATACTAAAATAAATTTCAAAATATACCTCGTGTATCTTATGAACAAAAGCTTCCAACTACTTAAAAAAATACCTACTACCTTTAGGTATATTAAAGTAAAATAGTTCAGCCGGACCGGGTGCTAGAGTCATAGGTATTTTATCACTCCGTCACATTCCGTCATCAAACGCCAATGTTTACACATGAAGTGCCATTGGGGAAAAGGGCATAACTTAAAATACTTTAAAAACCGCCTTCAAACCTGGCCTAGTTCGTATTAGAAACTGAGCACTGAAAATGAAAAGAGTCGAGTATAAAAATCTTAAGAATTAATAACATTACGGAATACAATTTCTAACCTTCATTTCCAAAGAATAGGTCGAGATTCTTGTCCTCCGAAACCGGTGCTGCATTCGCGGAAACTAACATTACACCTACGAATATGAGAAACATTTTAGCTACTTTCTATTGAGCATCAGTTTCGACTAACTACTGAAATACGCCGACAGCGTACTACTGACGACGGCGACAACGCATCGCGCATTTATACTCACCATCGTGAGGTAACAATGCAACGGGATCGCTAGACCCGTACAATCGACCTAATTAGATATACAGATAATTTAGTACACGGTTACGTACTTACGAAATTGAGTGGCTTGTCTTCCTTATCTCTGAAGGACCCCGCTGGTCTCATCAGGAGTAGTTTATAGGCGCGATTACAATCGGCTTGTTAAGTAATTTGACCTCTAAAACTGAGCAGATAAGACAATAGTTTATGTGAATGTATGTTTCTATTTCGAAAAAGGTGGTGTAAAACTTTTCTTGTGAAAATACCAAAGTTTTGGTTTGTGGTATTGTGTTGCGTACCCTCAGAGTAATACATATATTTACTCTCGTAACTCATGTTCGCACCACCTCACGTCCGTAAGGATTGAGGAATCGAGCCATTCTCGATTTTAATGAGGGAATTCCGAAAAGAGAATAATATTGTGTTTTATCGGTTAAAACATTGATGTTAATTTAAATACATCAATAAACAAATCACTTTACACTTATTTGAGTACTACCGTTTTTTTACTTTCCTCTAAGTATTGTTTAGGGTTAGAAAGAAAACAATTTGCATTTTGTAAATAACGTGCTATATTTATTTTACAAAATAATTACAAAAGAAATCGACACAAAATGTAAACTGTACAAGCATGCAATTCTGATTATAATGTGTGTTATGTGTATATTCAATTTTAATGTACAATAAAAATAATCTTAACACTGAATAAAAGTATAAAATAAACTTTACTTAAAAGTAAAATGTAACGTTACTATAAAGTAAAACCAACGCAATGTGAATAAACAAGAAATAATATTTTATCCATTTCATACATTATGGCATTTTATTACATAATACTGAACTTGCTAATACAACAAAATATGTACGCTGTTCACTAACTGTGGTAGTCGATTACTATTAATGCATTCTATTCGTGAATATCAACTTGTGAACAATAATATCAAAGGCAAAATATAAAAATATATAAAAGCAATTAATATCTACTGTTGTTACATACGCTACTCAAATAGAAAACAAAAACATTTCTTTAATGTACATGTCATTTATACTGAATAATTAATTTAGGCAGTCTTTAATATATTTTAGTTTACAATCATATCAAACCGTTACACAAATTCATAAATCCACTAAATAAATAAATACCAGACAAATAATGGTAACATACCCTACTGACTTATCTAGCAATCAAAATATTTATATAAATACAATATCAGCACATAATGGCAGCAATTTGGTCATTTTACTCTTTAAACTACACTAGACTAAATTTCTTTTAAATGTAACTTAAACCTTGTCGACTTTGTAACAAGGTCTTTTTGCCCCTGGCATATATTCTAAACTTACGTCAATTTAAGCTGCACCGCTTAAAATAACGTAATTAAAACAGGTTTTTAACACGTTGTCTAACAGCGTTTGGATAAATTCGGACACGTTCTGAGACAGCATTTGGACCAATCGGGACTCTCGCCGCGTGGATTTTACGCTGACAGGCTTTAGTGATAGTTTAGTGAGTGAGGATTAGATGCCAGGGAAAAATACCTTGTTACGAAGTGAACAAGTTTTAAATTACATTTAAGGAAATTTAGTTTAGTTCAGGGGATGTCCTAATCGCTACCATTGTCGAGTAAAGCACTGTACAATGTTCTAAATATTGGTCTAGGGATTTATTGCGCAAGTAGTGAATTATACGACACAATTACCAGATCGATGATAATATAGAAGACTGTATTACATACTGTATTGCTTGGAATAGGCGACTCTTTATCGATTAATTAAAAATGTACGAACAACACTCGATGAGTATCTAGCCTACGTATGACTTATATTGAATGAAAACGTTACCACGACCCTAAACAAAATTATGTGTTCATTATACCTACTTATTATGTAGAAGTGAATAGAGCAAAGCCCAGATATGGTACAAAAAACTTAAACCTTGGTCTAAGTTTTTTGTACCATTTTGCTCTTCTCCAGTTTACGAGGTATTAATATGTCATTTAACTGTGTTTTTTTTTGTTTTATTTCCATGTCGAGGTGTCGTTTCCACTCTTATAATAATGTAATATCGCAATATCGACCACTGACATGACTCTACCATAGTTTTATACCGGCCTTAACGAGATAAAATGGGGTTTAATTTTACGCTTACTATTAACATTCGTCTAATATAATTGCCTACGTATAGAGGACGTCAATAAGACTCGAGCAGTAAGCGCCACTCTACTGGAATATATCACAACTGTGCAGCGTCTCTACAACAGAACAATCAATACTTATTGCTGTTACAATCAAGACTCGATTGTCTTAAGGCAAATTAAATGCTGTCTATATACTTACTATGATCCCTCTATTAATAAAAATAAACTTCGTTCGTCCTATATCAGATAGTAAAATATACCAACACTTTTTTATTAATAAAAGGTTAGGGAACATAGAACTACCTGATAAAAAGACTTAGAGAAGATTGTATTATTATTAATAAAGCAGCGTTATCTTATAACTATTACAAGACGTCATAAATACGAATCTATTAAATCGAGTGAACTTTTATTTAGTTTTATAATAATACCTAGCTACGGTTTTTCAACCTTAGAGTAAATCCACGCAAACAGTAAAAGTTATAAATAAGTATAGATCTCAAAAGTACGTCATTCGTAAATCGCTTGCTTCCTTGCAGGTAGCAATTTATAGGAAAAATATAGTTTTTGAATATCAAAAATAAAATATGCTTTCAATCTTTAAAATTTGAAGAGCATGCACAAAAATACATAATATAGCCATTCATCGTAACATTTCAGCACAATTGCAGCGATAGCAACATGTATTTTTTAATCATACGTCTTTGTTATTTTACATTTTAATAGAAGAGAACAACTTTAATGTATGTACTTTTTATCAATGACTAAACAACAGTGCAAAATATTAATAACAAATTAAAGATGTAACATTGGAAGAATATATTTGTCTCTACACCTAACATCAACTGCTATAGCTTGCTTTGTAGCGATGTACAAGGAATAAATCATAAATATTAAAATATCAATGTCACTATTTTGTCAAGAATACGAACGCGTATAGCAATTTCAACGTTCCAATCGCAAGCTCTCATTTTACCTCAATTAGCAATTCAAGTAGAAAGACCACAAAGACAAAGTAAAAACCAAATTAAATGGCTGCTCTATTTCATTATAGCGTGCATGCTAAATTGCACTTAAAAACTGCGCTTAGGAACGGACCCGTCATACTTTTCATACAAACGCTCGTACGTGATTATGGCGTTGTAACACATCTTTCTTTGAAAATTTTGAACTAATAGGCGTTCTGGCGCTATCTCTCTCTTTTCGCTTTGCCTCTTTTTCAAACTTTGCGCTGGATGAAACAACAAGCTTTTCGACGATAGACGGACCGGGAAAGGCCCTCTTAAGGAACCAAAATGGCAACCACATGGCTGAAACTTTGTTTTGCCATATTTTTGTTGCACAATTCGATGTCCTTTTGATTTCGTTGTCAAAATGCGACTCAGAGAAAAGGGAAAATTATATAGTTTTCGGAGGCGTTTGAAGTTATTACCAATTCCAAATTGTTTCGGAAATTGCACTTATTTACTATTTACTGTTCCATTCTCAGCAAGCAGACTTTCTACTTGAAATGTCATTGGCAATAAGAGAAAATAGTTGTCTAATAAATACATGCATTTGTACTTATAGTCAGCGTGTAAGTATGTTATGTACTAAAATGGGCCAATACTTTAACTTTCAACGATTTGGCACACACTGATATGTATAAAATGTGTTACTCTCATTAAAAACTACGTATAAAAATATTGACTGCTATATTAAGTAGGATAACTATTGAAACTGCGTCTGAAAGGGGTTTGGAGTCAATAGAAGAACTCCTTTTCAATCTGCAACCTATTTGATTCCTCTAGTACAGTGGCCCATTTTAGTAGACAACTTACACGACATGTTCAAATATATCTCTAAAATAGTAAAATAACAATAAAATAACAATACGGCGTTACCATCGAATACATCAAAAATACTAATCAACCGACTAATTATTGTAAACAATGCTAGTGTTAATACACTTCTAAGATTTCAAAAACTTCCTTCCTAATTCGATGTATTGAAAGTTGACTTTCGAAGCTTGCTTACACTATAATGTATTGAAAGTTGACTTTCGAAGCTTGCTTACACTATAATGACACCAATGGCAAATACAACAACGAGAAGAGTCTAGGTTCATTATTCTAAACACTCAAGGCGTCGCTCGTTACTTTAGTTCGATACATACTATGCAAGTCACATGCTGATATGTAAAAGACGACAGTAACTCGTTTCAATACTGATACAGAATATTTGGCTTGTATATTTAGATAGGTATAAATATTGCTGAACAAAGAAAGCTTGAAATAGTAAGCGAGTAGAACGCGACACTCGTCGCACCATCCGTCTGTCCACACATTCGCTCCCCGGTCGATCACAGTTGAAAACTCACAATTACGAATAAATACACTAGTATTAATTAGGCCTTTTTAGGACAGATAATCACAATTTTATCCAACTTACAATTCCTTTCTACATACTCACATTAAATCTGACCGATTTTCGTTTTGTTTTATTCTTTGGATTATACCTGAAAAAAATATGTGTTTATGAATTCTTTGGACCAAACATCGACTTCATGGATATATAGTAGTCACAGCCGATCTTTATGGTTGTGAAGTTAGAACGATTGCGCAGGTACTGCTGTGAGGATAAAATAACATGAAGTAAGAGCGAGATAGAGTATGCGAAAAACGTAATCGAGTGAGCGAGCAGTTATACAATGCTGTCTTCACCTTTTTTAATTTACCAACGTCGTGTCTAAAGTGAGTTTAACTATTTTCTTTGGCATAATTTATTCCATCCGATGTTTGCTTAGGCCACTCAAAATCAAGATATATAAATTATCCAATAAAATTGAATAGACTTCATACAACATTAGGATTGCGCCTGAAAAATAGCAGTTTGCACAGCGACAACTTCCGAGCCACAAACTTCCGCTGCGACTACTGTACTTAAAAAGTACTGAACCAATTTTGGTGAAATTTATATGTGCCACTCCAGAGATCACCCACATTCAATATTAAATTACAACCCAAATTAGTTCAGAAATACCAGAGATATATCCAGGAGCTATGCTCAGTTTCTCTAAGGGATGGAATCGAAAACGAGGTGATTCGGAAGAAAACTAAGATAATCGATACTGCTTAGAAAATGAGCAAGATGGTAGGAGTAAGTCGCAATCGGATGGTCACATTTGTTGTAGAACCGATAACCGATGGGATGAGTTCTAAAGTGGACACCGCGAATCGGCAAACATAATACGAATTCATGCTGCTGATGAACAAATCAACAAAAAATAGAGATGACTTCAGAACATTCCTTATTTTGCCAAGTCGTTAAAAAAATTAAAGTGGCATTTGTTAAAACAGGTAGCGGTCAGCCCCACGATTCAGAACCCCTCTCCCCCAATATGATAGACACACCAAAAAGACGGCCCCCAGTCCCCGGCGGCTCCGTTATTCCTGGCACCGGTAGCAGCCATGGTAACGGCGGAGCAGGAGGTGCTAAGAATCTCCGGCAGAGACCCAGCTACCAACCCCCACGATCTCTGGACCTGGGAACTTATAACGCACGCACCTTGAGGACCGATGAGAAATTGATAAGAGCTGGAAGAAGTAGTAAGTTGCGCTTCGCTATTATTGGGTTATCAGAAATCCGAAGAGAGGGAGAGGATACGATGACACTCAATTCCGGCAACTTACTCTATTACCGGGAGGGCAACCAGCAGTCCCAACCTGGTGTCGGGTTTCTCGTCCACAAGTCGCTCGTCAACAACATTGTGAAGATCGAAAGCGTTTCGAGCAGGGTGGTATACCTTATACTCAGAATTACCGAACGGTATTCGTTGAAGGTCATACGGGTGTACGCCCCACACTCGAAACGCCCGTACGATGAAGTGGAGGCTATGTATGATGACATTTCTAATGCCATACATGCCCCGAAAACACACTACACAGTGCTGATGGGGGACTTCAAGGGACGGCTGGGCATGAGGAATGGCGATGAACTGAGAGTGGGGCAGTTTGGATTTGGACAGCGGAACAAAGGGGTCAGCGATTGGCCGACTTCATGGAGAAGGAGGGACTCTTTATGATGAACTCCTTTTTCAAGAAGCGCCCCTCCAGGAAATGGACGTGGCTGCACCCCGGCGGTCATAAGCACGAGATAGATTTAATTTTGACGACCAATCGGCATATATTCAATGATGTCTCTGTGATCAACAGGGTTAATACCGGGAGTGATCACCGCATGGTAAGAGGCACATTGAATATCAACGTAAAGCTGGAGAGGTCTCGTTTGATGAGATCTACTCTTCGCGCAACTCCTGCCCAAATCCAAAACCCCGAGAGCTTTCAGTTGGAGCTCCAAAATAGCTTCCAAATCCTTACCGAATGCGATACAGTAGACAAACTAAATAACGGGCTGGTGGAAATTGTCCACGCGGTCGGGTCGGAGTTCATTAAGACCCCCCGCAAAAAAAGAATACAGAAACTCTCTAAGCATACACTCAAACTTATGGCAGAACGAGGCGAGATGAGGCTGCAGTCTTCAGTGGATATGTCGAGTTACAGCTTGCTTAATAAACAGATCTCCAAGTCGATGCGACACGATTTGCGTTCCTATAATACTACTTGTATTAAGAACGCAATAGAGCGGAACAAGGGCTCCAAAGAGATCTGTCTATTGGGCAAAGCCTGTTGACGAAGCTGAAAACCGACAGTGGCAACATCGTTTCGTCGAAGCCAGAGATTTTGAGTGAGCTCGAGAAGTTCTATGGACAATTATACACCTCATCGCGTTGTCCTCCTAGCAGGACTAGCGATGCAAGAGCCCGTTTGACCCGACATTATACCGAAGATATCCGGGACGTCAGCCTATACGAGATCAGAATGGCTCTCAAACAGCTTAAGAGCAACAAGGCACCAGGGGAGGACGGAATAACGACACAGTTACTGAAAGCGGGTGGAACATCGGTACTTAAAGTCCTTCAGAAGCTGTTTAACTCCGTCATCCTCGAGGGTACTACGCCAGAGGCGTGGCACAGGAGCGTAGTGGTTTTGTTCTTTAAGAAAGGTGATAAAACCCTTTTGAAAAATTATAGGCCCATTTCGCTGCTGAGCCACGTCTATAAGCTGTTTTCGAGAGTAGTTACAAACCGTCTCGCTCGTAGGTTTGACGACTTTCAGTCTCCCGAACAAGATGGATTCCGGAAAGGCTTTAGCACCATAGACCACATCCATACGCTCCGGCAGGTTATACAGCAGACCGAAGAGTATAATCGGCCACTATGTCTAGCGTTTGTGGACTGCGAGAAAGCCTTTGATTCATTCGAGACCTGGGCAGTAGTGCTACAGTCATTACAGCGGTGCCAGATTGATTACTGGTACATCGAAGTGTTGAAGTGTTTGTACAGCAAGGCCACCATGACAGTTCCGTCTTCAGGATCAGAGCACGAATTATATCCAGCTGCAAAAAGGGGTGAGACAGGGAGACGTTATTTCTCCGAAACTGTTCACCTCTGCACTGGAAGATATATTCTAACTTCTGAACTGGAACGGATTTGCTGTTAACATCAATGGCGAATACATCACTTACCTTCGATTTGCTGATGATATAGTCATCATAGCTGAAACCCTGGAAGACCTAAGCACAATGCTCAGTGACCTCAATATTGTTTCCCAACATGTGGGTCTTAAAATGAACATGGGCAAGATGAATATCATGTCAAATGCCCACGTCGTACCCATGCCGGTTTATGTTGGGAACGATATTATCGAAGCTGTATCACTTGTGTATCACTATGTCTACTTGGGTCAGACGATCCAACTGGGTAGATCCAACTTCGACAAAGAGGTCAACCGACGAATCCAACTCGGATGGGCAGCGTTCGGGAAATTACGCCATATCTTCTCGTCGCAGATACCGCAGAGCCTCTAGACGAAAGTTTATAATCAGTGCGTGTTACCAGTGATGACATACGGCACTGAGACGTGGTCGCTAACTATTGGTCTCATACAAAAGCTCAGAGTTGCGCAGCGTGCAATGGAGAGAGCTATGCTCGGTGTTTCACTACGTGATAGAATCAGAAATGAGGAAATCCGTAGAAGAACGAAGGTTACCGACCGACATAGCTCTCAGAGTTTGCAAGTTGAAGTGGCAATGGGCAGGCCATATAGTTCGCAGAACCGACAACCACTGGGGAATAAAGGTTCTCGAATGGCGACCTCGAACAAGCAATTGAAGTGTGGGGAGACCCCCCACACGATGGACCGACGACATTATAGCCATCGCAGGAAGTCGGTGGAAGGAGGTGGCACAGGATCGCTCGTCATGGCGCTCTTTGGGGGAGGCCTATGTTCAGCAGTGGACTTCTAAAGGCTGACATGATGATGATGATGATGATGATGAGTCTTGCGAGATCTTGGTATTTGCGAGATCTCGCAATTAGCAGGCGCATGAATAAAATATTTTGCTGAAAAGTGTAGCGTTGTACGTGTAACAAGTGTAGGGTAGTACATTGTACTAAGTAATTGTTGAAATGGAAAAGATATCAAAAAACGTATGTAAGTACTACTAAGAAAAACTAAACAGATACATATTACAAAATGTAACCATCCACACGTTGTCTGTTTGTTTAGGGATCTTTCTCGCCAAAACGTCTGATCCGATTTTGATGAAACTTATATAATAAGTAATGGACAATATAGAGACCAATATACTTTTTATCCCGAAAAATCGTAAGTTGCTACGGGAAAACGGGAAAATGTCGATATTATTCGCTATAAGGAACATAATGTCATGCGTTACCGGGGAATCGAAATAAAAATAAAATGGGACAATTCACATTAATTACCCAGCCTCAAACTAGGATACCCTGTACTATGGGTACTAGATAACGGATAAACATACATAGATACGAATATTACAGTCATTACTCGGAAACAATCATTTCTGCTCATCACACAAATGATTGCACCTTGCGGGATTCGAACCCACGACCGTTTGATTTCGTAGTAGGGTCAACCGGCCAACCGGCCGTCATAAAGCCGTCGTCAAGTCTGTCATGATGCTTTATAAATTTGCATTGGTTTTTAGAAAAGAAAGAAAGAAGAAAGAAAGAAAATACATTTATTCAACACACACAAAAATAAAAGATACAAATAATTAGAATAATTAAGTAGGAACAATAGAAAAGGAAAACAAAGAAAAGGTAAAAGTAGATAATTAAAGTGGTGATGGTGTTTTAATATCCTAGATGAATATAGGATGCTTTTTTTTCCAGATAAACTGTAGTCCGCGCGGACGAAGTTGCGGGCCAAAGCTAGTACTAACTAAATTAAAGCAATACAATACAAAGCTAATCAAAGCAATTATCAGATGGCACATTGCACGTTTTTCTGAAAAAAGCTTCGCTTGAAACAGAGCGCGTCAATTAATGTATCTCATAATCTACTTCTTACGTGTGAGTGAACCTAACAGCCTGCTGAAGAAAATACCCTCTCCGATTCCACGCTCTTTGGCACTATTGTCACAGACAGTCATACTTATGACTGTAGGTATTTTTCTCTTGATCCAGAGATCGCAGTTCTTACAACCCCAAGGAGGCGTATTTCCACCCCAGCCCCACGATACATTTCCACTTTTGGCGCGCTATCTCTTGATCTCGCAAGCTTGCACTAAGTTTGATGCAAGATTGATCTTGCAAGACCGATGCGCGATCTTGGTATTTCGAGATCTCGGTATACCAGTGGTCCTATTTTCTTGGTTTCAATCAGATTTTCATATTTTTATAGCAATTTCGACTCTATCTCAAAGCATTAGTGATAGTGACAATGACAATCTGATTGAAACCAAGATCGGTAATAGCACTACAGATTGTATTCCCTAGTATCTACTAGGCTAGCGTGCTACACCTTCGACCAAATCATCGCTTTCCATCAGGTGAGATCGTGCTCAAACGAAAGTAATAAAAAAATAAAAAAACATTTGCTTACCGCAACACGCATAGTGCGTAATGTTAGATATATCGCCACCCGATGATCAACTGGCTAGAATCGGTTCGGTTCGTTATCGAATAGTTCTGAACAGTGGGGCAGCCCCACCACACAAATCTAACAAAGACGCATATTGTAAGGTTAACCCTTACCTCAAAAACTAGAAACATACGTTTCTCCCACGTTAGGGACTCCGAGACCTGCCACATCGCCTACTCGCTCTGCACGTTGTCGAACTTACTTTGAACAATGCGTTGAAGCGCACGCGGCCGCTGTGCGGCTTGATGCTCTCCGAGACCTGCCACATCGCCTCCTCGCTCAGCACGTCGTCGAACTTACTTTGAACAATGCATTGAAGCACGCGCGGCCGCCACGCGACTTGATGCTCTCCGAGACCTGCCACATCGCATCTCGTTCAGCACGTCGTCGAACTTACTTTGAACAATGCATTGAAGCACGCGCGGCCGCCACGCGACTTGATGCTCTCCGAGACCTGCCACATCGCATCTCGTTCAGCACGTCGTCAAACTTACTTTGAACAAGTCGTTGTTCGCTAAGCGGCGGTCTGCGCGGGTTGCGGCTGCGGCGCAGGCGGCGCGTTATTGCGCGCGCGGCCGCCGCGCGGCTTGATGCTCTCAGAGACCTGCCACATCGCCTCCTCGCTCAGCACGTCGTCGAACTCATTGAACATCGCCTGGATCCGCTCGTTCTTCTTGAACTTGTACTGTCTGCTGGAGAGAGAACAAACCTTGTTAAAGAAACAAATATCAACATAGATAGCCCTTTGAGTTTGGATACTATTGCGAGTGTTATTCATATTTAGTTACGTGACAAAGCGCTCACCATGACTAACCGTTGAAACAACCAGTATAGAAGCTTTGGTCGGAGAATTACCGGCGGAGATACTTCGACATTTAACCCTGTGAGTTTTAGCGTTGTATTTGAATTAGCCCTTAAAATGCATACGTTTTCCAGTAAGCCCTAGTACGAGTACGGTCAATTTGAGAAAAGAAAAATGAGAATTCATTTCTTTCCATACATTTACATGCCTTTAGCGGAAACTTGGAGGTATTAAAATCGCATCGTAGTATGCTAAATTAAAAAAAAAGGTTTTGTGTTATTGTTTGCATATTGCTAGTACGAGCTCCCACTTTCACAAGTTCGCAATAGTAAACTTTGACGTATTCGAAAACTTTCATAGTTATGACTAACTGCACCCGCAGCATTGCTCGCGTGGTTTGTTCATTTAAAAGTAACTCTTATTCCAGGACCAAAATTACCCATAAAGTAGTCCTTTATGCGTATTGCCTGTTAACAACCTTTAGTGGCGACCCGACATGGCCATGATAGGTTAGAAGACGAAGGCGGGAGCGAAGCGTAGTGAGCTCCGCTTCACCACTGAAGGTTGTTGATAGAAATCTATCTGTGTTGCCGTAGCGTTATATGGAAGTGTATTTTCGAAATATGCTGCGCGAAATCCTAAACTAGAAAGTATACCCGATGTCAGCTCGGCCAGTGACGTCATAAATGTTAGGTCAAGGTATACTCTTTCGAAGAATACATTTTCGATTTCTGTATTTGAAAACGTACCCGGCGCCAACACGGTCTGTGTGTTATAAATTATGTCTGTGTCTGTGTGTTATAAATATGTATTATTTTTATTACTTTCAAATTAACATAACTTTGGACCCCTATTCCTCAGGAAACCTTAATTTTTTCGGGATAAAAGTATCCTTAATTTTAACACATAATATAAACTTTTGACTGTGCCAAGTTACATCAAAATTCGTCCAGTGGTTTCAGCTTGATATGTGTTCTTTTAAATAACTTTCAACCACTAACCTGCGTTTTTTTCAAGATAAAAAGTATCCTAAATGATAATCTATAACATCAGCTGTGATTGTGCCAAGTAGCATCAAAATCCGTGTTGTAGTTTCAGCGTGATGCGTGTTCAAAGAGACAGACAGAAAGTAAAAAAATAAAAACAAAACGTTTTGTCCTCCATATCGATTTTGAAGTTCATCACTATTATAATTTTCAAAAAAATAATAATGTGCAGATTTAGCCCAGTTACAGTTTTACTATAGAATTACTTATTAATTCAAATATCTTCGATTTTCTCACAAAAATTGCGTGGAGGTTAGCCGTGGAGGCTGTAGAAGCTAACCGTGGTGATGATGAGCGACAGGAGATCGTACAGAGGCGGACATTAGACGTACCGATCCGTAACTTCGCCACTTAATTTGTGCAGCAGTATCGGCTCACAGAAGAAGGATTTGTGTATCACTGTCTCTTTATAACACGTCTTTTGGTCATTTTTCTAAAAGATCCGAGATCTCTCCATGAAGTCTATCATGACTTCAAATAGTAATTGGCTGATTCTCATGGTAATATTCACTTTTGTGATCACTTTATTATATGAAATAGGAATTAAAAAGTTTGGGCGCTGCAAGATTAAATTTCTCTATGACAGCAAAACTTGATTTGGTGGCCCAGGTGTGCTGCTACTCGTGGTTATTGCGGAGGTGAAGAAATAAGCAACTCCGGAGTTCACAGTAATAAAATATATTATACACCAGCCACACAAGTTTTACATGAAGGGAAATAATTGACGAAGAGTCACAGAGTTACATCGCATAATGTCGCAGCCGACTGCGACAGAAAGGTACAAGAGAAACTACGAATACGATATTCACATAAACAATGAATTACGTAAGCTGCGTGCGCACGTGTGGTGCAGAAAGAAACGCGGGCGTCGCGTCCAATGCTCGATGTCAACTGGCGACTCCGGCAGCGAAGCCCTAACCACCGCACGCCGTATTGTTATCACGCGGCCGAGCGGTGCATAGCTATAGCGCATCTATAGGAGTCAACAATGCCCGCTGCATACTAAGGGTTTCGCCCGGCTTTGCTTGTCGATTTAATATTATTATAGTGTTTATTAGTTATATGTGATTAATGATTTATTAGGTGATGTGTGAATGTAATTGTGCTTAATTATGTAAATATGTAGTGTATATACAAAGTCACCTACGCGAAACGTCTAATCGCAGCCGCATTACCTAACTTTTAACCTACAATTTAAAGTTCTTACTTACCGATTACAATGAAAATCCCATTGAGACTGATTGCAACCGGATTTACGTAATTCGTTAGCCTAATCTAACTCTTGTTTAAACGTTACAGACAAAGATTTTCAATTATGATTACTGGCGTAAAATAGATCCCGCGCTAATCAAATTTTGTTCTAGCAAATTTGGTCTACATCTACGAATAATAACTATATCAAAGATTTTGAATAACGCTTACTATGAGATACAGAGTTTGGAACGACATTCGTCAAATCCCTTTTTCGTCAAGTTTGTGTTTCGTCAAGTCCCTTTTTCGACAAGTTCGTGTTTTGTCCCTTTTTCAAAATGGCCGCAGTAGTACAGTGAAACAGTAATATTATCTCATCAAGTTATTTTTATGTAGTAATTTTTCCTGTTTGCAAATTATCAACAATTTTTTAGATATTTGTTTCTCTAAAGCCGTACATTTTTTCGTGTTAGCGAACACGAAAAGTGGTCGTGGCTTTGGTGTTAGCTAGCAGGATAACACATTAAACGTCGCGGATGGAAAACATCACCCGCGTTCGCCTGCGAGGGGGAGTTTGTAGTTCATTTTGTGTTAGTACTCGTGCCAGTCAACCATCTCTGCTAGATATTTGAAAATCATAACCTCCTTTTGTATCATACAATACTTGTAATTATATAATAATAATAATAATAAGACCGGTAGATGTAGACGTAGACCGGTAGATGTAGACTAATAATAACTAACTAACTAAACGGTAATGTAGACCGGTCCCAACGCCGGGCAGTGCTCGTCGACATCACCATTCCACACGATGAGAACCTCGTGAAGGCCGAAAAGGACAAGCTCAGCAAGTACCTTGACTTGGCTCATGAGGTGACCGCCATGTGGAATGTTGACTCGACGATCATTGTCCCGATAGTTGTTTCGGCGAACGGCCTTATAGCGAAGAGCCTCGACCAACATCTTAAGAGGCTCTCGCTAGATGGTTGGATTAAGCGTCAGATGCAGAAGGGAGTACTCCTTGACACGGCGCGTATAGTCAGGAGGTTCCTCACTCTGCAGCCCTAGCCACCGGTAGTTTGGGCCCTGCTCCGCTACCGTTGGTACCCTAGGTTTAGGTTTTTTATAATATTTTTATTAGCTTTTATTTAAAGAAATATTGTAAAAAATTTAAATTTAAGATATAAAGATAAATAAAGTGAATAATAATAATATATTCGGGACATTTCCACACCAATTATCTAGCCCGAAACTAGGATACCCTGTGCTATGGGTACTAGATAACGGATAAACATACATAGATAAGAATATTAACATCCATGACTCGGAAACAAACATTTCTGCTCATCACACAAATGATTGCACCTTGCAGGATTCGAACCCGCGACCGTTCGATTTCGTACCTAGGATTTCTAGCCACGAGACCAACCAGTCGTTAATTGTATATTATACAGAGACAGTGTAGCATTTCATGAGTCGGAATCAATGGATTGGAAAATTCTAACACGTCTTCCTCGTCGGAGCTCAATGATAATTGCTAACAAAAACATTATTCGCTGTAAAGTCACAGTGGACGGGCTGTTATATAACAACGTTAGCTAAAAACATTTTGTTAGTAACATGCCGCAGTAGGCTTAATAACGTCAATTGATGCTCTCTTTATTCTTTTCTCGCTCCAATTTGGTCATGTCTTTACATTTTTATACATCTCACGGCGGTGGTTTCTCAACGACACGTGTGTCGTTCGTTGTGTGTCGCGTCTTCTGTTTCCAAAATTTTCACATAAAAATATAAATTTCCTTTTAATCCAGCAGTGTTCTTCTTTCGTTTTCTATGTCATCGTTCTAAAGCAATTGTGGTGCGGTGACGTTCTCTAGCACTGCACCACTTAGTCTTTCATCTTTAGTAACCTTAGTCATCCACTGATTTGTGAGGTAATTGTTAATTGCTTACTCTTCGCAATTTGGTGCCTCAGCTACCATTGAAGCCATGTCTTGGGAATATAAATAAGATTGGAATGTGCGAGATAAGTTGTTATGTTATGTTAGTTAACTTTGACAAAGCCTTTTTTGCAATTAGTTCTTCGACGTCTTTTCCTTCAATTTTCTCTAGCATTCCTAATTGGTCAGCTTTATTTGTATAGCTTTCTTAAAATGGAAAATGCACCCTAAGGGAGTTGATAAAGCAAGCGGCCAGGGCGCGCGCCCGTATTACCGTATTACCTACCTTGCCCGCCGCTTACCTACAAGTAACTATTTAGTAATCTGTGTCAAGACGCCAAATATTTTAGCCCGGGCGCTTGCTATATCAACTCCCTTATATACTAGTGGCTCTGTGAGCTGTAGACCTCGCGCGTACAACTTTTTTGCAAACAATCTTGCGGTGCACAGTAGCGCCATCTAGTTACCTTATTGTACAACTAACATTAATAACCAAGGTGCTCCATCAATCCCTACCTAGTAGGTAAAGGGCTGATTCGACTGGTAGAAACCTAAAAGTGAGAAATTTACTACATTTTGAGGAGCTATTCTGCTCATCACACCGAAGATCCTCATCAGACCTTCACCAAATTTCAATCTTACAAATTAAAAAAATAAACATCGTAATCGGATTTAATAAGGCGGAGATATTTAGTACCCTCCTTTTAACCCTTTTTTGGAGGAAGTACCCCCCAATCAAACAACCGCGACGACTAAAAAAAACTAAAAATTCGCTTAACCTGTATACCAAGTTTCGTCTAGATCGGTTAAGAAATGCGACCTGTAAAGGAGAACAGCCGGACAAACATCCGAACATACGAAAGATTTTCCTTTGTTTGATTGAAACAGTTTCCTAACGTTTGATTATTTCCTTCTTTAATTTATCGAGAGCAGCATAGCATCCCATAGCGTTTGTTTAAATAACCTATTTTTTTGATAGGGGTAGCCTGAAAGGGAGAGCAGGAGAGGGGGTGGGGAACAGGTGAATGTAAGGGTAGAATAGGCGAAAGGGGAGGGGACGGGGAGGGAGGGGAATGGGAAGAGGTGGGGGAGACGGGAAGGTCTTCTCGCATCCCCTCTTTGCTCTTCCCCATCCCCCGGCACTTTCCTTACCCAGTCCCGCCTCCTCCCCACTCCTCTGCCCTCCTCATTCCCTTCTCTTCTACACTCCTCCACCTTCCACTGTACCCCCTTCAGATTGATTGTTCTGAATAACCCGAAAAGAAATGTGCGATACGAGAACGAATCGATTCGGTTCGCACACATTTATCGAATAATAACAAAACAGTACGCACACTTTGTGGAACCTCTTCATATTCTCCATGATGTGGTACTGCTGCCACCTCTTAGTGAAGTTGATGTTTCCTTCCGGCAGCAGGTCAGGGTTGCCGATGTGGACGAACGTCAGATCTTGCAGGACTAGACCACTGGAAATTAATTGTATACCTTTAATTGTACACATAAGTATTATTTTGTTATTTCAGTGCGTTGTGATGTGTGGAGGTCGAACGTCACACTGGGTTGTATCGCTATTGGAGGACCATAGCGCACTAACGAACCTGTTGATTTCGTTATAGTATGCGCCACAATAATAATCGTAGTGCCACCCAAAACTTTGGATTACAAAATCTAGCACTGCACGGCGCTCTTCACCCTGAGACATAAGTATTTAAATGTCCCCAGAATATTCGCCGGAAACAGTGCTTTAAACCGGAACATAGTAATGTTTGCACACTACTACTTAGCGCACATACACGATTAACACATTCAACTTATAATGATGAGAAAACTAAAGCTGGTAGTAGGAAAACATCGTGGTTGCTTAACTTCCGAGAATGGACCGGGATTACGAGTGCCGTCATCCGTTTCACGTGGCCAAAGGTCAGAATAAATGTATGTAGAGCTGCCAACCTTCATTAGACGTAGAGACAACACAAAGGCTGATTATTACACGTATTAACTGTTTCATCTTCGTCCAAAATCTCACTTCATACTAATTTAACCACTGAATTCTTGTCTCGAATGCGTTGTTGGGTTGGTCGTTAATTAACTAATATTAATACGCCAAAGAGCAATGGAGCGAAGCGTGTTAGGAATTAAGGGGATTGACAGAGTTCCGAACTCCACAATTCGCTCAAAGACAGGAATCGCCGATGTAGGTAATAAGACTTACACTTCGCCCGATTTTAGGCACGACTGCTCCTATTCGTGACGATTTTTCGTAATTTCACGGCGCGCGAGGTCCTTTCGAAGGACCACAAACTATAACTACTTTACAACTTAATACGTGTAAATCAGTACTAAAAAGAAAGTTAGTTTTACTTAGTCATGTAGGAGATGCAAGGCGGCTGCGTCTCGGCTGCGTCTCGGCCAGCTCCTGCCGGTACGCGCGGAAGGATAACGACGAGTCGATGATGGTGCAGAAGTTAGTTTTACTTACATGTAGGGGATGCAAGGCGGCTGCGCCTCGGCCAGCGCCTGCCGTTACGCGCCGAAGGATAACGACGAGTCGATGATGGTGCAGAAGTTAGTTTTACTTACATGTAGGGGATGCAAGGCGGCTGCGCCTCGGCCAGCGCACGCCGGTACGCGCCGAAGGATAACGACGAGTCGATGATGGTGCAGAAGTTAGTTTTACTTACATGTAGGGGATGCAAGGCGGCTGCGTCTCGGCTACCGCCTGCCGGTACGCGCGGAAGGATAACGACGAGTCGATGATGGTGCAGAAGTTAGTTTTACTTACATGTAGGGGATGCAAGGCGGCTGCGTCTCGGCCAGCGCCTGCCGGTACGCGCGGAAGGATAACGACGAGTCTATAATGGTGCAGAAGTTAGTTTTACTTACATGTAGGGGATGCAAGGCGGCTGCGTCTCAGCCAGCGCCTGCCGGTACGCGCGGAAGGACGACGACGAGTCGATGATGGTACAGAAGTCGTGTAGCTTGTCCACGATGGACTGCGGCCAGCCGAGCCGGCGCACCGGCGGCGAGTCCAGCGCGGACACCAGCGCCAGGTAAGAGTTGAAGTTGTTGTTCTTGCGCAGCGCTTTCATCACCTTCAGGAACTTACTCGCGTATTTCTCGCGCTCGCGGGATTCCTCCTAAAAACAACAAAAACAAAACTTACAAAAAAAAAGTTTAAATAGGCATTGCGCCGCATGTGCCGGGCATTAGCTAGTTTATGATACAACTAGCTGTGTCCGGCGGTTTCACCCGCGTAAGGGATGATGATGATGATGATGATGAAAAGTATCCTATGT
This sequence comes from Alsophila aescularia, assembly GCA_946251855.1. NCBI lineage: Eukaryota > Metazoa > Arthropoda > Insecta > Lepidoptera > Geometridae > Alsophila > Alsophila aescularia. The sequence continues at coordinate 46,728,283 of OX276379.1, forward strand.
GTTATTCCAGGGTATAAACTATCCCTATTCGAAATTTCATCAAAATCCGTTCAGCCTTTCGATCGTGAGTATGAGGATGATGATGATAATGATGATGATGAAAAGTATCCTATGTTTTATTTCAGGGTATAAGCTAGGTTTCCATTACAAATTTCATCAAAATCCGTCCAGCCGTTATCGCGTTAAAACTCCCTAAACAAACAAACAGACAACGTTTCACTTTTATATATTGGTATGCATTAACACTCGCGTCAGTGAAAGATAAGCTCCTTAACATCAAGCTGACAACAATATTGACCATTGGAAAGTAAATAACATTCTGTTTGGTGTAGTTACTTGATTTAACGTAGGTACACTAATCCATCATGAATAATATTAAAATAATCTTCAACATTTAATAGAAACCTTTAAAAAATATACCAACAAGATACGTTGATATATTTAGTGACCAATCGATCTTTCAGTGCAGGATCGAATATATTCAATTTAATTCAAAGCTGCTCTTTAATTCGCTATTATTGTCATCCATATAATATATAATTCATTATAATATTGTTTACGAACATTCTACCCGTGTACCTGTTCCAATATCCTCGAGCGAGCCCAATAGCTCATCTTATTGAAGTGTTCGGTGAACCTCGTGAGGTTGGGCGAGCTCTCCTCGGACTGGTCCCGCGGCCACGACAGCACTTCCGCCGTGGTTATTCGGATGAACAGTTCCGCGTCCAGGAGTGTCATCTGCTCCGCTAGCTCTGAAGCTTTGAAGTCGAGGAGTGTGTCGCGCCGGAGGGACACGGAGCCGTAGCACGGCGTGTCATACACGTAGCTGTTGTTTGTCTGTAACAACAACAATATTTTGTTCATTTAGAACGGGGATTTTGACGTCCCTCTTATAGCCTGCTAAGGCTTGCTTGTGGCACGGCGCGGATATTCGGACTCGTTTGCATGTGCAACGTGAGCACACAAGTCGCAAACAGTCAACGAATAAAAACTCGCGGCGTGATTCTAACTATAGTAACACTATAAGCATATTACATAATTTTTTCTCACCTGTTGGAAATGCAACTGCTTCTGTTTGTCGACTAGAATCTGTCTCAGTGCTTTGGCTATCGGCAGCTCCTCGGCGTCCACCAGCCAGTAAATGAACTCCATTATCTTCTGCATCAGCGGGCAGTCAAGGTCCGACATCCTGAAGAAATAAACAGCATTAATGTATAACAAGAAATCAGGCTGAAAATAGATTAGATCGCCAGACGTTGCCCGCTACCTTAGCGGGCAGCCATCGGATGAGTAAGTATAGTAAATTATCGTCGGGTAACTGGTGACACAGAGACTGATATCGCATCGTGAAGAGATCGTTTAATCTAAAATTGCGCATCCTTCCACGGCATTACGTACTCAACCAAATCATAAATGGATAAACACAAATACGACTTTCCGTCTCTTCGAACTGGATGGAGTCCGGTAGGGTTTGTGTCCAACTGTTTTAGAATTGACGTGCCCAAGCGACGAAGCGTTTCGCCCTGCAATTGACGGATTTATCATGCGAAATGTCAAGCGAAATGATGGTATATTGATCTTATATTCGCCCCGCAAACCTTAGTGTAGTGGCGTAAGAATTCACTATTACACATTCAATTTAAAAATATAAAAGGGCGAAAAAATTTTTTTTTTGTAGAACTAGTTATGTGACTCACGTGAGGTCGGCGACGACGCGCGTAAACAGCGCGAGCGTGGAGCGCAGGTCGTGCGGGCGCGGGCAGTAGTGGTGCGCGCGCCACACCAGCCCACTCAGCGACACCCACGTGCGGTACGTCGGCAGGATCGCCTCTTGTAGGACTAGTTATGTGACTCACGTGAGGTCGGCGACGAAGCGCGTGAGAAGCACGAGCGTGGAGCGCAGGACGTGCGGGCGCGGGCAGTAGTGGTGCGCGCGCCGCACCAGCCCACTCGGCGACACCCACGTGCGGTACGTCGGCAGGATCGCCTCTTGTAGGACTAGTTATGTGACTCACGTGAGGTCGAAGCACGAGCGTGAAGCGCAGGACGTGCGGGCGCGGGCAGTAGTAGTGCGTGCGCCGCACCAGCCCACTCGGCGACACCCACGTGCGGTACGTCGGCAGGATCGCCTCTTGTAGAACTAGTTATGTGACTCACGTGAGGTCGGCGACGACGCGCGTGAGCAGCGCGAGCGTTGAGCGCAGGTCGTGCGGGCGCGGGCGGTAGTGGTGCGCGCGCCGCACCAGCCGCGCCACCAGCCCGCTCGGCGACACCCACGTGCGGTACGTTGACAGGAACGCCTCTTGATACGTGAAATCTGTGCCGCCAGCGAAACGAATCAATCTGCGTGCTTGTCTCGACTCAACTACGTCTTTTTGAGTGCGACTAGACCTTTTTGCTTTTTGTGTTGTCCGGATGCTAGTTCGAAACGCTCTGGCCGTACACTCAAAAGTGTGCATGAGATTACAATTTCTAAAAATGTACCTGACCGTGTTTCGACAAGTATTTGTGATTGTGGAAAGCAATGAACGGCTTGTGCTGGTTAGTCCAGTTACGAGTATGGCAAACCATAAGGGGACCGGCGCGCAGGTATCAATGGTACGCAGTTAACGTTGTGACTAATTAGTAATTAGAGACAAATTTGACTATTTAGTTATGTGAAAATTGCTCTTGTAATTTGATATCCCGGAAGAGCAGCTTCGAATGGTCTTTGTGTCGCACTCAAAATACGCAGTACAAAAAAGCCAAAAAGGAAGCTACTCACATATTCTTGAACGCTAAGTTAGAAGGCGCATAAGATTGCCAATTTGGCTGATTCATAAGTTCACGCATCATGCTGTGCGAAACTAATAAATCCGGTGCTCAAAGCAAAATGTTTGATCTGTGCCCCGTGCTCTTTTTTGTAGTGCTAATGCTAAGCCTTCTAAAAGGCGAGAAAAAATATCTCAGCCAGAAAGGAAGGTTACACTTTAAAAGTATTAGCTACACAACAAGCAATATTGTAAAAGCAGCAAACGGTATTAGTAAAATTTAACCAGCATATCTCAGCCCCGCCAAGAATGGTCAACAACTTACATTCGTCCGTCTCTGTAAAGTGAAAGCATGACAGTTTGAGAAGTTAGAAGCATGGTCATAGAAAGTTATCATTCCTAGTACAAAATGTGTAGAATTTTCGTAACAATTAGCAGTCTATTTCCAGTATTATATTCTATCGACCTATCATAAGGTTACCGAACAAATTATGAATAAGAGTTAGTAGTTACCAAAACAGTCCCCCAATCACGAGTAAAGTGTGGTTAAGTGTGAAGAAAATTCAATAGTACTACTTGTTTTGGCATGAAATTCATACAAAACAATAATGTGGTAAATGTGGATCAGTTTCGTAATCGGGGGGCGGTTTTAAGTATTTATTTCCGTGGTTGTTAAATCCTGGAGATATGAAATTTTAACTGATTTTTATTAGGAATAATCTCCTTTGCCATAACCAACATTTGTTATGAATTAACTAACCGTTTGGTGGAACTCAGGTTAATGCCTAGACCTTGAACATTTTTTATGGATTAATTTGTCCCTCATCCAAATTAATGAATACATAGATGCGAAATCACAGCCGAGAGGTGAATAATCCGCCAAGAGTAATCAGTGTCTGTCCCAAAGTACACACCACTCTAAACTTTGTAAGCACGCGCTTCACCCCCCTCGCTCTTATACAGTAGGCACAGCGAATCTTTGTGGCTCGGAAGTTGTCTGCAAGTCATTGCACAAGCTGCTATTTTTCAGGCGCAATCCGAATGTTGACGACAGGATTGTATAACTGCCTCGCTCACTCACTTACGTTTTTCGCATCTTCTATCTCGCTTACTTTTTGCTGGTTTATCCTCACACCTGAGCATTGTACAACTGCCTCGGTCACTAGTTTTCTTTTTTCGCATCATCCATCTCGCTCTTACTTTATGATGTTTTATCCTCACAGCTGTACCTGCGCAATCGTTCACAGAGCTAAACTTCACAACAATAAAGATTCGTTGCGACTACTATACTGCGCAAGACTCGCATGATAATATATACTCGTAGTTATTATGGCAACTTGTGTTCAATTGTTTTGGAGGATTTTTTGTTTACCTTTCGACTATGAATTCACCTGGTACTATACCTACGTACCTAGCTTTCAGTTAGAAAGAATTCCCAGAGTTGTTCATTTTGTACGGATACGGCGGGAACCCTTAGCTGAAAACAGGTGCGATAGTAAGGAGGACGTACCTTTGGTAGCTTTAGTGGCGAGGACGATGAGAGCGTCGGGATGTCCCCCGCGCACCTCGGGCCCGTCCTTGCTGGGCGCCTTGAGCACGAGCCACTGGCTGATGTCAGTCTGCAGCACGATGTCGTCGGGGTCGGGCGGCGCGGGCGACGGCGTGCGCGCCCGCTCGCCCTCCGCCGCCGCACCAGGATCGCCGCTCCCTTCACTTCTCTGTACAAGTCATTTTACGCAAAATTTAGATAGCCCCAACACTTTTATATTTAATTATTAAAAACATAACTACACGCCCGCTCCAAACTTAATGACAGAGCGTGAATCCCCTGACGCAGCTAAACCACTGCGCAGGAGTTGCGCCTATATTCAAACCGGCCATAAAGTTTGGTACGGTCTGTAAAATTACTTCAGATTAAACAAGCTTTCAAACAAAAAGATCTATCCGTTTTGCGAGTTACGATGCCACACAGGCAAAAGCTTCAAACTTATAAATCTTCTCTTTTTGCGTCATCATCAGCCTTGCTGGGTATAGGCCTCTCTTTTATCACGCCACTCGCCTCGGTCCTGTGCCAATCGGATCCAGGTTCGACTCGCGATCTTAACGATAAGTCGGCCCCTCTCGTTGCTGGACGCCCAACGCTTCGCTTTCCCTGTCTCGTCCACCACTCAGTTATCGCCTTATTGCACCTGTCGTTACTTTGTCTGGCTATATATCCTGCCCAACGCGTAGTCTCGTAATTGTAGTTGTGGTCCCGAACTTTTCTTCGTCGGATCTCAACATTACGGGCTCGATCTTGAAGTGTAATGCCGAGCATAGACCTCTCCAAGGCTAATTTGATGTGCTACTTTGATCTTATGCACAGCCTCATGTGTGAGGGTCCAAGTCTGCACCGTATATCATGCTGCTGGGTATTGACAGAAGAGGCGATAAGTTTTTGTCGGACACTAAAAAATTATGCAGATAGATTGAAATTTGGGGCCGAAAGTTAATCGCGGTAGCCTGTTTAATCCATACCAATATATTAAAGTGAAACGTTGTCTGTTTGTTTGTTTTGGGGAGCTTTCTCTTAAACTTGGAATGGAGATAGCTTATGCCCTGGAATAAAACATAGGATACTTTATATCCCGGAAAATGTAAGTTTCCACGGAAAAATTGGAAAAAATGATGATTACTCGCTGTAAGAAATGGTTGCCATGGAAACGAAATAAAAAGTATGTCAAAAAACATCAAGAGTGGTGCTATAACTACTTTTGGGTTGGTTTTTACTATCCTTTTTTTCGCGATAAACAGTAGTCCCCGCGAACGAAGTCCCGGGCGGGAAAACTAGTAAAAAATATATGGATAGGCCTGACTAGGAAAATAACATGGCGAGGATTTTTGATTCCCGGTCAGGCTACACATTAAATAGCTATACGTATAGATTGTGACACGTCCACAGGGACAGCATTTAAACAGCTAAAGTCCAGCACGAATATAAGGTTTCATTGGTTTAGTACCTGAGAGGGCACAGGAGACGGCGTAGACTTCCGAGGGTGCATTACCATATCCAAGTCGTTTTCAAGTGGGAATTTGCCCGGAGTCGTCACACTTACAAATGAGTCGTCAGAATTCTGAAACGAAATTAATACCATTAGCTTTTCTAACCGTTTTCTTTATACCTATAAAACAGCACTGTGACAAACTGACTGTCAGACAACGCACAGCTTAAACCAGTGGACCTAGATTTGAATTTGGAGGAAATATTCCTTGAGTACCTAACCTACCTAGTCGTGCACTAAGAAGGGATTTTTAAAATTCATCCCTATAATCCCTAAGTAAACCCAGGTGGCTATGTTTGCACGCAGATAACCTTTGAGTATACATTACTATGGACGGCGTTTACTTAAATTTCCAAAACGACACAAGTAAACACACGAAACTAAAATGTAGCATTTCATTTCACAGGTAAGTCACAGTTTACATACTTTTAGACGGATTTAATATTATGTGATAACGAGGGTGAAGATCGCGCGAGACGTGCGGTTGCTTGTCGCGTCTAACTGCCCCGCCCGTCTACGCCGGCGCCGGCGGAAGTCAAATTAAGAAAACATTCCGATGCTCTAAAATTTTGATGTTGATTTTTTTGTGTGGGTAGCTTTATGTTTCACAAATAGAGTAAAAAACGGAAGGTTATTTAAATATACTTAGCTACAGCACATCTGTCTACGATTCATACAAAGGCAAGCGAGGCCATATTGGCGCTCTATAGTCATGTACGAGTATACTGAAAGGTAACATAACATACATCCGACATAATGTTAACCCTTCGAGCATCGCGTACTCGATATCGCACAGTACATAACAATGATCGCTAGCATGCGCGGAGCCCGAAGGACTACAACATAATGTACTCACAAGATTGTTCAATATAGTTTCGTCGGCCGAGCTGCTGTGCGACGAGGGGCGCGGCGACGGCGGAGGCAGTAGTTCGTTGCTCGAGTTCATTTGTATCTGTAAACAATAAAACGTTTTACTTACATAACAAGATAGTTAGGCGTTACTTTGCGGAAAACCATATTTAAAATGAACGAAGAAAAACTATGTAGCCAACCGACAGATAGTCTTCAAGCTTGAAGCAGCTAGTAAATAAAAAACTGTCTCTCACACTATATGTGGCCAAGCAGTAGTCTGCACGTAGCATAAAAGTCAGCAAAATTTCTGGGCTGATATTTTATGGTAAGCGCAGTTTTTGATGTGTAAAATCTAATGGCGCGGTACGGGGGTAACGCCGACTGTTGGCGTAGCAATCGGCGATGCGAGCGGTTCCACGATACGAGTAGCACGGCGACGTTTAACGCGCCACTCATGGTTCGTGGGCTCTTTCCGCCTCAGCTCGGCCATATTCAAGTTATAAGCCAAGCTATTCAAGTTACAAAAAAATGAAGAAGAAGAAACAGAAGATCAGATGAAGAGTTGCTGATTCACAGTTGACAAATGAGAGCACGCGATGCTAAACGTTGCTCGTTGTTTTTATGTTTACTCATCTGCCAGGCGTCCCGCGACAATTTTTTTTATTTAGTTATTGTTTTGTTTTAGTTAGTTATTGAGTTATTCGACTGTGCTACATATATAGTTTAAAGAAAAAATCGCAAGCATTTACTTTGTGCGTCGTTGCAGCATGGCCCTCGTCGCTCCACGAAACCTTGTTAAAAAACAGGATTATAATAATAATGTGATGTTTGGATGTATAATGCGATACCTGTTTCTTCATTTTAGGAGGCAGCGCTGGTGGCTCAGTTGGTATTGGACTAGTGCCACTCGATGTTGTCATGCTTACGCTGTCTTCAGAACCACTGAAAACGGAAAATTATGTGCATCAAAGAGAGTTCAATTGTTATGTTTTCTTTTGCTTCACACGTTTAACAAGGCACATTATTAGATATTGAGATATTTGGGTTCAATCTAAAGTTCATGTAACCGTTACCTTAGAGGTGGATTTCCAAAATGCTGGACAGTGAATGACTGAGCAATGGACCTCTGAACTTGCTGATGGCGTTGCACTGATATAGCCCCGGCACCTGTGTGTTGAGCACTGAAAAACAACATTAAACATTTTTAATTCAAAATTCTATGAAATTTTACGCGTAAATAGACAATGTGAAATATTTGACATTATGATAAATATAATAATATAATAGCAGGATAAATCTGGTAGCGTTAGGTACTTTTAAACGCAGTTACATGAATGTTGTGAAAACTATTTATATAATATATGAAATATAGCATTTTCCTCTGTATATTTACAACATACAATAAAGATGAAAATATACGAACATTGTTTAATAATTTCAAAGAGATAACGATCGGAATCAAATAGTTGATTTCATCACCGCATCATTTAATTGTAACGCAGCATGTTGTATCCATTTTTTTACATGTATTTCAATCAATTTTATCTGATGGAAAGCGAGAATACAGATATTATATACTCTTAGATACTCTAGTACTACTTACTTAGATACTCTAGTACTTTTAGATTCTCCAGTTCTTAAAGAAGCAAGCCATTTGGTAAAAATATAATCGTAGTACTATAAAAGGACTTGAAGGAAGTTCTTGTCCAGCATTGGGATCAGGAAGGAGTAATGGTCCTCGGAAGGTCGACGTTTACCTGGCCAAGTTGTAAGTGTGTATGGAATGTCGGAACATGTCCGGCGGCGCCACGGCGGCGGCGCTCGGCTGGCTGCAGTTGCCGAACATTTCCATGTACGCCATTACTACAGTACACAAAACACACACTGATTTATATGAAAATATACACTACGTGTAGTGAAATCGGCAAGTGATCTTTATGGTTGTCACTGTTCTTAGGTATCTAAAACACTAAGCGTAAAATCAAATGTTTAATGAACTAGTTTCCCGATGGAATTTCGCATGATTCAGTTTCAAACTTGCTAAATAGATCGATTAGGTCACGACTGCTACGATCATCTTATAATACCTTGAGCTGTATTCAAAGAGCTTCTTAGTTAATTGGATTAAAACAGTCACAGCACAAATCCATTCAACACACAAACCAAAATCAGTACACGTTTGTCTAGTAATCAATGATACACGAATAGCTCAGGCGAAACATGTGAGACTTGGCCGCAAAATAGCGTGATACAGCAAGAACACGTGATGATGGTGAAGCTCTAATTACATTCATTATCTCAGGTGGTAATTAACAACACATAAGACCGTGTTTTTGGTGTTGTTAACCGATAATTTTAAGCGCCAGTAAGCCTTCACACAGAACTTGTGCTGTTGGCCACGTTAAGCTAGTTTGCCATGACTTTGAACTCATAGTTTTCAAGCGAGTGAGCGACCTTACTATGTGTCGTTTGTTTTTTTTTAGCCAGCATTTTTTTTAAATAAATAATACTTTTAAAACGGCTAAAAACGCACGAATAATTTGATTGCAAATACTAAACGACGGACAACGAAGTTACTATTCAAGCCGAACAGAGCCAAGCTCAGCAGTTGCCGCTGGGCCGCCGCGCACGCGTCGCCAGTTGCGTGCTGACGTTCGTAGCGCTGTCGCGGCTTGTCGGCATTACACTCCCAGACTCCAAATAGTCCGAGACTGGTCGTCTTCTTTTTCGTGAGCTTTTAGCCGTTTTATTTATATTTTTATGATGAATTTCACTCGCGATACCTTTCAAAATCAAAGATTTATGATCGCAGACTTTTATTGCGTGTTACAGTACAGAAAAATTACAAGCGATGGTGGCCGAGCGGTATACAAGTGCGCGTTATATTCCAACGATACCGGTGTCGTACCTCGGCCCCGAACCAATTACTTTGATCTGATCGTTTCTTGTTTCCTAGGGCACCTTAAGATGTAGGCACTGTACCGGATGATATAGATGAGTAGCAGTAGTTAAGCCATGTCAGAGACCTTCACTCGTGCGGCCTGACAAACTCTGACACCAGAAGCCAGCTCTTCCTCGTACGACAAGCATGCAAGTACAGTAAATTAAACAGTCTTTAATGAAAATGACGGATAAAAATGAAGTTCTCATCATGGCAGACCCGGGTAACAAACACAAAATGCCTTCTAGAATAGTATCAGTGACAATAAGCTGTGTCGGCCGCTAAAAGCAAGACAAATGATTCTCCAACGACTCTTCTTCTTGGAGTGGATCTGTAATGTCTGTGAAAGTACAATACAACCTTGAGTTCTTCAAGTCTGAACGAAAGTTGAAGCTAATTTCCATACTTATAAAGATATCTGTAAAATCTAAAATACCGAGAAATGGCACAACAATATGGAACTCAATGTTCGGTGAAGCCGAAAAACAGGCAATTTCAATAGGAGAATTATCAAAAGTCGTATTTTATCTAAATGGCCAGTTATCGATTCATGTTGAGCTCAACTTCAACTTTCATCCAGTTGGCAGTAAACCCAAGGCAGCCTTCCAGAAGTAGTGCGATCGAGTTTGAGCTGAATAGCGTTTTGCATGCATAGATCCACTCACCGCTGTATGCGACGCTTTGGAACACTGCCGCGCCGCACCGGCACAACAGACAAACATGCCGTTATAGCCCACAATATACACAGTACATTAATATACCAAGACTCCCGAAAGACAAACGGTTTAGACCAATAACCTCACCTTTACAGATCACTCAAGGTAAAATTACCTATGCTGCTAATTTTATTTAGCTTGTTTTATCTGCAGTGCGATTCAGCTAACAAACCTAACCTGCACTGCAACGTGATCGTTTCGGTGAGCCATACTGAGACAATGAGATAAGATATGTGGGGGAAGGTTTGTGTAAGTGAGAGAAGGTGGGGGAAAGTAAGGGGAGGATAGGGTGAAGTGGTCTGTCGGGGAAGGGTGCGGGAAGTGGTGCGAAGTGAAGAGAACTTTTCCCCCACCCTTCCTTTCAGTCTTCCCCCACTGTGCACCTCCTACACCACTTTCCGCACCCGTCCCCGAGATTCCCCACCATTCGTCTACTACCCACTACCCTCCCCTCACTTTCCTCAAACTTTCCTTACATCCCCAAACCTTCATCCCCCCACATTTCCCCACTTTTTTATATTTTCTCAGTATCATCATAATCATCATCAGCCCGTGTGAGTCCACTGCTGGACATACGCCTCTCCCAAAGCAAACCACTGAGCCCGATCTTCGGCTTTTCTAAGTATGGCCCCCACCGAATGGAATAGGTATCGATCGCGCAGTAATCACGTTGCGGTTTATTAGCTGAATCGGGCGGCTGGTCTGGGGGAAATTATATCAACAAGTTACTGTCGCAGATAAGGCTATTGGGATCCGTTGATATCAAAGACGTACCATCAAAGATTGAAGTGATTTCAATTCTGAATTAACACAAGCTTCTCTTATGGCATAGAATAACCATAATAATCCTAGTCATAGGTTATGATTAAAAAAACAATAAATCTAATCATTCATTTTCTAAAACATGTCTAGTCAACTGTCAACTATAAGGAAATATGTAAAAGAGTGAATTTAGCATGTCGTACTCTTTGCCAGTTTGCAAATATTTTATAAATAGTTTAATTATTCGCACTGTCAAACAAGATAAATAAAAAAAAACAATTTAAAAGCTTTTATTTAACTTCACTTGTATGTATGTATCTTTGTATTTTGTCTGTCCTGGAATCTTGCAATTCAAATTTCGAGCACTAAGATGCAATAAAAAAATACTAGAAAAAAAAAAACAAAAAATACTTAAAAACGTAAAAAGTTAATGAGCAATAAAAGTAATACAAAAAGAAGAAAATAAAAAAAAGTGATACAAGTAATTTTTTAAATTATACTTATTAAATTTTACCCCTTACCATATAATTTGAAAACACGTCAGCCTTTGATAGGACCATAATCACGAAGAGAAGACACAACAATAGAGTGCAATACAGATTGAGCCCAATCACTTATGATACGGAGAAAAGAGTGCACGGGGTGAGGAACACATAGCATACATTTGCCGCCACATTAGTGTGCGAGCTCCGTAAAATTACAAGTTGGATGTGCTTGATTCCACTTTCGTTAGCTTTCATCGACAATTCGTATCATGCGCATGAAACATTCAATTTTGCATGCACTGTATTTTGCATATCCATTTTGACCTCAATTGTATAATAACCGGTGCAAAATGAAAGTTTTGATCGATTTTCAATAGTAAGTAATAAAATATAAACAATTTTTAGTATACCAGATAAAATCCATGTTAAATTTGACCACCGCGCACTGTAGCAATATACATTGGGCGGCAAAGAAAGCGGGACGGTTATGAAAAATGCGATAACTTTTTAAATATTTGAGCAATCCCATTAAAATAAAAACTAAATTAAAATTTATTTCATTACAAATATAGGAAGAAGTAAATCCTTTTTATTTATTTTTGGTGATCGTATTAAAAACCATAAATAAAAAATAATGACTATATATAGTTTAGCATCGTCTCAGAAATTTGGTGGAAAGTATGCCAAACCGTATAACAGCTCGTGGTGGCTATACAATATACTAAAATGTGTGAAAATTGCATATTTGATACCGTGGCACATTTTTCGTGAAAAATTGACCTTTTTACTTAAATAACCTACTTTTATTCAAAATAAATTCATAATCTTCAACATTTATGACTTTTATTTAAGCACTATAATACCGTCTTTATTTCATAAAGCTAGTTGCAATATTTTAGAAATTATTGAGGTTTTTGTTACCGACCCGCTTTCTTTGAGGCCTTCTTTGAGGCCAGTGTAGTAAAAATAGCAAATAGGGAATTTGTGACAATTCAATATAGAACAAATTTAAGAGTTAGTATAGCTACCATAGATCCCTGTTAACAATATCTCCTTGTTTTAACTTTACATTACCTGGTTTTCCCAACAAGGGAAAGGGGTTTTCAAGAAACAGTGGAACTTTTACGTACTCTAGATTCTAATCTAAAAGGGTTGTCTTATTGAAATTTAGCGTCGGTGGTCGTATATATGTGTACAGAGTTTATAAAGTGTATACTGACTGTGTTTCTTCTTGAGCGGCAGCGGCGGCGGGCGCGGCGGGTGGTGGTCGGCCAACGTGTGCGGGCGCGCCTCGCCGTGCAGCGAGCACACCGGGGATGACCTGCAAGGAGGCGCTTCAATGGTCAACTCAATGACCCCAACTAAAGGTTTCTACGGTACGGTAGCGTCACTTAAGACAGCTATTCGAATGATTTACACTTTTAGTAAAGCAGATAAAAAAAAAGGCTGTACAATGATAAATAACTAACTTAAAGCTAAAAAAATACGCCTGCCCTGCCGAAAAAGAACTTATGCCAATAAATTATAAACTGTCGGAATGTGCTTATCAAGGAATTTAATTTGATACCATCATTTCGCGTTTGAAAATGAGAGCCATACTGTCAACATATTGTTTGTACCTGTGGACGCTCTTATTTTTTGGACGATTGCCCAAAAAAAGGAGTGTAATGTTTTTCAGGGTTAATGTATATATGCACGTATGTACGTAAGTTTCTTTAATCCACCATAACTTTTAAATGCCTGAACAGATTTACTTGTAATCGATAGAATCCTTACATCATCCCGATTAACGAGGTACAAGTACTAAAAATAAAATACATTATTGCGGCAGTATGGCTCCATTTTAAAACGCGTTTTTTTTTTTTTAAATATGGGTGTCAAATTGAAGGCCTTGATCAGCATATTCCAAAAATAGGTATATAATTTATTGGCATAATAACTTTTAGTTCGTTTTTGGCAGGGCAGTCATGTTTATTTTTCTTAATTTGATTAAGTACTTGTTTATTATTATTTTTATTATTAAGGAATTTTGTTAATTCTTCTCTCGTTTATTTAAACCGTATTCGCGGGATATTAGCCAAACGGAAATAGCGCGCCCTATTTTTATTACGCAGTTGATTAAACTTGCGGAATATCCTACAAGTATTCAATATTTCTGCTTTCTGCAGCAGTACAAATGTAAGGTTGTGAATATCTTAAACCTCTACGCTCGTAAAGAGTGTATAACGCCTGTCGATGAAATTACAATAAAGTTTTTACAGTTTTAACTTTCCATTAAGATTAAGTTTCGATAGATAAATCAGTATACAGTGAAGTTAGGCTCTGTGCAGGTATATACTGCTGTGGGGATAAAATAGCATGAAGTAAGAGCGAGATAAAATATGCCAAAAACGAAGCGAGAGAGCGAGGCAGTTATACAATGCTGTCTTCGCCTTCAACATCATGATTGCGCCTGAAAAATAGCAGTTTGCGCAGCGACTAGCAGACAACTTCCGAGACGCATAGTTTCGCTGCGCCTACTACACTTGGCTGTTTGTTCGGTGTAGGTTGAGGCAAGATAATGAGTATTATGTACAGCAATGTGTACAAGGTAAACAGTAAAATTTTCTTGTCATGTAACATGATGTCCGGTAATGATGATGATGATGATGATGATGATGATGATGTGATGTTATTTGTTAGGATATAACATAATTCTGTGCAAATTTCAACAGACTACTTAATACGGTTCCAAAGATACAGCACATTGAAGGTTGGACAGACAGACGGACGGCGCAGGCATAGGGCTTTTTTTGCCACCTTTGGGTGCGGAACCTTAAAAACAAAACGTCTCAATCAAATGCTTAAAAGATTTACTTTCTATTGATGGAACAATAACTTGAATGCGATCTGACCTTAGATAGTAATTAACGACCACACCATTTCAACACAAAGAGAAACGAGATTACCTGCAAGTTAATTAACACTGTTGCCATACACGCAAGTATGGCACTTAACATTGCGCACACACAATTACAACTAAAGATAAATCCATCAAATGCTATTTTCTTCAGAGCCTCAAGGTTGCATGTGGCAATGGTAATGAAGGTGGCTTACCTGATTTCGCCAGTAGGGACTTCTTACGATACTAACTTCATTGCAAGTACTTTTTGAATCGAGCCCCAAACGTAGGAGTTTCTCCTCTGTTAGAATCATCGAATTCAAATGGATTTACTTAAGAAACTACAGAACCAATTTTTATTAAATTTATATAGGATGACACTGGAGGTCTACACTTTCAAATAAAAAATGAAATATTAAAATCGATTCATAAATCCCAAAGATATGAGTGAATATACACGAAAAATGAAATATTAAAATCGATTCATAAATCCCGAAGATATGAGTGAATATACACGAAAAATGAAATATTAAAATCGATTCATAAATCCCGAAGATATGAGTGAATATACACGAAAAATGAAATATTAAAATCGATTCATAAATCCCGAAGATATGAGTGAATATACACGAAAAATGAAATATTAAAATCGATTCATAAATCCCGAAGATATGAGTGAATATACACGAAAAATTAAATATTAAAATCGATTATATATCCCGAAGATATGAGTGAATATACACGAAAAAAATAAAGTCTATTTGAGAACCTCCTTTGGAAAACCTTTTGTAAGTCGATTAAAAAGAATAATAATAAACTAACGACCCGCCCGGCTTCGCACGGGTATATTTTTATTTGTAAAAAATGTTACATTGACCACACACACCCGCGGCCCTCCCCCGCCCGCACCCGAGCCGCGTCTGCACTATGTACATTTATTTTGCGCGACTTGGTTGCTAAATATTGTTTTTTTTCTACTTAGGTACATAAAAAGTTTAATAGGTTTTATTCCGTGAAAAAATATCTGAAAAGATGGCGAAAACCGCATCAAAATACGTTGCGTGGCTTAGGAGGAGTTAGCGGATATACAGACAGACTGACGCAGAAAGCGACTTTGTTTCATACTATGTAGAGATGTAACGAAGCCAGCTTACCTTATTTCAACAGTGGGGAAGTTCTGCTGAACGTCAGCGCGAATGTTCCGGCGCGTCTTCACGGGCAGTTCTGGCGGTGTCTCGCTCTCGTCTGACGTTATGCTTGCCAGTCTGTCGTCAACAGAAGCGGTTACGAAAGTGTTAGAAGCGTGGATTAGGAAACGCGAAGATGATTGTTTACGATTTGTGTAGAAACATAAGCAAGCGGTGTTCGGCGCGACATTGAACTCTCGTTGTACAGTGAATGCCACGGAACAAAGCGTTTTATTACCTACTAGTGACTCGCTCCGGCTTCGCACGGGTAGCGCTCACACCGCGCCATTTTATGTACTTTTTGCATTTTTATACCCGTCGGAAATTAAAAAAAAAACAATACGCCAGTAAGCGTCATTCTAAATCTTTGACAGCAACGCTCGTGGTGCTCTATTACAGACTTGTTATTATTTCGTTTTCACGGCAACATGTCATTCCGTTCCTTACAGCAAGTAATCGTCATTTTTTGTGCAAGTTTTTGACACCTTGGGTAACATTATTGCAATTTTCGTAGGGATATTACATTTTTTGAGAAATAAAGTACAGCTCTTGTTAATCGCTGATAATGTAGCTTTCTAAAGGTGACAGAATTTTAAAAATTCATTCAGTATTTTTTTGAGTTACAAACATACAAAAAACCAAATCTTTCCTCTTTATAATATTAGTGTAGATGATTGTATGTAGGAATATATTAAAAGTAACCGAATTTTGACGAACATACGGGACAGAGTTTGTGAAGACTAAATAATATCTAGAATGTGTTTGTAGTGCTGTAGTGGTGACACCGAACAATCCTTTAGTTAGTTTGTTAGTTACAATTTTTTTGTTAGTTATCATACATTGATACATGTAGTACTTACTTCAGTGTGAATTGGCCTCGAGGATTCACATATATAAATTCTCAGTATATAGAGCAATTTATTCCCGCATGTAGACAATTATTTACTGAAATACGTAGCCCTTTGTCCCTCAAGACAATTTCACACTGATTTCTTATAAAGTCTATGCTCAAGTGATACTTCTTTATATAGTTGCTATTTCTTATATCAATAAGTAATATATTCTCAAACACGACAAAAAACAGTACAGTATCGTTAGAAACCGAAAATGAACCGATTTCTTTTTTTTTTAGCAACTAAACAGGTTGAGTTTTTTTATAACTCATATATTTCTGTGGCTGCTAAAACTTCATACAAAAATATTTTAGATTGAATTGATTTTGTACCAAGAAAATGTTATTAAAAAAATCCAAAAATGCAAATGTATTTCTAAGAGATATCTTCCATAACGGTCCCTGTTAAAAAACCTCATGCCTGTATAATAAAATGTATCACGTTGTAGCATTGGCAATTGACTCTACCTGTTCTCCATAAATTAGTTTCAAATCTGAAAGCACAGTGCCCCATCACAATGTCACGTTTACAGGTTTAACATTGTAAGCCAAGTTAAAACACAAAACAGATAGGGGACACTCACTTTGAAGAATGGTGCGATGTTACATTGTTCATATTGGTTACATTCATGCGGCTGTCAAAGCTCTGTACTGTGCACCTGACTTCGCTCACACAGTCTGTACTGTTAAAAGTACTGCAAAAACAATAACAGGAGGCTTTGAGACAATATTCAATATACTACAGTATACGGACTATGAGGCAGAAAAACAAGGTAAAGCACGGCTGCGATTGACAGATACATTCGTACAATGACCCCTCACTACTTGTCTCTATCACTCGCGCTTAAATGTGTGTTGGCGTCGCGTTCGCACAATGTGCGCACAATGTGAGGGGTCATTGTACGAATTTATCTGTATATCGCGGCGGTGCTTTAGTCCCAAATGTCAACGTCCACCAGTAACGGCCAAGTTGTGGTCACCTGATCAAAAATGTCTTGCCGTATGGACATTGACATCATGGGACACCCTGTACTCTACCTTATAATGTTATGTCGAACCTGTAGAATATTAAATAGACAAACACAGGAAAAAACAATACAACACATGAATATGAAAAATTTAGGCATTGTGAATACTTTTAAAGAGTTAAAGATTAGAATTGTACGTGCAAATCAGTGATATGGGAAACAAAACAGAACAAACATATTTTAAAACTGGGACTTGCTGTGTCAGGGAACTGTAATAATAATTGTATCTGCTAGTTTTCACATCGATGCTATATCAGTCAAGTGCTGCTATAAATTGTATCTGCTAGTTTTCACATCGATGCTATATCAGTCAAGTGCTGCTATAAATTGTATCTGCTAGTTTCACATCGATGCTATATCAGTCCAATGATGCTATAAATTGTATCAGCTAGTTTTCACATCGATGCTATATCAGTCAAGTGCTGCTATAAAGTGTATTGGTTAGTTTTCCTTAATGTGCAGAGTTCTTGCTTATGAGTTTTATAAAATGCAATGGAGATTACATATTAGGTGGCCGGGCACAATAGCAGTGTTTGTCGAGGCTTGGGAGCGACGAAAGTGCCAAATATTTAAAAATTATACCCGGAACATTGGGACAATGTTGTTTTTAACTTGACTCAATAAAGGACGAAATTAGGAAGTAAAAATATATTCTTTAGTGTAATTCATTTTTGTTCCACATCTTTGCTAAATTACAGTTCGACAATACGATTACAGTTCTATACACAACATCATACGAAGAAAAAACGAGTTACCTATCTGTGTGGCTGGAATAATGGTGAGAAGAAAACGAAGATGTGAAGCTGTGTTCTGTGGAAATCTCAGCGTGACCCACAGACACAAACCCAGACTCGTTGGAGAAACTGAACAAAGCAAACATAGTAAGTAGACATTGAAATAATAAGATAGAGAAACTTTGACAGGTAGCAGAGTTTTCAATCTTTCAATCACAAATTCTAACATAAGCCAAAAATAAGAGTTCTAAAATAAGCTAATACACCGACAAACATACATATTATGTACTTCCTTAAATATTAATAAACCAATAAAAATAGAGGGGAAAACGTGACATCTTGTACATCAATTTCATTGATTGAAATAAACTCTCTACAAGTAGTTCTGTACTGGAAATGGTTTAGATTGCTTGTAAGTTTTGCATGAATTCTCAAGACATCAATTTTTTTACATTTTTTTTTTACTTTATTTTTAGCTTTAGATATTAAATGAGCAAACGAATATCGCTCAATCACGAAGAGTGTAATTTAACTCGCGAACATTGATTTTGTATGACCAATCTAGCACGACAGCCGTTCAAATATGCTATTATAATACCCCTTATTCCCTTTAGATTTCCCAAAGCCTAATGGTACGGCCATATAACAATTGTTTAGGTAAGATTACTGGCTAGATACTTTCGTATCTATTCTAGCGCTTACCGAGGCGCCAAGTCGACCTACTGATTTACCTACTTACTTATACTAAAGCAGTAAATACCAAAAAATCTATACAATGAAGATAATAAAAGTAAATGGTCTAGGGTACTGAAAATAACCTACTGAACAAGAATATATATTTGATTTTATTGTGTCTGTTTGTTTGTTCGCGCATCACGTAAAAACTACTGGACCGATTGCGATGCGGTTTTCACTGTTGGATAGCTTAGAGTTTGACTTAAACTTAAACTGGTGCACTTGGTATCTCAATCCGGTGAGTAAAAGTCGAGGTAATCGATAAAAAACCATTTGTCAGCTGAATAAAGTTTGGTGATATTGGTACTTTTGGTTCGGGAATTACACATAGGTTACTTTTAACCCACAGACATGACCACGCGGGTGTAGTCGCGGGCCCAGCTAGTTATAAATGAAAGAAAATATGACACAGTACATACTGTTGGACATACCGATTGTGGTTCGAGTGCAAGTGCGCGTTCACGGAGTTCATGTGTGACTCGTGAGAGTCCACTGAAGCGCGCAACTCGCCGTTGTTGCAGCTACACATACCTGACAGGCAAAACATCATCCATTTAGACATAATTAATTATACGAAATAATTATTTAAACCAAAAAACTAAGGACTTCAAATGAATAAAATAAATGAATACATTCGGGACAATTCACACCAATTATATAGCCCCAACTCTAGTGCAATGGGTGGACGGGGAAATGCGAATTCCCCGTGCACCCACCAGTGGGAGAAGCCAGTGGGTGCACGGGGCATGCCCCCCCCAACCAAAACTTAACCAAACCTTTAATATGAATATCACACTTACCGAGTAGATCAGAATTGGGTGGCGAAGTGAACACGTGGTCGTGGTTGGAGTCGTGCAGGTTGGAGCTGCGGTCCTCGTCGTTGGACACATTCAGCATCGAATCGAGGGACCCGCTGCTGTGCGACTGCAGGGATAATCTGAAAACGGAAACAATTATACTGTTATTGGTGTGAAACATCTTTCCTCTCGCTTTCCTGAATTCTATGGGAGTAATTTCGTGAAAAGTGAAACAATACCGCGCGTGCTCATTGGTCAACTGTTACAGTGAAACAGTTGACCAATGAGCGCCTCAGCTGGGCCATATTCGATGTTTACACATCTGCCAGGCGTCCCGCAACGGATATTTATTTTCTCTATGACAGTTCAGTCAGATTGATAAGAAAGAGGGGTTGTAAACATACATACACATACATTGTATTTATATATATATTTTTTACGAGTTAATAACGGGAAACTTGCGTCAATCGGTTTTGTAGTTTTTACGTGTTAGCTAACAAAGTTGGACTAAGTTGGTAAGCTTTTATCTCGTAAATAGAATACTATTCGATATTTTTAAATAAAAATACCTACTAATGTGCTTAATTTCGACCGTATAGTGTTAATAGTGTCTGAATGAAATGGCTGTGACATACAGACAGAAGGACAGACGGACATGATGAAGCATGCCACCACATATATTTTTAATGGCAGCGAAATAAACGAAAGCATGTTGTCTACTTTTTTCTGCTTATTTCCCACTGTACTATTTGATTGAAAAAATCACACATGCCTCAGCAAAAAAGGCAATTGCAGGCCCCGTATTTATAGGCCTCGCCTAGAGTTAGATCTTTTAACTCATTACCATACTCGACCTGCAACCTTCGACCAATATAAAACTAGTGGCTCCGTGAGCTGTTAAGAAAAAATATTTATAACATTTTTCGAAATGGCTGAAATATGTTTTATTACATCTTCAACCTCATAACTCCACCATTTTGAAAAATTTTGAAAAACTGAATCGATAAAAAAACATATAATTATCGAACCTGCTCACAAAATTTCACGAGACACGAGTACGAGTGGACATACGCCTGACAGACGAAAGCATTCTTGCCCAAGCTGAAACGGAGTCGCTACGCGCTCGCCCGGTCAATGAATGGCCTTATCCATACAACTTGCTCAAAAATAACGAGGCAATAATCGGATTCTGGTTGACATATACTGCAACTCCTAATATTTATCGTGCATTTGTTACAAAAAAGACGCAACGAATATAAATTATATGTGAGAAAAACAGATAAAACGGGAGGGAGTTAATCAAATATAGAAGATGGATACTATATTTTCAACTAATTCCATCGCTCCGTGCTTCGGAGTGCACGTTAAGCTGTCGGTCCCGGCTGGTATTGATTAATAGCAGTCGTTCAGCCATGTCAGAGGCCCTTAGGCGGCTTGACAAACTCTGACATAAGAGGCCAGCACTACCTCATACGACAAACAAACTAAATCCGGTGGTCTTTCTCAAGTGGAGTGCAGAACGCTCGCGAACGTTTCTCGCCTCCCACGGACAGAGACCGACTGAGACTAAGCGAGCGCCGGCGCTCACTTTATTGAACTTCAAATATCAGCCGCTTGGGCCCATCCTTTACTTTTATAATGATCGAAGCCTGCAACTGGTACTTTTGCCGCACTCGACAGTAGTTATCTTCGGTATAACCAGGGCGGTCGCACTACGCAACAAGTACAAATATTATACCTAAACTTCGGGGCCGTAATATTGGGGTTCATTCAGTAGAGTGTCAAGCGTGCGCTCGATGAGTCGCGCGCCGTGTGCTTAACGATAAAGTACCTACTTACGTAAACTTACGTAAAGTTTTTGTCAAATTTTATTCTTTTCTTAATTAAGAATACCAAGGAGAAACCTAGAAGGTAACTGCATAGCATTCGGTCTGACAAATCTCGTAAAATACCTACATACCGACATTTTATTACGTAGGTAGCCATTTCTGTTTCATTCATTATTAAGCATCGAAGTCAGACAGGCACCTTTTATTCATCAAAGTGTAACCTATTATGATATAATCAAAAAATTAGGTACTAGGTCTATTCTGATAAGAATGTCATTATATGTAGTTAATAGAACTATCAACATTTATAACAACAAGTAATGAAATAATTCATTTTTACATAATTGTTTATTCGGTTACAATCTCTAAGTCATATTATATCACAGAATAATTACTAGTACAAGTACCTAGTCATATCTTGATACAACCCTACCGAGCGTAAAAGTGACAGCGATTCTGAAACGATTAGAGCAATCGAAGCTGTCGCGCGTTCTGATACGGTACATTCTAGCCTGCACGCAATGTGTGAGAGCCTTCTAGGTAAATATAATTGAAAGCTCGCAGCGTTGTGCGAGTTAAATTGCACTTTATTGCGTTGAAGCGAGAGTTGCTATGCATTTAAATTACTTTACTCAGTTATCCTTCTGTACTTGTACTATTATTTATTCTGTGGTATAACTAATAAATGAATATTTGGCTATTTTCTTATTAATTTTACATTGCATTTTGGTGCAGATATTATTTACACAATATATTGTAATCCATTTATGAACGCCTCTTAAATTTCGATACTTCATGATTTTTTATAGCAGTTAACGCCTGCTTAGCGTAAATATATATATAATAAATTTTGTAATTATTTTTTTTTTAAAATTTGAATCACGAGCGAGATTCTAACTCGCATACTGTGCCTCAGCGCGGCACATGCCTTTACCAATTCGGCCACCGAGACCTATGCGTCGTCATCCAAATCTTTCCTCTAGCTTCTTTGAGCCGGTCTTATGGGGACGGTAACGCTATCTATTGGTAGTATTACGAGCTAACCACCCAAACACGACTGATATTGATTAACTTGTGTCTGAAAGATAACGCCTCCCAAATCTATATTTTATGATTTTTTATAGCAGTTAACGCCTGCTTAGCGTAAATTTATACAATAATTTTTCTAATTACCAATTCGGCTACCGTGACCTATGCGTCGCCATCCAAATCTTTCCACTAGCTTCTTTGAACCCGTCTTATGGGGACGGTAACGCTATCTATTGGTAGTATTACGAACTAACCAACCAAACACGCCTAATGTTGATTAACTTCGTGTCTGAAAGATAACGCCTCCCAAATCTATATTTTATGATTTTTAGCAGTTAGCGCCAATTCCACTAGAAAAATTATTATATAAATTTCGATATCTCGTTTTTTTTTTATTCGGATGTTGATAATTTCCAAATACAAAATCCCGACAGCTACCTTATGACCATGGTTAGATGTGGTAAGTATCAAAACCGTTTTTTTATTAGGAAGAAAACAGAAAATTATAAAACTGATTTCAAGTAGCATAAATCAAAAGAAATCTTATTCTAGTTGTCGTGGCTTCGCATTCGCTCAGACCTGTTTTTTTTATTATTTCTTTCTTTTTAGTTTATACAACTTGAACACGGTTTGTTTATTTTAAATTTGTTTTTATTTCACTCTACTTAGCAGTTTAGGTTAACCGACCGACAGCTTAACGTGCCCTCCGAAGCACGAAGTGATGGAAAACCGCACATAACTGATAAAAGTCATTGGTGAACCCGGTATCGTTGGATTCTAAGTTGCACTATTTAACCCTTAGGCTACCATCGCTCCCGTTAAATTACTAAATTAGTTAAATACAAAGTTAAATTACTTATTAGTCTTAAGGCTAAACTGTAATTTTAATGAGTTCACCACAAAAGTGTGGTACGTAATTAGAAAAAAAAAGTTACGTTAAGTAGTTAATTCCGTTTGCTAAAAAGTAAACCCTTCTGGAAATAGTTAACATCTTTTAAACTACTGAACCGATTTTGTTTAAAATACTGCCTAAGTTGTAAGCTACCGAAGCAATTTTTGCAATTAGACTTGTAGTTTCTGAGAAATACGTAGACAAACACACATACAAACATTCATGAAGTTTGGTACATTTGTTAAGATATTCATTATATAGACTAACTATTATGTGAATATTATCATACATACACGTGTTTTTGAACACGTCTTTTTTGACGTCGGTTAGTAAAAGTCTTCCGGTATGAAATGGGTTCTAAAACTGTGTTAGATATATTTACGTTGCGGTAGGTCGGTAACTGAACAAATTAATATATAAGGTTGTTCGGAAAGTAATTTGGTATTTCCACAACATAGCACTTAATTGTATTTTTTCACAGCCAACTTCACACGCTTTATAATCGCTTAATTACAATCGAATAAATTAAAAACTTGCTCGAACATGAAAAAAATATCCGATGTGTATGGAGAAGATGTATATTGACAGAACGCTGGTGCCAAAACTGGTTTGCAAAACTGCCATCCGACAATTTTGATGTTGAAGATGCACCACGTTCTGGAAAGCCAGTTGAAGCTGACGAAGACACAATAACAACTCGTGAGATCTCTGAGAGATTACATTTATCATCATAATATGAAACGCGTAAGAAAAACGTCTTTCATTTTTGAAATTACTTTCCGAACCTATATTTAATTGAAAGGCCCTAGTTATCAACAAACACAAAACTAATTGGATAATAAATGAATCGCAGAGTCAGCGCCCATGAAAGTTGAAAACTACTATGCATATAAAAGAAATAAAAACTGACTACTAAGTAACAGAGCTAAAGGGAATAATTGAGTATCCGTCGGGCGCGTCCGCCACTTATGAGCCGCGTCGATACCTTAAAGCGATTTCTCAGCACATTGTGGTAGGTCGCAAACGAGGCCCGAGGCTCGATAACTAACCTGTCAATGGACAGGCCCAGGAGCGAGTTGTCGTTTGCGGACTTGCGCTTCGGCGGTAGAGGCGGGGCCAACTCGATTTTCCTGTAAAACATGCCACTCTCACTTAACGACTCACGTTTGCAACCTGTTGAGAAAGCTGGACTGAAAGCCTTGATGGGTTTCTGTGGAAAGCTGTTTAATATTCCTATTGAATATATATTGATGTTGAGAGATATAATATTTTTATAATTAGATATAATACGTATGATATGTCCCGTGACGAAAGATAATTGTAATAATCAGTGTATTATGTATTTCATAATCATAATGATTTTCAGTTCCAAGAATACCGGTGGTACTTACAAGCTATTTTATTATGGTTAAACTCTATGTCTTGCAAAATTATTAAGTGCAGTGATATTGGTATTACATACATGTTCTACAAAAATCTACAATTAATGCACGTCAACATGATCAGAGTCCATAAAATACCTGCAGTTTTCACGTAATGTGTAAAATATATAAAATGTTATTCCTTCTGCGTTTATTAAATTAAAAACGAATGAGAACAGCACCATCAGTGTTTAATATCATCTATAACTATACGATATAGGGCATCAGATCAAATTCTTTAAACATTCTATCATTGGCCCGCACCGTGGTTCGAAAAATGCACATTTCAGGTAATTAGGTACTTTTCCAGTGGCTTATCTGTCTGTAGCAACCGCTGTTTGGGTGTCAGCGGTTTAAAATTCCGATGTTTGAAAGTCAGCGGTTTAAAATTCCGATGTTTGAAAGTCAGCGGTTTAAAATTCCGATGTTTGAAAGTCAGCGGTTTGTGATAATATACAGGTCGTTCGGCTGCCGGGTAGGGCACGTGAGTTTGGACGGTAGCGAGTCAGCCCCTTCGACACCTGAGTTGTCCGTCAACAGCGGCCGCACTTTGAGAGTCAGCGGTTTGTAAATAGTACACAGGTTTCAGTTTTGATTTAGTTACCGGTGGGGCGCATTGGTTTGGGCGGGCTCCTTCGCCACCCAGTTCGCTCAACAGCGACCGCTTTTTGAGAGTCAACGGTTTGTAATACTACACTGGTCTAATTTAGTTACTGGGAAGAACACGTGCGTTTGGGCGGTGGCGAGTAGGCCCTTTCGCCACCTGGCTCGCCCGTCATAAGCGGTCGCAGTTTGCGAGTCAGCGCTTTGTAATACTACAGATGTTTAATTTAGTGACTGGGAAGAACGCGTTGGTTTGGGCGGCAGCGAGTCAGCCCTTTCGTCATCCGGCTCGTACGTCAAAAGTGACCACATTTTGAGAGTCAGCGGTTTGTAATACAACACAGGTTTAGTTTAGTTACCGGGTGGGGCGAGAGGGTTTGGGCGGCGGCGAGTCTGGCGCATCCAGCACTGACTCTGACGAGTGCGAGGCGCGCACACCGGTGCCTTCGCTGCCGGAGTCGCCCGTCAGCAGCGACCGCTCTTTAGGAGTAAGCGGTATGTCTGGAACAATATATTCATATTCTTTAAAGAGCAGACATGAGTTATGGAAATGGTCAGTGTAATTGGCGAACCGTTTTTAAGTAAACACAATAATGTGATTATTATCACAACATAACGTACTTATATTAATTATAAGCGAAATATAAAACGCAACTTATCATTAACGCAGTCTCTATTTATTTGTAAAAAAAATAAAAAAATGACATTCCTCCAGCATTTCCGAAGATGGATACAGTTTGTAGAGCAAGGGCGCTTCTGCAAGTAAATCTGAAACGTTGCAGTTATAAACATGCGCAAAACCAAGAAACTATAAATAAAACTGTAAACACAATAGTAGGAAAACCATAAATTATATCGTAGCCCTATGTGGTATTTACATCCTAATATGTACCTAAAAGTAATACAATAGTTTCATGCGCGTATGAAAACATTATGGGTCAAATCCATAAATGGCAACAAGAAACCGTTTAAACTGTCACAATATTAAGGAAAAACCTATTGTTATTACACTGAAAACCTTTATCATATTTTATCTATCTAAATTAGTACAAATATGCGACGTCATCGGCATTGCCAACTTTGATAATGCATCTCAGATGCAATAACATCGGATTTGCTACACATCATTATGAGACGCGGCCCTGATAGTGTCTGCGCGACAGTTACACGCTTGCGCAATTGTAACGAGTGTGGCGAGCTTGCCAACACTTGATACATTGATCGGATTAATTAGGATTTATAAATGGACTGTCGCTTTCTAGTGATTGTGCATGTCCTATATGGGAATAGAAATCGTGGTTTTTATATAACGATACTGTGTAACTACTGACCACCGCTAAAAATAGCATAAATTCAGAATCATTTACTTTAATTTTGCGGTTTCAGTTAGTTACACATAAATAAGTTAAACAGACGCACAGAAGACCCACATACCACAGACCATATATGCCTGTACTATTGACAGAAGATAGAAACATTTAGCTGTTTGTTTTCTATTCTATATTATTCAAAGACAATAGTCTACAGACTTCGCCTTAGACGGTGTATTTAAACTAACCGGGCGGCACCGATTTTCGATACCTCGGTACACTTGTACAGAACGATGGTGAAATAGACCGGGACGTAATTTAGAGAATCAATGCAGGATGGCTGAAATGGAGACAGGTAACAGGAACAACATGTGATATACAAAATATCATAAGGCCTGTCGTCATGCAAGGATCCGAATATTAGGTCGCCAAAGGGTCAATGAAAGAAGATTGCATGCAGCAGCGATGCGAATGTTGAGATGGATATGTGGAGTGACGAGAATGGATAAAATTAGAAACGAGCATGTCAGAGGAAGAGGAGTCTCGGTATGGGCAATTGATGTAACGAGGAGAGTGTTAAAAACGAATGCTAAAGGTAACAAGCGTAAAGGAAGACCAAACAAGTATGGATGGATTGTGTGAGAGATGACATGTGTAAGATCCTTCTGACATGAATATTGAGATCACGGCTGATAGAGAAAATGAAGCAAAGTACACGTTGTACCGACCCCACACAATAGTGGGATAAGGGCAGGGAGATGATGATGATAAAGGTCTACTTCATTTATTTGGAACGTCTATTTGATCCCAATTATTGTTGATTATGTAAATATGATACGTAAGCTTGCTTGCTTGTCGTATGAGGTAGTGCTGGTGTATGTGTAGTATGAGATGTCAGTTTTTCAGGCCGCCCGAGGGCCTCTGACATGGCTTAACGACTGCTTTTAATCAATAACAGCCGGGTAACTCAGCATAACGTGCCCCGGAGGGCAAAGCAAGCAAGGAGCAATGAAAAACTGCACATAACTTGGAAAGACATTGGTGCGGAGCCTAGGACCGAACCCCGTATTGTTGGATTCTAAGTCGCACTAATATATCACTAGGCTAGCATCGCTCAGTACTTAAAGTGATACTTTTTTTTTTTTTTTTATTATTCTGATGTACCACCTCCCGGGCAAAGGTCTCCCCCATCGTCTTCCACGCTTCTCTATCCAAAGCTAAATTCAGACAGTTGGGTTGATAGATGATTAAGTCGTCACGCCACCTTCGTGGGGCCGGCCACAACTTCGCCGACCGTCTTTGGGCTCCCATTGTGTGACAACTTTTGCCCATCTTTCTGAGTGCATGCGGGCTACATGCCCTGTCCAATCCCACTTCAATTTAGCACTTCTGAAACCTGCATCAACAATGGCAATCTTTGAAAGAAGCGTGGTATTTCGAACTCGATCTGTCCTTTTGACTCCGAGTATGCTCCGCAGTAAAAGAAATGGTAAACGTTTTTGGAAATGGTTTTTTCTGTGTGATTTAGTATATAGACCTTATGACATAAAACATTGTATATCTATAGACACGTCGCGTATTATCTGTGTGGAAGAAAAGTCGCCTTTCAAGTCTAGTCCAAGGCTATGAAGCGAAAACTAACTATCTTTACCACCGACCTCACGTGCTCGGGATTAGGCTGTAGCGGACATGTCCAGAAGAGCTTTCAAATTCAAATTTAAATATTTATTGCATTCCATACGTATTAATTAGAAAAAAAAAGGAATCAAAGAAAAAAAAAACAAAGAATCTTCACAGCCATATTAAAACTATCAAGCGACAACTCACCAGGCAAAGAGTTCCTCTGAGTGGAAGCCCTCGGAGACACGAGCGCCGGGCGAGGGGCCAGCGCGGGCCGCGTCATGTGCTGCTGCGCCAGCGCCGCCACCTCCTCCACCGCCGCCGTGACGCCCTTCACCACCGAGCTCACGTGCTCGGGGGACAAGGCCGCAGCGGACGTATCCAGCTCTTCATTGCCGGCATCAGCTCGCAAACTGACCGCTGTGATCTCATCGCAAAGCCGGATCAGCATCGCCAGTGCGGAGCAAAGCCGCTTCACTGCGCTCATCAGAGCCGGGGATCGACTGCAGTACGGTTTTATTGCTGGAATATATTTTAATAACTCCGTGAAATTGGTTAAAAATCACAAAAAAATACTGATCCAGATGAATTTCATATTATCTGACAAATCACATGTTATTGATATAATGTACGTATTGGTAATGTATCATCGACACGAAGCACAAGAGTAACGATTTATTAATACTGCAATGAAAAAACCCCAACGACGTAAAACTGTGATGGTTATAATCAATGTTAAAAACAGGGCAAATTAATATTATCGAAATGTTTAAATAGTGTGTTTTAGCTAATCGATAACGTAAACTAAATACATTACCTTTATGAATATTTGCGATAGATTCAAACACTATGGTGCCGTTGTCGGGCAGCATTTCCAGTTTCCTTTTGGTGATAACATCGGAAAAGTGTTTTAATCCGAATGTTACCTGTAAAGTAAAGAATGCGATTAAATTTCCTACCGAGTACAGTCCAGGTAAGGTTGGAATCCACGAAAGAAATGAAAGCACAAAGAAATGTACTATGGAGAAAATATGGTCATTAAAATATAGATTGGGCACACAAAACCAGCCGAAAAATACGTCCGAAAGCAGCGATTTAGCTAATTAGCATCAAATACCTTCTCTAAGTACTTTATTTAAACCACCTAATGATATCTAATGAGCAGTTTACAAAACAATAGCGATATTTAAGAACAAATACAGGCCAGGTGGAGTGACGACCTGCGTAAGTCGGCCGGAAGAGAATGGATGAGGAGTACTGAAGACGAAGCTCAGTGGCGTGCACTTGGAGAGGCCTACGTCCAGCAGTGGACAACTATAGGCTGATGATGATGATGATGAAGATTTAAGTACAAGAGCGACGAAAACATGCAATTTAACATCGGCTGATAACATCGGCGGGCACAGCCGTCTAATGAAGAAAACATATTTTTTTGGTCTAATTATATTTATTCAAGGACATAGTCTCCTTCAAGATCGATACAATCATTCCAGCGCTTCTCTATAACATTTCAAAACAACAACAGAAAACTGAATTTGTGGAGTCACTTGTATTTCAGAGCGGTTCATCAGCCGATGTAATATAATACTGTGTAGGTATAGCTTACGACGCGGGGCATAATAATGATTATTGATTACCTCTTTGACAAGTCTTTCCAAATCTTTGGCAGGTGTGATCTCTCCCTCCTCGGCCGCATTGGTTTTTGCCGCCATGTTCCGCAATTTCGGACTAAGGGGTGAATGCGATCTGTAACAATACAATTAACATTTAGCATTTTCCCCGAATTAAAAGAAGCATCAGAATTTTTCTCTGCCAGAATATCATTTTCCATCCTTTTTTGGTGTTTTATTTCTAGAGACTGACTCACAACTTCTTCATCATCTCTTTCCTCTTCGAATCGGTCCTGAAGTGCTCAATGGTTTGCAGCACGGGAATTACTGACTAATTAGTTAATTCACAAAACAGTTTCCTGACAACACTGACAACGTGCCCCGGTTGCGTCCCTAGGCTAACTACATTTATTTAATCATCGGCAGTTCCCCGTAGGCAATTGCCGTAATAGCGCAGGTATGTATAACGTCACTGTTGGGTGTATTTCCTTTTTAAGTAAACTTTGTACCACAGGAGGAAACTAAACAATGACACACAAAGAACTTGGATAATATGAACTTATCGATTTTGTACGCCCGTTTCAAATACGTCGACCGTTTTAAATTGATTTCAATATAAACGCAGTTGTATAGCTTTAGGGTGACCTATTTCCTTATATATCGATAACTTAAGATAGCCATCAACACTCCCCCCTCCCTATCACACCACCCCTTTATATCTGCCTATTGATGTTTGTTCCTTTGTGGCACTATATAGACCAAACGCGTGGACCGATTTTTATGATTCATACGTCAATCGATTTGTCTTAATCTTGCGAGTGCTACTAAATACATGTCAATAATCTAAATTCAATATGGCGACAACCAGACGCCATATTGAGAAAAATAATTAAAATGAAAGTCGACGAATGCCTATACGTCACTAATCTTGGCAAATTAGTACCCCAGTTTGTATTTATTTTTTACATTATATAACTAGCTGCGGCCCGCGGATTCACCCGCGTGAGGATGATGACGATGATGATGAAAAGTATCTTATGTGTTATTCCAGGACATAAGAATAGTAGTATATAAGCTATTTCCATTCCAAATCTCATCAAAATCCGTCCAGCCGTTATCGCGTGAAAGCTCCCCAAACAAACAGACGTTTCACTTTTATTTATTGGTGTGGATGGATTCTAGGCTGAAATGCGGATACCTCGGATTGGACAGAAGCCCGCGCCGCATCGCTACATACATATGCATTGCTTGTTAAAGCATACATTGTATGACAATTGGGACCGGTCAATTATCAGTCTATTCCGGTATGATACCCGAAACTGATCCACCACTATTTATTACTAAAATAAAATTCCGGTCTGATCCACCAAACTATTTATTTCCATTCCGGTTGGATCCACCGTGGTTGTGTTTAGATAGTAAGGATAACAAAAAAAAACATATTAAAGACAAATCACTCCACATTTTAATTCAATCATATCCAAATCCATAGTAGTATGCAAACAGACATATATTTATAAACAAAAATTGTTTAGATACAACTGTTTGTTACTTAATATTGAACCAAACGATTTCAATTTTTATTCAAACAATACGAAGTAGCGTTAAAAATTAGAGAGGATCCGACCGGAATCTATACTTATAATAAAGTAATAAGAACGAAAAAGTATGTACAAAGAAGATAATTTATAAAAAAGTGAACTTACTTTTTATTTAAATTACTTTGAGTTTTTAATATTATCAGGCGTATGCAAGCAAACCCGGGAGCAACAGATTCCAGTGTTTTTTTAGAAATGTGCTAATTAAGCTCTTACATTTGAAACCCAAAACGGCATTATTAAAAATCAATTTTTATAGTTCATGTATTTATGTCCTCTAGAGGACGCCATATTCTATTTAATGTGACGTCATATAACCAAGACGACGACCAAGGACGCTTCCAACGATACCTCGTCAAATTATGGTAAGTAGTTAGAAGTTGTGAGGGAACAGATGAACATACATAGGTTCATACCGGGCAAAATCATAACCCTCCTTGCTTCGCCGTAGTGGGGTATAAAACGATTTGATGTCTGAGCGAAGTTAGATGAAATTTGTTATATTGGTACTTTTGTTTCTGGAATGACTCATATAGGTTCCTTATATTCGAGAAAAATACCACGCGGGCAACGCCGCGGGCACAACTAGTATCATATAAAGCTTTTGAAAATACTACTAAACGAAAACTGAACTTTCATCATTTCAAAACGAAACTCAACACATTAATTTAGTAAACGGTGTGCAATGTCTTTTTACAAGTCGACTAAAAATAAAAATGACAATGATTGGAATGCGGTGCATTGCAAAACCCGCTTAGCATAGCGTGCAGGCCCACACAGCGCCACCAATACAAAGGTAGGCTCTATTCAGTAGGAGGACCCAGTTCACCACATTTATAATCAGCACCATTGACAATACAATAAACAAGAGCAATAAACTACCAACGACATCGCTAGCATATTAACTACCATAAACATAGAAGGCTACAAAAAAACGAGCGACGCGACGACGATATGGTATTTACAAACAAATTGCCAAGCGGAAGATATGTATAGCGGACAACAAATTCGCCGATAGGCGATTACCTACTGAACCGGTTCTGACCAAAATTTGTTTACTCAGATGTATCTCAAACGCTGAGCTAAGAACCTTGAATGAGTTACTAGCAAAAAAAATACTTGCGAATAATAAATAGACAAGCTATAGACAGACCGACAAAAATCAAACTTATTTTAATCCAGCTTTCAAAAAACTAGCTTAGATGCTAAAAAACACACCTGCCTTGTCAAAAATGAATTTATGCTGATAAATTATATACTGTTGGAATGTGCTTATCAAGACCTTCAA
The DNA here is from genome assembly GCA_946251855.1 of Alsophila aescularia. Taxonomy (NCBI): domain Eukaryota; kingdom Metazoa; phylum Arthropoda; class Insecta; order Lepidoptera; family Geometridae; genus Alsophila; species Alsophila aescularia. The sequence goes on from OX276379.1 coordinate 46,761,284, forward strand.
TATGATACCCATTTTGTAAAATTCGAAGTATTTATTTGCAATTTAAAATGGAGCCATACTTCCGACAAATAGTATTTTTTCAAAAAAATATGTAATTTGTTTGTATGTGTGTAAAAATATACATACATACAAACAAACATACATGCATCCATTACATTACACTCATTTTTATGGGCAGTCGTGTAATAAAAATAAAAACATTGAAATGAGTGATTTCGTTGGGTACAGAGTTTGATACTAGACATGTTACAGACGGAAAGACGTTCAAACTTATAATGACGGCGAAGTAACCGAACGTACAGAATAAATAATAGTACAATACTGGCTAATTTAGTTAATTTTTCTGCTAATTTATTCACATTTCGCACTCGCATTCGCAGGCAGGAGGTGTCAATAGATTTTTCTTCATTTATAGAGTGAAATAGGCTTTCTTTTTTTACCCGAGTACGGCAAAGCAATGGTAGAGTTATGTGTATAAACTAAAAACTTGGTCCGATGTTGACAAGTGAAGCATCTCTTCGTCGCAAGTGTGTCATAGGCAAATTTTTACTCGACCGTAGTCGGGTTTTAGTTATTGACCTTATGTCTTGTGTGCTCGACATTAATGTGCTTTGTAGGTATGAAAGTATCAAAATTATAAAAAGTACAACCTCGAACGACACACTTTAACATCTGGCATTGTATTGTTAACACAACACTAAATATTTAACCAGTTCGTACCGTTTTCCATTGTTCCATCTCCTGTGCAGCCCGTACGTGCGTTTGTTGAACCAGTCGCCTACTGGCGATCGCACCGCATTCGACATTTCGCACAAACTGCACAAACACCTGAGAGGCCACCACGCCTGGTCCGTAAAGGACACACACTAGGTCACACCACTAGTCCGTTTTCGCAAGCAACTACTTTCAAACAGCCTCACTCAGTCATAATAAAAAGAAATGTCCACAAAATAAATAAAAACATTCAGAGCGACAACTCGCGCGCGTACATTAAAATGTAATCACTTTGCACGCACTGAACTAATGAGATTTCAGCGGACAATGTAGTAATGAGTATGACACTGGCAGGCCGAGCGAATGACTCATCATATTTAGTGCAATGTCTACAATAACGACTCCAACACGCTATGCTCTAACACTTCATAACTTCACACAATTAAAAAAGTTAATATTTCAATAGCTTCCTTTACAACGTTTTTTTTTTAAACTGCACTATGTCTGTTGAAGCACCGGTGGCGGAGATAAAACTATTGAAACAAACGCCTATTTCTTACGCGGTTGACAGTCAAGATACCGCTTATGTATGCATAAGTATATTTATCAATACAGATAAGAAACAATATGGTTTGAAGATTGTTCGCTGTGTACACAATTTACTAGATAACAATGCGTTACACGTGAGATCCTGACAAGAGAAGATGCCCGCAAGATGACGATAACCGATAAATAATTAACTAGAGATCTCACTTGTGAAATTAACGATATTAGGATTAAATAAACTTTTATAACCTTTGTCCTTATACTAATCCAGACGGAGTATATAGTATTGCGTCTAGTCTAGGGCTTAAACAAAATGTTTCTTATAAATATGAAGAAAACAAACGGTATAACAAAGAAAACTGAGAATACATTGATGAAGTTTGCATGCAAATACATTTTTACAAATCATATGGAACTTTCAAGTATAATATATTAAACTAGCAGTGCTCGTGACTTTGCCCGCGTGGTCAAAATTCATGTTTTTTTTTCTGCGCGGATCCCATTTCTTTTTTGAAAATAAAAGTAGCCTATGTTACTCCTTATAACATCGGCTATCTGCCAGTGAAAGTCCCGGCAAAATCGGTCCAGTCGTTTCGGAGATTAGCCGGAACAAACAGACAGACAGACATACTTTTTTGTTATAAGTATCATATATATTTTCATATGCATTTAGTAAAAGAGCTGATATTTTGACATTACAAACATACACTTTAATTTTGTTTATATGTATAGAAGATGTATATATGTATAAAAGATGTATAGATGTATAGAATATGTATAGATACTAATCCATCGAGACAGGAACATTTCAAAAACAACCACATTATTCATTATTGTCAGGAGAAATGTAAATATCAAATATTCATATTTTAATTAAAATTTAAATTCAGGGTAACACCCTAACGTATCTATAAATGATTAAAGTCGAGTCAGCGTGTGGCTCGGGCGGGGCTTTAGCTACTGGAAAACGAAGCGACACAATTTCCGTTCTCCGCGCAATACCTACTTGTTCCACTTTGGAGGCTCTACATCCAGATACGGTATGCGAATAAATGGTTGAGTTTCCACTCAATTGATCTGGGATTTAGTTCAGATATTAACAGCCTTGAGCTAGTTTGTTTTTAATGGCAGTTATAAGTTTTGTTTACGGATACAGCTCTATCTATACCGTTTAACGACGAATCTGACCATTTGCAGATAAATAATTTAGAACTAACTATTGTTTCCTAAATTTAGATGGCGGTCGGCCTAGCTGCATAAAGTAAGGTTAGTCGAGCGATTGCAGTTATTTTTGTCAATTCGTTGCCTTGACGGCTTTCTAGAACCAGGACCACTAGTTTTTTCAATTCTTTTTATTTAAAAACCTATGTATCTCAGTTAAGATTGTTTACTATGATTATTGGTGTAAGCCGATCATAAATTTCCTACGTGTGTGCTCTGGCACCAAGCAATAATAATCTTCACATTATGTTCCGGTTCGAAGGGCAAACTAGTTAAGAGAAATTAATGGTATAAGAGTCATAATGGCTAGAGAAATTAATGGTATATGAGACTTTCTATCGCAGCGATGAACGTCTTGTAGCAAAATCTTACCAAAATGAAATGCCAACAACTGTAAAAAAAACATCGAGTGGAGATCTCTAGTAACTATCATAAAAATTTAAAATTTTAGGATTAGCTATACATTTTTGTGTCAGATAAAATCAGAATATCAACAGGTCAGCTATAGATTGTCACAACTCATACGACGCATAATTACTGCAATTGTGACTTTGTAGAAGAAAACGATAAAGGTGCTATGAGAAATTGAGAACATAATCATGATATTTTAAGATACCTAGTAACATGAGCAACAAACCAAGGCACTTCTACTCCCTTTAAATCTTGAAAGCTCTGTACCTATGCCTGGTTCAAGGCCGCCTTCTCAAGCTTCGTTCAGGATTTCAGAAGCAAGTCTATAAATATGTCACGGTTAGATTGTAAAAACCGATAGATTACAATTTAACGGATTAATTGGTTAGATTGTAAACAAACGAAAAATCGTCAACGAACATGCTGTTCGCTAGCTGATAGACCAATCAGTCCAATTGACTGTCTGTTTAATTTGTAACTCTATGGTGATAAATACGAGTCTGACCAATCAAGGGCAGGTTCACAATTTGACGGTGGCGAAAGAATCTCAGAAATCGGATAAATTGTAATACTGTGCACTGATTGGTCGGTAATATTAGATCGTGCATGTTCGTTCACAATTTTTCGTCTGTTTGTAATAAAACGAATTAGAATCGGTCGGATAATTTATCCTTTCTTACAATAAACCGGTGACAAATACAAAAGTTAGAAAGCGATCCGACACAGAAACCTAAGAAGACTCGTATAACCAATTAACCAACCTGAGTGCAGACGAGAGATGCGGCGGGTGGTGCTGCTGCGCCGGAGAACGCATGTTGGAGATGCGCTCGAGCAGGTCGTCCTTGAAGGAGCGCGCGCGCCGCGCCAGCTTGTTGGCTCCGCGCAGCGAACCGCGGTGCCCCGACCCGCTCTCGCAAGAATCGTTCTCTGTAAACAAACCATTGGGTACAGGAAAACTGGCTATGGGTATCTAACGGGCCATTAAATAAGCTAAAATGTTTGATAAAACTAAGGTACCATGTTCAGACATTTCTTGGAGCCGCCTATTGAACCTTGTGCCCTAACCTGGCGAGATCACCACTTTTTAAACAAACCAAACAGATGTAAGTATTTTGTCTGTAGCCAAGGTGTTCTTTTTGGCGTTTGCTGTCGTCCCGCGCAGCGAATCGCGGTTCCCTGACCTCTTAACATTCATGGTGCGATGACAGCCTAGCCGTATATTAGTGCGACTTAGAATTCTAAGTTATGTGCGTTTTTCCATAGCTCCGTGCTTCGGAGGGCACGTTCAGCTGTCGGCCCTGGCCTATTATTGATTAATAGCAGTCGTTAAGCCAAGTCAGAGGCCCTCGGGCGGCCTCACCAACTGTAGTGCTGGCCTCAAGTGTCGAAGTGATATATCATATGACAAGCAACATTCAATTTAAAAAACATGGAATACAGGAAAACCTGCAACGCGTCATGTTTGTAGCAATAAAAAAATGGCACAAGGTTTCATGAGGTGCTCTTGAGCGTCCGTGTCTGCACATGTGTTTTTGTTTCCTGTTATCTTGTTGGAAGATGGACTTAAATTATTTTTAATTGGAAGTTCAGATCAAAAACCAGCTAAAAACTTAAAAAAAAATAGTTAGATGTTTTATTCCAGGGTACAAGCTATCTCCATTCCAAATTTCATCAAAATCCGTCCAGCCTTTACCGCGTTAAAACTCCCCAAACAAACAGACGTTTCACTTTTATATATTGGTATGGATAAGCTGATGAATAAATGCATGTAAGTTTATGTAGAAGCTCTTATATAAGTAAGTAGTGCACAATTTTATAACTATAAAAGCTAATATGCAACGGAACCAGAACCAGCCATCATGGAATGGCGAATCGTACTCACACTGGTATAGAAGCTCGTTTTGAAATATAATTAAGTGCAGGTTATCACACTAATGAGCAACTCGACGAGACCGCTTCTAGTTCAGAAGACATGTATGTCTAAGTACTGTATTGTCTTTATTATACATACTACTACGCACGCACCACAATATGGCGAAGCTAAACACTACTTTAAAAGGACGTAGAATATATTTTGTAGGAACGCAAAGGTGATAACCATTGTAGGTGTGAATAGACGATGAATAATATGTTATTAATTATTAGGTACAATAGAACTACTGAACTCTACCGAAAATAAATATAGTAACTATTCTTTTTCGAATCAAAATTTCTAGATCTACGGAAAATAATCTCAAAAACATGAAATAAAATTGTTAGATTGGTGGAATTTAAGATTCTTATTTCAATTTACTTAGAGATATATTCTAAAATTTATTCTCTTCAGAACTGATTCGTAACGTAACGTTACCTTGTGCCTCATATATTGGCTAATAAACCTACAGCTTCCATACACATGTGACTTCCTTATAATCATCGAGCCAAGGTCGGAATGTTGAAAAACAAAATTATTTTAATTGTGTATCACGTACGTTCGAGACACTTATGGTGCAATTACTAGCAGTTATCTATTGAATGTATTGCTAAATATAAAAACATTTTGTGTTAGTAGTGCTCTGAGCTGTAAAACCAACTAAACTCCTTGCATCTTTTGCGATCTCTGTATAATTCCCCTGATAAAGCAAGGGTTTATCTCGAGAACTACATAATCGATCCCAGAAATTGTATCACTGTTAGAAAGGCTCGTTATTCCTATAATATATATATGATATATATGATATAGTTATATCCTGGATCTAAGCATGTGTCATCCTTAAAAGTTTAGGGTTGACCAAAGTCGTATTCTATTATAGATATAGGTATTACAAGCGACAAGCTTATAATTTTTTATCCTATGTTGTCCCCGTAATTGTGACAACATAATCAATGCTAAGTTAGTAAGTTAACTGTTATCTAATGGGAAAATATACCAAGTTAGTGAACAAAATGTTTTTGAAATAAAAATATTTTCAAGATCATTGTAAAATATAAGGGAGTTTCGATACCCATCAGCCGATGACGTAAGACAACTAAGTTGGATGTTCCTGATGATATCCAAATCGAAACACACATAACATCCATATATTCCATGCCACACTATAAATTGAATGAACCAAACAGTATTGACCATAATAAGTAAAGAAGTAAGTAAGTACCAATTAGTTTATCAATATGATGCAGTCGATGACGCGTGAGTTTATAAATACGACCGAAGGCGACAGGGGGACGCGCCCAAAGTCGCGGTGACGACTGGCGACTGAAGCAGTGAACCTCTGTGCACAGCACCGCGACGCGACAGACGGACGCCCGGACGCCTAAACGCGGGTCATACTTGCATCGCAAGCCGGCGTGCGTCATACACACACCACGCAACACAAGCAAAACTCGTCATAAACACACACATACTCGATAATCAACAACTACTTAACATGCAGCTCCTGCATTACACGCATGTCCTGTCCAATCGTCCCAAGTGTATTACGATAATAATTTATGTGATAAAGAATAAAAACAATAAAATCTCATCGCTTATGTATTTTGGTCAAACATAGAGAATGGTCATTGTTTACACGACGCAGGTTGCAGGTAGAGTACTATGTGAATGAATCAGACCGAAACAGGAACATGATGAACAAGGTATAACAGATAACATCAGAAACAGCAGTGGAAATTCAGAAAACGAAAGTTAATTTAATCAATAAAACGTTAATAGGTTAGAAATTAATCTCGCAAACTTACTGGCATTTGACTTTGGAAAACGAAAGTCGTCGCCACAACTATGTTGAATTTAAATATTCAATTCGCTCAAACATCCATAACTTTCAGATAGTTTAAATATTTATTTAGATAGGTAGGTAGGCTTGTTTCTTTCGCGCCAAATAACCATTTCATCATTATTATTGACAACATTGAGAATACCTTTGTAGATACACTTTTTGCTAACGGCCTTAACATTATGTCAACAATAGAAACAATTGAGAAGAGTTCCCGCGGCTCTTACGTATTGTTATACAAGATCGAGCAATTCATTAGATGCACTACTATCTACACAGCGTAAAGAGGCGGACAAGGAAGGAAAAATCGAAAGCTTCAGGTGCAACGACTCTTCCGTTTCGCTCTGTGGAAATGGAACATGGATATTTAGTTACAACTTTCAATTTTGCAACATGACAATGAAACCTATTATCATGTTACCCACACGGTTAGAAATAGACCTATCAAATCGGAAATATCAAGTAACTTAGCTTAATGATTTGGATGTTTGAGATACGCAATTCGCAAGTCTTAGCTAGAGGAGTATCACACACATATCTAAGCAGATCATTTAAAAAAATATACAAACTGAATACTACTCTGTGCAGATAGGGTTTAGGGCTAATATCGTACCAGGTGCAGGTTTTCGGCAGACTCCATCGTTGCTGATTTGACGGTAAATCCCAACTCCCGGGGCAGGCGCGCCCTGCGAGCCCCGACGCAGCATTGGCCGAGATCGGGCATCCACCACAGAATACGAGTTTTTTGCTTCATCTTTTTGACTAACATACAAGCGATCTTCATGCGGTGAAATGTAATGCTTCAAGTTTCCATCGTCTACCAAGTTTTGGAGACTGGCGCCACATCTAATCTTCCCTTTAAATATATCCTTCTTTTTCCCGTTTTTCAAAGTCAAGTTATCCAAACTTTTGCACGGAGTCAACGGTGAAATATTGTTGTTTCTTATGTCAAAATACTTATTAGGGTCAAAAACACTTATTCGAGGATAATGGTCTACAATAATGTCAGGCGTTGTATACTTGGCAAGATTTGGAAATTGTGACGCACATTGTAATTCTGGTTTGTGTCGATTACCACGATGTTTTATATTCTTAATATTGCGCTTGATTGCAGTTTTTCCTCTCTCTTCGAGGTCATGTATCACTTCAGGTTTTTGGAGTAAAACACGAGGATTTAGTCCACTTTTGTAAACATGATAGCTTCTTTTATTTCTTCTCTGATTTATGTTGTCGTCATGAATAAAACTTTCATCATAATGCGGCATCTTTATAGTCTAGCATTTGTTTTATATTTGTCAGCTGCAACAACAATATCGAGGCGATTTCTCTTCTTTTTTCGTACTTATCTTTATTTTATTAGCATTTCTAGTTGAGGTCACAGTGTGCGGATATTTCCGAACCGGAGATCGCTGCAAGGCGGGCGCTGTAGCCAAATGCCATCGAGGAAAGGAGGCCCTTTAGAAAACGTCGAAAGTTGGCACAACTGTAGCTTGTTTTTGCGTCTCAGCACTGTTTTGCTTTTACCACTGAATATTAAATTGTTTTATGTTTAAGCTACACACAAAAATTTAAGACTGGTTGTCTAAGGTCACAATAAAAAATAGCCCAGTCCACAGTGTAGATACAATTAGATCATTATTTATTTACAATATGGTACGCATCGGACGCCCGGGACGTCAAGCGTGCTCGTGAGGTTTACGCGCGTCTGCAGTGTCTGCACCAAGCCGACTGGTGTCCAGTCCGCTCTGCCAACCTTGACACTACATCGAATTCAGTCTAAATTTACACGGGCCTCAATAAATAAAATAGCATGTTCACCAGTTCTGTCATCACCCATTCACGGCACACCAGTAATGTCCGTTTATACCAAACGAACACAGTCCGAGGATCAACTGAGTTACAACACGTTAATTAAACAAGAGTTCACTCTCAGATGAGTATTGAATAAGTTGTTTTAAGTCACGAATGGATTCAAGATAGTTACGAAACCAATGCGTCTCGATAAACATTTACACTAGGGGAAACTTGAACATCGGAATTTACGACTTTCTCTATGAACGCCGAATGATTTTGGACAACTATTATTTTCCGCGAGTCATAACAAGTTGTGAATTTTAATATCACGCTAATGAAGACAGCTTACACGAATACAATTATTTTTCGTGTTGATATCATTTCTTCAAAAGCACTGGAATGAACGTACGTATACGTCTAAAAATAGTCGACTATACTAATAACAATAAGAGCGAGATCATGCGCAGCGGAGCATGGTATCTTGGTATCGCAACGACACGGGCTGTCGATATGTCGCGGAGGTTCGCGCGGGAGGCAGAGCAGCCGGCGGCGGCGAGCGACTGCGCGGCACCACTGCCGACTCCGCCGGCCAGGCGCTGCCGCCAGCGCAGACCTGCCCTCAACAGACGATAGTGAAAGTGCTGCTTCCGCCACACATCTCAGCCAGCATCGATGCACGCCGCACACCTGTCCTAACAAATGACCAATTCAACGCCCACGAGCGATTACTTAACATCCGCCAACTATTATTTATTCTGTGCATCTGTTATGTCTTCCTGCTATGGACACTGCAAATTTGACGAATAAGTTTTTAAAAATGAGATTTTAATAAAACAGGAATAACTAGCATACACCAGAAAATGGCAATGATTACGAACATCATTTGCGAATTCATAATAGTAGACTTGAATCTTAAGATCATAGTCGAATACAATAATGTTTTAATTAAAATGTTACCTCGTTTATTAAATACAATAGAGAAATTGCAGTTAAGCGCTTATAAGCCTAGCAAACTTCACTTACGAATTCATACTAATTGAATAGAATCTGACGGTGAGATCTTAGACGAAAAATTGCATAAGCGTTTAAATCACCTAAATGACTGTTAATGTTAATTGTACGCGTTACAAAATGTTACAGTTCCTTGACATGTGTAAACGCAAATAAAGAATTACGTGCAAACTTCAACGCCACACCCCAGCAGTCACTGAGAACACCAGAATACAACGAAATGTTCTAACCATACTTTATAACAATCAACATTGAGGAAATACCGACTAATTCGTGTATCAGGTTACATGATCATACGATTAAACAATAGTGATAGACGGGCATAATTCATGAAAATAATTTTGGAGCAAAAAACGTAATTTGGGACGGACTGTTAAGTACACCTGTTCAATTTGTGGCGAAGCATGCACGTGCAACTAAAGCTGAATCACTGGCAAGTCTAAAGTGTGTTACAGATTTGTGTCACTTGTCCAGCAGCAGTGTACGTCGCTCTACATACTCGTATCTGCTGTAAATATATGTAGTCTTCGTGTACCTAATGAAATCTGTTAACGGTCTGCAGTCTGCACAGCATACATTTAATCGTAATGTCATGTCATGACCGTGTCACTTTGAAGAGGTAATTTAGTTTATTGAGCTACTTAAAAATAGGAAAGTTAGACTGCGTATCGATCAACGAATCAGTACCTTTTGTAATACCGCAGTACTATTGTTTATACTGTGGTAATGCACAGATAAATTAACGGTAACTTGGTTGTCACGAAGGCAAACAAAATAAAAGCGTGCAAGTCACGAAACTTCACACTAAAGTACAGAAACAGAGTTAGAAGACATTAGAAATGAGAAAATTAAACATTATTTATACCGGTCAGTTGACGGAATGTACAGTAGAGACAGTCACAGTGCAAGAAAATATGTAGTTACCTGTGCCCGCGTGGTAATTTCATTTAAAGTAGCCCATACGTGTTATTCCAGGACCAAAAGTACATAGTTATAAAGTACAATATACCACATTTCTACAAAATTCGTTCAGCCGTCAGATTTATATCGATTTCACGGCATCTAATCCTCGGATTAAGATACCAAGTACCCAAGTTTTTAAGTCAAAACCTAAGCTATCCAACAGTGAAAACCGCATCGCAATCGATCCAGTGGTTTTACGTGATGCTCATACTAACATACAGACAAACAAACAAATAGACAGACACGATTTAAAAAAATGTTATGTTCTTGTTCAGTAGCTTATTTTAAGTATCCTAGACATTTTTTTTAATAAGCTTAGAAATAGATAGGTTAAAAGCTGGCCAAATGCGAGTGGGATTCGGAGCCGGAGGCACGGAGTCGGATTCCGTTACAGTCATAGTTTTTCCGCCATATCTCTCGAAAATGTTTCATAACAGGTGCCCGAAATCATTTTCTTTGCGAGTTTCCAACATTTACCACTAGCTTGAATGATTGCAGGTATAGGTTAGAATTTATAAGGAGGGCACATTGTTGTCGACTTATTTGGGGTAGGTATGTCTCGCAAACAGTACGGGAGATACATTTCCTAAAAGAGTTATTCAATGAAACCAATACAATGGTTAGCCGTGTGTTGCCCGGCATAATAATATGCCCACCCCATCTCACCCTACGAGGGCTGTGAGAACCAACTAAGGAAATCCAGAAAATGACATCATATTTCCTATGTACGCATTAGTTTCGTACATAGGAAATATGATCTCAGTAGTTACTGCGATCATCTAGAGGCTTGCCAAGCGTGGTGATTATGGCAACGCAAAACCACAGAGCAACCGCTCGTTGTACCCACCCCGCGTAATATGTAAAGCGGGGGTTTTTTTTTAGAACACCCCTGGTATTCTTCAACATCAACCCATTAAAGGTGAACATCGTCCTCCCCCAACCAACGCCACAACGCGCGATTGCGCGGGGGATTTTGCCATAATAACCATGCTTGGCAGGCGTCTTACTATCCCTAAAATTTACATTTGATTTCTTTTTACCACGTTTTTATTATGTCACTTTCTTGTTTTTCGTTCGGGGTGGAATCTTGCATCTCAAATTTCGAGCACTTCCCGATTAGCTATCCGGCTGAAACTTTCAGAGTAGCTCACAACTCATGACAATGCAATCGAAAAAAATACAAGTGATTTACATTAGTTTTTAATCTACATTTGCTGCTTATTATATTTTAGACATGAGATTTAGCTTCAAGTCTACCTTTTTATTAAATTTCATATATTTCAATTTATTACATTAAAAAAACTGACTGACGAACACAGCACGGACTGTACGATCTTAGGGTTCTTTAATTGACTACGGTACCATAAAAAAATGCAATAAAGTAAGTTTGTATATAATCATCGTGACAATTTGTTTATGATACGCAAAAGAATTGCAAAACAAAGAGATAATGAACATCTGCAACCTGAACCAGCAGCATTTTCGAAGCGTTGCCGATCCTGTTTAATCTTTTATACAGCCTTTAGAGAAGGCTCTATTTCGTAACTCGGCAGAAAACTGCTGATGGAAACCCGTTCCACATTTTGCAAGTAGGTATGCGGCACAAAGGAGCGCATAAATCGATTCGTGCAAGACTTATCGGGATTCAATCGTTATGTGAGCTTTTTTTGTGGTGGTGAAAGCTTGTATGATTCTTGAAATAATCTGGAAGAAGTATAATGGATGAAATACAATAATAATTATTGCGTTGTTTGCAAATGGTCACATGTTTTCGGTAACCATAACGTTGAAAACCAGAAGCATGTCATCTAAATAGCTTTTATCTACATTCATATCGTAAAATCCGGATTATGAACTCAAAAATGGTGGCATAATGATATAACATTACGCACGGCTCTAATAAGAAAAAAATACATTATAAAACTGTTTTTTAACTAAACGATGTTATAATATATATTTTTTCCCATAAAAAGCACCGGTTGGCACCCGCACCTACTGCGTTTTCGTCATTTATATATCTATGGCGACGCATGCTAGACCGTAGGCGCGCGAAATCTCTTTGGACTGGATTTTGGCGCCATTACTTACATTAGTAGGTATCTAAACAATTTAAAGTGTTTTTGTTAATCAAAAGTTGTATCCCGATTAGAAATGTCCCAAGCAGTGTTAGTGAGGAGAATTTGACTCCACCTGACATCACGGAACAACGTGCATGACGAATGAACTTTTACCAGAAAAATCATGAAAATATCACGACATATTTTTTTTCATTAAGTAAATGTAAGTTCCTATTGCATGAGTGTAGATAAACTAGTGTATGAAACGGCACATTTATTTATTATTTATTTATTTATTCATCAATATACATAGCAAATATTATAAAACAATATTGTGCCAAACTGCAAGGTACTTTGTAGGCAGATGATAACTCTCATGTTATGTTATAACTATGTAATTAATTTTAGTTTTATAAACGCATGTATTAAAGGACGTGTATTGAGAAATCGTCTAAAAAAAGAAGAAAAAAAAAGATAAGCAACAAAGAACGACGTTTTTTATTTATTTTATGAAAAAGTCGATATGACTCGTTTTAATAAAGATTGCATAATATATTCTACCTGCATAATTTATTGGTTTATTGGAAAGATACTCAAGATAATTCGTTTAAAAAGCGTTGAAAATAGGGATGGAAACTAAGAAAAAACATGACTGACCTATAGGACCGGGATTAGGCATTTTTATGCCACAATCTGAATATACAGAAGAAGAAAGATCAGAATTGTATTCCATGCTCATCTTTAGGCGCCTTTCATAATAATAATAATAATATATTCGGGACAATTCCACACCAATTACCTAGCCCCAACCTAGGATACCCTGTACTATGGGCACTAGACATCGGATAAACATAAATAGATAACAATATTACATCCATGACGCGGAAACAAACATTTCTGCTCATCACACAAATGATTGCACCTTGCAGGATTCGAACCCGCGACCGTTTGATTTCGTACCTAGGGTCTCTAGCCACTAGACCAACCGGTCGTGAAAATCATAATCGTAAATGGTAAAATATCTTTAATTTTATTGCAATTTGTCTTGACTTGCCAGAAGTTTACTAAAATTCATATAAAAAATAATCGTGCTTGCTACGCTCGCGCTTATTTACTTGGAGTCATTCATATGATTTGAAATCATATTATGTTAAATTTTTACACTAATACAAATACCTCGACATTTTCGCGATCGATATGCTCGCGCTTTATGATAAATCTATCCTTTTTACATCATTTTGAATTATGTTTTAGGTTTACATTTCAAGAAATAGCTAAAAAAAATGCGCTCGCTGGCTTTTTACTATGATCTATCCTTTTAAAATTATTTAAAACGATGTTTCATTTTGCGCTGATAGATTTGTTTAAAATTTCGCGCTCGCTTCGCTCGCGCTTAATTATTATCAGTGTCATTCGTTAAGCATCACAAAAAAAGATTTTATTTTTTTTGTACTTATGGGCTATTTTCATTTATGAACGAATTTCACTTTTTAGAGTTCCTTACGTCCGAATGAAAAAACATGGAACCTCTTATAGGATCACTTGTGTGTATGTCTGTCTGTTCGTTTATCACAGCTAATTAGCTCCGAATGTACTGGACTGATTTCTGTGATCCAAACACGTAACATCTCTTCTCGTGAATTCACTTGCACTTGTCGGGTTTTTATGATCTCTACTCAAATATAAAGACTGCTGAAAATTCTGGCAACCCTTCTTATAAGCGGTGCGACGGCAGAGATATCATTTTCTACGTCTATACATACGTCTTCTAAGGGCCGGTTCCTATATGTTAAAATGAACCGTTTTCACTTACTGTCCGTCAGCTTTTGACATAAACGCAATACAATAAACGACAAAAAGTAATGACATTTAGGTACTTATTAGTATTCAATATTATGTAATAGCCTATGCCTTTCTTTCAAGGCTGCTTTAAACGAAAGTCTAGTTATAGTACATTACTGCCGCGGTCTGTAATGACTGCGTTGCTGGCAGCGATGATGATGGCCGAGAACTTAACTAAGCAAAGCTCGAGGCCATCATAGCGTGGCCAGCAGGGCAGTCATTGCGGACCAAGGCTTGTATAGTGCTTTACTCAAACAATGCGAGGAATTTAAATAAAACCATCTTAGTATAATAAGAATTTACTCAAACAATGCAACAACAACGAAAACAACAACGACAACGACAACAACAACGACCACAACAACAGAAAAAGAAACAGAAACATAAACAGAAACAGAAACAACAACAACAACAATCACGATCACATCGGCTTTCAAAAAGAAAAAAACCACCAAAATCGGTCCATTCGTCTGGGAGCTACAACGCCTCTCTTTTCGAGTTCGGTGGTTAACAAAACCACAGAATAAATAATAGTACTAAAACAACACGACAATAATGGATTTTCAAAGGAAATTGCTGGCCGCAAAACAGGACAGTAATGAAATTCCATACAACTTTGCTGGCGCCTATTCAAGCAGCGCGGCAAGGTCGACTTTGCCTAAAGAAGGTTATCGAAATAATGACCACATTACAAGCTTGTTTGAGTAAAATATTTATCGTCAAATTCGCTAGATAGATCGTTATACAATTTGGGCACTAGCCATTTCCGCATACGTTGCCTAACATTATTATTTATTAACAATTAAAATTTTGCACTTGTACAGTTAGAGACTTACATATTGTTACGCCGGTCGATTCTTAGAAAAACAGTAGGTACTAAAATGACGCAATACCTACATTTAAAGGAACATTCTGGAACACACTAGTAGAGCGTAGGTACCTACAGAAGTTTCCAGAGCGCGCGGTAGGTATATACCTACGGGCGCGGCGACATCAAAGGTGCCGCCGGCCTTAAGTACCTACAGGCGCGGCGCGGCGCGGCAACTCAAAGGCGCCGCCGACCTTGAAAGTTCAAAGACCTACCGACTACCACTAATACATACGAGTAGTTATGAGTACATTCTGGAAACTTACGTCGCGGTATAAATAGGACGCACATCGACTGCCTGGGACATTACTGATTTGGCTGACGAAACGAAATGATCAAAGTGATTCGAAGCGAGTATTCAGTGATAATTGATAAGAGTGTACGAGTTAAAGAGTGTGTCGAGTTAAAGAGTGTTTGAGCATTATTTGTTGGATTAATTTCTTTTTGTGGTTTTTCGAATAAAGGTGTTAATTTTTGGTGTAATTAGCGTACAATTATTTTATCCGAACCCCAGCTCGTAACAATATCAATATTAATTATTAACATTATATTCTAAAGCCAGCTGAGGCTTAGTTGCTTTCCGAGTTGGATAGTTAAATTGTCTTTCCTTTTTAAATGTACTGATCTGAAAGTGTTTCATTATAATCATGTAATGTCCTTTACTATCTAAATACTATAAGTACATATTTTGAAAAGTTTGAAGTATTCTTTATTTAATTCTTCTTTAGCTTGCTTGTTTACCAATAGTTTTAATATTCTAGTTTGTAGGTTTTTACCTTGTATTAAAACATAACTAGATATTAAAACATTCGAGTGTTAAAAAACTCGAAAACGCGGCTCGTTTTTAAAAATCACTCTCGTGTTTTAATTCCCCTCATTATGCAACCGTTTCATAAACTACTATTAATCGAGCGCTTAAATCTGCGTCGTACTCGTAATGTAACGGTCGGATTAGGTCCCTGTAAGTAATCTGTAACGCCGGAGCCCGCACAGGCACTCGGCCACCGGCACCGGCCGCGGCCCGAGCTTCTCATTTCCCAATAAACGAGCCGCGTTCGTGATACCTAGCCTAACGGGATCCTACACTTCTAGGTAGATTGTCCGATCATTACACCCGCACTTTATACGATACGGCATCCTCTACATAAAAGAACTTTTTTACCGGCATCGATTCCATTACGGCATGAATAAAGCACGATATCATTGCAAGCGATGATTTTAAATACTGTAATTAACAGCACTGACACCATTTCTATGTGATGCAAGATTCAACATATTAAATATTATTTTCATTGTTTCATTATGACGTGTTCCTTTGGTTTTAGTTGAGCATGAGCTATTCGTTTTTTGTTTGGAGATAGGAGAGCTTATTGTTTTTTTTTTATACAGTGATATAAAAGCCAATGTGGGGCCCTTGTTAAGGCGATGTTTACCCACTTATAGCATATTTTTTAAATTTTTGAATATCCCTAAATTCCCTAGACCAACCTATCCTCGGGTTTCTGAAACGTTTATTAACATTGACAACAGATTAATTCTAATGCTGCCTTTGTCTGGCACTCAACAAATGACAAAGACAGCAATAGACTTAATCTGTTGTCAACGTAACAAACGTTTCAGAAACCCGAGGTATGTATAATAAGCTCAGAATTATGATAATAATAGCTGTACCCGCAGCTTCGCACGCGTGGTCATTGCTCTAGGTTATATATGCTATTCCAGCTAAAATACCAATATACCAACATTTGATCAAAATTTCTTCAGCCGTCAAAAATATTTTTATCGATTGCTAGTCTTGTACTTCGGATTGAGATACCAATTACACTAGTTTTTAAGTCAAACCCTAAGCTATCCAACAGTGAAAACCGCATCGCAATCGGTACAGTAGTTTTACATGATTTGGGAACAAACAAACATACAGACAAACAGACAGACACTTTTATTTTATGTTCTTGTTCAGTAGCATATGTCCCTAGCCCATTTTTTTTAATTATCTTCTTTGTACAGATTTTTCGTACTTATTGATTTTTATAAGTATTGATATTATGTCAAGCGCCGGAAAAACAGAAATTGTAACAATTCACACGATTTTCGAGTTGTAGCACAGCTCCCGAGTTCAGCTCAACTTGCGCAGACTGAGAAGCAGGACAAAAAATTAAAAACATAAAAAAAAACATTAAACGCTTTAAATTCGCGACCCGTTCTTTGCTATTTTTTGATGTTACGAAAAGCAAGTTCTTCTCACCACAACGTGATGGCTGCCTTTATTCAACATTGCTGCGACGGAGACGCTCATCACGACGCTCAGACTCTATGCAATAAAACCGTAATGATGGAGCGAATTGCAGCGCAAGGCCCGTGATGCAATTCTGCAAAAAATGTAATCGCGCGCTACGGTTTTGAGCACAATAACAAACAAGACTCGGTCTTTTGATAAATGTAGTCAATGCGCGTCGAGTGCGGGAGAGAAGCAATTGCAGGTCAGGTCGAGTAAGCAAGACCTTCTAAATTATACCTAGCGGCACGTAAGTCTAGCGGTGAACGAAACGTGGGGCGGGGATCTTGGCACAGTCAAAGTTTATATAATGTGTTAAAATTTTGAATACTTTTTATCCCGAAAACTGACTGTGCCAAGATCCCCGCCACCTTTCGTTCATCGCTAGACTTACGTCCTGCTAGCTATACAAGCCCTGCAAATGCCTTTCCGGCGAGGCATTGTGCGTCGAGTGCGGGAGAGAAGCAATTGCAGGTCAGGTCGAGTAAGCAAGACCTTCTAAATTATACCTAGCGGCACGTAAGTCTAGCGGTGAACGAAACGTGGGGCGGGGATCTTGGCACAGTCAAAGTTTATATAATGTGTTAAAATTTTGAATACTTTTTATCCCGAAAACTGACTGTGCCAAGATCCCCGCCACCTTTCGTTCATCGCTAGACTTACGTCCTGCTAGCTATACAAGCCCTGCAAATGCCTTTCCGGCGAGGCATTGTGCTTGTGTGACGTTTGTCTCCTTAGTAACTTTAGTTAGTTGTATAGTCCGTGTTGTGTAAAATATGTATACTTATAATAGAGTAATAATTACAAATAAATAAGTGTAACATTGCCGGCGACTATAGCCTGCCAGCGACCAGCGACTAACTAACATTTGCCTGCGACTAAGAAGAAAATCACTTACGAATTGCTAAATTTTAATTATCTATCTATACTTATAATAAAGCAATAAGAACGCAAAAGTCTATACAAACGAGATAATTTTAAAAAAATAGTCTAGTGTACTGAAATATACTTATATTAAAGCAATAATAACGCAAAAGTCTATACAAATAAGATAATTAAAAAAAATTGGCTAGTGTACTGAAATATACTTATATTAAAGCAATAATAACGCAAAAGTCTATACAAATAAGATAATTTAAAAAAAAATGTCTAGTGTACTGAAATATATACTATATATACTGTGTATATTAAAGCAATAATAACGCAAAAGCCTATACAAATAAGATAATTTAAAAAAAATGTCTAGTGTACTTAAATATACTTATATTAAAGCAATTATAACGCAAAAGTCTATACAAATAAGATAATTTAAAAAAATAGTCTAGTGTACTGAAATATATTTATATTAAAGCAATAATAACGCAAAAGTCTATACAAATAAGATAATTTAAAAAATAGTCTAGTGTACTGAAATATATTTATATTAAAGCAATAATAACGCAAAAGTCTATATAAATAAGATAATTTAAAAAAAACTACGTATTTAACATAAGCTACTGAACAAGAATAGAACATTTTTAAAATTCGTGTCTGTCTGTTTGTTTGTTAGTTTGTCTGTATGTTTGTTCGCGCATCACGTAAAAACTACTGGACCGCTTGCGATGATTGGTTTGTTGGATAGCTTAGGGTTTGACTTACAAACTGGAGTACTTGATGTCTCAATCCGATGAGTAGAAGCCGAGCAACCGATAAAAACTTTTTGACGGCTGAAGAAATTTCGATCAAATTTTGGTATATTAGAATTTTAGGTCCTGGTATAGCACATCGAGTACTTTTAACCTAGAGAAATTACCAAGCGTTCGAAGACGCGGGCATCAGCTAGTATTTAATACAGAAAAGTACTTTAGGTTTCATTAAAATTAATAACTCTCCCGCGAAACTATTAACTTTTGGACTTACCTGTAGCACTGGTTGATTTGAAGGTCGAGAACCTTTCAATAGCAATTTGTCAATTGGTAGGTATAATTGAACATAATCGCCGTATAGTAATTCACACGCGAGATTCTCACGTCTAGCTCCAATGCGATATTCAAGCTGGTGTTTGGAAATAGGTACGCACTATCGCATCCAGCACGCCAACAAAATGAGAGTACATTCATAGGTACGTATGTGATCATCGATTGAAGCAGTCGGAATGATTGCAAGACATATTGAGGAGGTAAAATCAATGTTTATTTGACATATGATATAAGACAGGCTCTCATAATCGATGTTATTGTTAAGGTACATATATCAAATCCAAATAATAGACTTTTGGACTGTAGTGAAAATAAATTCCGGACTGCTGACATCCTAAAAGTCATCCACTGCTGAACACAGGCCTCCCCCAAAGAGCGCCATGTCCAGCGATCTTGTGCCACCTCCATCCACCGACTTCCTGTTAATCCTAAAAGTATGCCTAATTAAATATCAGTTTATTATTACTTTGAGTAAAAATATTTATTAATTTTAATAAAAAGTTACTATAAACATCTTTAATTTTGATTACATGGCCACGTGATCGCAAACGCTCTATGATTGACAGTAGACCTCGTGCTGACGTAATTTTTGCATCACTTCCTGAAAACAGAATCTATTTTACTAGAGTAACCCATAGCAACCCCTTGTTGTTTACTAACATGTGACGTCATGACCGCCGCCATGGCAGAAAGAGTGTTTGTAATTTTTTAATCAATCTTTATGATTTATTTTTACTGAAAATTTGGCAGTTTACGAGAAAAAATAAATAGAATGTGTGTGTTAGGTAGTAACTAGTAATAACTAAGCAATTCATTTTCTAGATTAAGTCATATAGCCTATTCCGGTTCTGTGCTTTAGCGACAGGTCTTATGACGAAAATATAATACAATATTTACAATAAAACACATTAAGTACAATTCAAAAAATATTTTGCTGTCGACATAAACTGTGTAAGGTCAGCTTTTATTTTAAATGTATTCGTAAACAACGACCTTCCATTTGCAGTCACGCTAAGCAATCATCGGTAACTAATGGGTTGTACAACTTGTACACGATTTGGAAGCAGAAGGCTCACTCTAAGAACACGATCCTTTCACTTGTCACAAGTCAAGATGAACTGGAAGTGGAATATGGTCAGATGCGGCTACTTAGCAACTCAAGGCAATCGACCCGCCCCGGGCTTCGACATCATTCAAGATCCACTGAGGAGAATTGAATTGGCGCACTCAAACCATCATTTGCATAGACGACATTATGAGAATAGCTTCGTAATCGAGGTAACATGTGGCAAGTGCAAATGGGTTCCATATAACGGGGCTCCTCTATATTCAGAAGAGTATTACGAAATAGCTCGAATAACTGTAGAAGAAGGTATAATACGAATGTATGCACGTGTTCAGATATTATAGCAATGCTGTAATGATGATGGATGCGAAGAAAATAAATTGTTACCTGAATGCTTTGAGCGGTATTGCATTAAAGGTCTATTGCTAGTATCTTACGAAAGAAACTGACGCAAGATGTGTATCTAGGCATAAACGGAAACGCAACCTCAGATCAAGTGATGATAAGTGAGCGAGGCGATTAAAATAATAGTAAGATGTATTATCGATAACCTTTTGTGTAGCTTTATTTAAGTACGAGGGCTGTTTGATAAGTCCTTTTAAAAACTATTTATAAAACCTTTTTTAAGTACGAGGGCTGTTTGATAAGTCCTTTTAAAAACTATTTATAAAACCTTTGTATACGCTTTATATTAGCTTCACTTGTATGTGTTTGTAACCGACTCCTTTGGACACTATTTTGACCCACTTTAAACGGTCAGATTTCATTCAAATTTTGCACACCTGTCAAAGACCGATGACAAAGCAATAATCCAAAAATTAAAAAAACGTTCTTATAAATAAACCAAACTAAAAAGTAGAAAATAAATAACAGTTTAAAAAAACTAAAAAACACGCTCTATATAGAAAACCAAACTAAAAAATAGAAAATAAATTTTAATAGTGTAAATAAGAAAAAAATGTTTCATTTAAAAACAGGCAATTTTGAAGACCTCGACAAAACATATTTTTTGGAGGGGATAAAAAAATATGGAAACTCGCTGGAACAAGTGTTTGGCCCTCAAATGAGACTATGTTGAGAAATAAATGTAAATTGTTTATATATATTTTTTACTTTTTAAAACGACTTATTAAACAGCCCTCGTACTAGCTGCTTCGCACGCGTGGTCATTTCTCTAGGTTAAAAGTACTCTATGTACTTTTCCAAGACCTAAAACACCTATATACCAACATTTGATCATAAGTTTTTATCGATTGTTCGGCTTCTATTCAACGGATTGAGATACCAAGTACACCAGTTTTTAAGTCAATCCTAAGCTATCCAACATTGAAAGCCGCATCGCAATCGGTCCGGTAGTTTTTACTTGATGCGCGAACAAACATACAGACAAACAAACAAAAAGACACGATTTAAAAAAATGTTATATTCTTGTTCAGTAGAGCTTATTTTAAGTAACCTAGATCATTTTTTTTAAATTATCTTTGTACAGACATTTCCTTTCTTATTGCTTTATTATAAGTAATAGATTTTCAACGTCATGTCTAAGTTAATTCAAACAATAAATACGCAAATATAATATTGCCATTGAGTTGAGGTAAAACTTTAAAAAACCATGGGATACCTACCAATATTCATCAAGGTAAAAGCTCGCAATGTTAAGGTAATGGCTCAGGTGCCCTAGCCGCAGATTCGCGTTTCAAACACGACACAATCCCGGCCGCCGCGGTCCCGTTAGTACCTCTGTTCTCGGTTCCGCAAACGTACCAACTGTACATATATCTATAGGTGCAATGGTTCCACAGATCGTTGTCAGAGATGCAACAAGTGCCTTGGTCGCTAAAATACAACACCAGAAACTGCCTGAACCGTAGCACAAACTTCTAATTAGGGAAATAACAGACGCTGCCGTGGAATTCTTATACACGTAATGACAACTAGGAAATTGGATGACCGCGATCACGTTCAGGCGACTTTCGTGACTACTGCGCGCTGCGCCGAGAAGTACATGGGTAGACGGAGCGGATTTCTTTGTATCAGCATTGGGCTCTCGTAGGAAGGAGCTTCGAAATCTACAGACAACTTAATGATAATATTTTGATCAGAAACAATGTGATCACTATTTTTCTTGTATGTTGTGTGTCGTATTGGCGGTTCTGATGATATGAAGCAGTTTTTAAATAAACAATCTTTATTCACACCACATCCTGAAAGGGCACTCATGTAAGTAAATGGAATCTACTACCGGATTCTGAATTAAAAAAAAACGAAAAGAAACGGAATTAAAAGGAAGGCAATTTTTATTTGATTTTTCTTTTGACATTAGATTTTAATAACAAAAGAAAAATATAAATAAAATATAAATCTAGTGACTAGACAATAAGTAATTGGTGTTATGTGTCCGGCGAAATATGAACTGCCCATAAAACGTAATTCGAAAATAATTTGTAATCAAATCATATTTCTACCATATTATTATACAACTCGTAGCTGTGCCGCGGCTTTGCCATCGTGGCTATTTTATGTGTTATTCAAGGATCAAAATCTATACATATAATAAAGCAATATGAACGAAAAAGTCTGTGCAAAGAAGATAATTTAAAAACAAGTTATTATAAAAATACAAAAACCCGATTGCGAACTAAATGATTGAATACGAGCTGACCGTCAAAAATAATCACACTAATAAAGGCGAAAGTTTGTGTGTGTTTGTGTGTGTGTGTGTGTGTGTGTGTGTGTGTGTTACTTCTTCACGCTTTAACGGATAAATGGATTTGGATAAAAAATTGTATAGAGGTAGCTTATACCCTGGATTAACACATAGGTATATTTAAACAACTTTTGACTTGGAATATATATTGTTTGTAATTATGTTTGTGGTATCCTGTCCCTGCTCAGGGTAAAGACATTGGCAGCCGTAACACAGGTACGACCTAGCACGGATGTCAATGATAATATCTAATTGTATTAATAGTATTGTTTTAAAGCTCTTAGTTTGTAAATTAAAAACTTTGTTTATACTTTTAGATTATGTTTTGCTTTTGTGGTATTTTATTAATAAAATTATTCTTATAGGGTACTTTTTATCCCGTAAAAATGCACGGTTCCTAAGGGACGCGGGTGAAACCGCGAGGCGCAGCTAGTATTGATATTAATTGAATGTTTCTTTTTTACATAATATTTTACTTTCTTTTAATAGTTGCAATTGCAACATTAGACTATAGTATAATAAATTAACATGAATAATATATTTAATAAAATTATGTGAGATGCTTAATAGACGTGGTCACGAGAAGACACGATCAATGCAACTTGATCGAAATGTCGAGGTAAATAAATATTAAGTTTTCAGCGCGATTAAGTCCCGTTTAAATATATAACTATACAATATGGCAGCTGTAAGCCGCCATATTAGTTTTCTTGACACTTCATAATATATCCTAAATCAAGACGAATCCAATGATACCTCACTTTTTGTGTACCGTACCGTACTGTATATATATTAATTCTATGGTACCGTGAAAGTTTTAAAGTTAAACAAATTATAAGGATTCCGAAAAAATAACTAGGAACAATTATTATAAAAGTACAAAAACCCGACTGTGTGACTGTACTATGTGTATCTATTGAATAAAATTTTAAACAACTCAGGTGCTGTCATAGCGGTCGGACCTCAGGACGGACGCAATGCGATGCGAGCTGACTTCCCGCAAAAGTAATACAAATAAATTTAATGTTTCCTATACATGGTGTCCCAGGAAGTAGTGATAAGCGGAAGTCCTAAGGTAGAGCACACCCAGTCGCACTCGGTTAACCCCCATGTATGTTCCGCGATTTTTGATATTTTCGTAGTTATTCCATTTTTGTTTTTTTATCACAAAATTCCAGATTTCAACACAAACTAAGTAATTTTGACCAAACTTACAATAGGATTCAGTTGATTTTTGGAATGTTGGTAGTCCTGTAGTGACCCTTTTATGAGGCATCAAAAACATTTTTAAATTATTAAAAAGAAAAAAAACATAAAAGAATAACTTCAAATTATTTTGTTTAGAGCAAAATATCACTTCAATTTTGGAGGTCCCTAAAAAAAATAGAGAACATTTTTTTTTGTTCTTATCTTAAAAACTTCTTCAATTCATTGGAAATAAAAGACCATACACCTAATTGGCCTAAACTTATGGCAACACAGCATAAAGTGATTTTAAAAGTGGAAAGGTCGACATTATCATAGTACCGATATGTTGGATCTGGATGTATGGGGATGGGTGGGGATATTTGGGGATTTTGGTGTTTGTGTCGAAATCTGGAATTTTGTGAAAAAAAAACACAAATGGAATTACTCCGAAAATATAAAAAATCGCGGAATATACATGGGGGTTATTCGGGTGCGCCTGAGAGTGCTCTACCTCGGGACATCCGCTTATCACTACTTCCTGGGACAGCCTGTATAATTACATATTTTACTATAATAGTTGCAATTGCAACATTAGACTATAGTACTTACATAACTTGAATAATCTAATATTGAAAATGTTGTAAGGAGCTTGAAAGACAATTGCTACTGTTTAAGTTAACGAATTTTACATTTTTGGAATGATCTATTAAAGCTCTTCATCACAGAATAATTAATATTACAAGCTTCATTTTGATACCTTACTCGATAGGTTTTGGTAAGTTTTTCCGTCGGAAATACAATATGGCAGGTGTATGCCGCCATATTAGTTTTCTTGACACTTCATATATCCTACAGCACTCTCGTGATCAAGACGAATCTACGAGGGCTGTTTGATAAGTCATTTTAAAACTATTTATAAAACCTTTTTTCTGGTACATGTCAATTAACACTGGCAGGCACAATCTTAAGTTTTTGTCAGTTTAACCATTGTTTAACTGTGATCACTCGTAAATTTTCCACAACTATGGAAAAATCTGAATTTCGTGCCGTTATAAAACATTTTTTTGTGAAGGGTTGCAGTGCTGCTACAATAAAAACTGAACTTGATTCTATTCATGGCACTAACGCACCAACGTTGCAGACTGTTTATAACTAAATAAATGATTTTAAACGTGGTCGGTCAAGCACATCTGATGCTTCACGCTCTGGTCGCCCAATCGAAGTCACTACTGAGGATGTTGTTGAAGAAGTCCATAATATTATACTCGACGACCGCCGAGTGAAGGTGCGTGAAATAGCTGAGAAATCAGGCATCTCCAATGAGCGAGTACATAAAATCCTGCATGAAGATTTGGGTATGACAAAGCTGTCTGCACGATGGGTGCCACGTTTGTTGACAATCGAACAAAAACGCGAACGAAAGCGAATTTCAAAACTGTGTTTGGATATGATGAAGCGTAATCCTCGGAATTTTTTGAGTCGATTTGTCACTGTGGACGAAACTTGGGTCCATCATTATACACCTGAATCAAAACAATGGATGGCGACTGGTGAACGTGCCCCAAAGAAGGCCAAGACTGTTTTGTCGGCTGGGAAGGTGATGCCAACAGTCTTCTGTGATGGCGAAGGAATCATTATTATTGATTACTTGGAAAAGGGAAAGACTATCACTGGCCGTTATTACGCAGAGTTATTGGGCCGTTTTAATGCCGAATTGTTGGAAAAACGACCAAAATTGTCCCCCAAGAAAGTCAATGTCCCAGTGCACACGTCAGCTATTGCAATGGCCAAAATCCACGATTTGGGCTCCGAGCCGGTTCCGCATGCTCCGTATTCGCCGGACCTAGCTCCGTGCGATTATTACCTATTCCCAAATCTGAAAAGATGGCTTGGAGGGCAAAATTTTTTGACAAATGAGGACTGCATCGCAGGTGTAAACGGCTATTTTGAAGACCTCCACTAAACGTATTTTTTGAAGGGGATAAAAAAATTGGAAACTCGCTGGAACAAGTGTTTGGCCCTCAAAGGAGACTATGTTGAGAAATAAATATAAATTGTTTAAAAAAATATATATATTTTACTTTTTAAAACGACTTATCAAACAGCCCTCGTAATGATACCTCATATGACAAAATCCATCATGCCGTTTAGGCTGTAGGATGCGCCTAAGAATCATACAAACAAACGCAAACATGCAACCCAAACACATAAACCTCCGTGCAGTCGGGTAAAAAATGGTCTAGGGTACTTAAAATAAGCTACGGATCAAAATATAAATATATTTTTAAATCTTGTCTTTCTGATTGTCTGTATGTTTGTTAAAAAAAACTACTGAACAGATTGCGATGCGGTTTTTACCTAACGTAATAAAAAACATAAATTTGTAGTGTTTGGAAAAAAACAGCCAATCGAACTAGTTGTTGGATAACAATAACAAGGGTGCATTTATCTGAGCAATTATAAATGTCAATGTATTTTTTTTTACGAAATTATTAGTACATTACTGCCGCGGTCTGTAATGACTGCGTTGCTGGCAGCGATGATGATGGCCGAGAACTTAACTAAGCAAAGCTCGAGGCCATCACAGCGCGGTCAGCATTGCAGCCCTTGATGGCCAAGCTGGAATGAAGGCCGAGACCGAAGGTCGAGGCCTTTATAGCGCGGACAGCAAGGGCTGCAATGATGGCCAAGCTTGAAGGCCGAGAACTTAACTAAGCAAAGCTCGAGGCCATCATAGCGTGGCCAGCAGGGCAGTCATTGCGGACCAAGGCTTGTATAGTGCTTTACTCAAACAATGCGAGGAATTTAAATAAAACCAGCTTAGTATAATAAGAATTTACTCAAACAATGTAACAACAACGAAAACAAAAACGACAAAGACAACAACAACAACAACAGAAACAGAAACAGAAACAACAACAACAATCACGATCACATCAGGTTTCAAACAGAAAAAAAAAACATCAAAATCTGTCCATTCGTCTGGGAGCTACAACGCCTCTCTTTTCGCGTTCGGGGTTAACGAACCCACGGAATAAATAGTAGTGCTACGACAAAAGACGATAATAATGGATTTTCAAAGGAAATTGTTGGCCGCAAAACACGACAATAATGAAATTCCATACAACTTTGCTGGCGCTTATTCAAGCAGCCCGGCAAGGTCGACTTTGCCCAAAGAAGGTTGTCGAAATAATGACCACATTACTAGTATTGTTTGAGTAAATGATACTAGCTGTACAGCCTTCTAGTATCCACAGACGTTTTCCTGGGGAAAAGTACCTATCCTATGTGTCATTTCAGGACCAAAAGTACCTACCAATAAATTACAAAATAATACATTTTGTTCAGCCGCCAGATAGTTTTTCATCAATTGCTTGGCTTCTAATCATCAGATTAAGATACCAAGTACGCCAGTTTTCAATTCAAAACCAAAGCTGTCCAACAGTTAAAAACCGCATCGAAATCAATTCAGTAACGTGATGCGCGAACAGACAAGACACCCCTAGCAGACACAATTTTTTTAAATGTTTATATTCTTGTTCAATAGCACATTTTAAATATCCTAGGCAGTATTTTTTTTATTACCAACATTGTTTTTTTGTTAGTTACTGCTTTATCTATCTATATTTATAATAAAGCAATAGGTACGATATAGTCTGTACAAAGAAATTAAAAAAAAATGCTCTGGGCTACTTATAATAAGCTGTAAAAAATATTAAAATCCTGTCCGTCTGTTTGTCTCTATGTTGGTTCGCGCATACCGTAAAGCTGACACCGTGATGGCATACGGCACTGAGACGTGGTCGCTAACTATTGGTCTCATACAAAAGCTCAGAGTTGCGCAGCGTGCAATGGAGAGAGCTATGCTAGGTGTTTCACTACGTGATAGAATCAGAAATGAGGAAAACCGTAGAAGAACGAAGGTTACCGACATAGCTCTCAGAGTTTGCAAGTTGAAGAGGCAATGCGCAGGCCATATAGTTCGCAGAACCGACAACCGCTGGGGAATAAAGGTTCTCGAATGGCGACCACGAACCAAGCAAGCGAAGTGTGGGGAGACCCCCCACACGATGGACCGACGACATTGTAGCCATCGCAGGAAGTCGGTGGATGGAAGTGGCACAAGATCGCTCGTCATGGCGCTCTTTGGGGGAGGCCTATGTTCAGCAGTGGACTTCTAAAGGCTGACATGATGATGATGACCGTAAAGCTACTGGAACGATTGCGATGCGGTTTTCACTGTTTGATAGCTTGGGGTTTGACTTAAAAACTAAAACAGCTTTTGAATCTCTATCAAGCACATGTCCAATATTGTACGGAATGCTAGAGCCACCTTTGGGATGGTTCTGTCTTTGGGATGAATTTAAAGGCTCTGATACTTGTATCAGCTGAGTCTTTAAATTCAATGAAGAGATGTACTATGAGGCTCATTGGAAATGATGCTCTGTTATAGAGTAGGCTTGAAAATCTGGCGCATCGGTGTGAGGTTGCAAGCCTTTCAATGTTCTACAGATTGCACTATGGATAGTGCACAAGAACTGCACAATCTGATCCCCACATCACCTTCCCTTCACCGTAAGACCAGACAGTCTCCATCATCATCATGTCAGCCTTTAGAAGTCCACTGCTGAACATAGGCCTCCCCCAAAGAGCACTATGACGAGCGATCTTGTGCCACTCATCCACCGACTTCCTACAATGGCTACAATGTCGTCGGAACATTGTGTGGGGGGGTCTCCCTACACTTCACATGCTTGTTTGTGGTTAATATTTGAGAACCTTTATTCCCCAGCAGTACAGTAGTAGCAGTTTGAGTACTAGAAATGACAGAAATCATGAAAAACTTTTTTCATACATCATGTGCGAAATTACCTTAACCGTTGTAGCTACAGGAAAACTTTCTTAGGAGGCTGTCCTTAACTTTTGAAGATATATTGACCTGCATTCACAGATTTTAGATGAAATGTACTGCCATCAACAAAATAGGCAAAATACACAAAAACTTTTTTGATGCCAGTCGATCCTGTTTTTTTATAGATCAAAAGTATCTATAGGACCAACTACTATATGATACCACAGTGAGTACCGCAGTGAGTACCGCAGTGAGGCACTGCAGTATCTGTGACGAGAAGACATGGCGTAATTTCACAAACGCTGCCCATCTGAGTTGGCTTCGTTGGTAGACCTCTTTTTTGAAGTTGGATCGTCTGAGCGAATTAGACAGTGATCAACAGCTTCGATAATTTTGTTTCCAACTTAGACTGGCATGGATACGACATGGGCATTTGACATGATGTTTGTCTTACCCATGTTCATTTTAAAACCCACCTGTTGCAAAACAATATTGAGGTCACTGAGCATTGTGCTTAGGTCTTCCAGGGTTGCTGCCATGATGACTATGTCATCAGCAAAGAGTGATGCATTTGCCATTGATGTAACACCATATCCGTTCCAGTTCAGAAGCTTGATCTTCCAGTGTAGAGGTGAACAGTTTCAGAGAAATAACGTATCCCTGTCTCACCCCTTTTTGAAATTCGATAGAATTTGTGCTCCGATCTTGAAAACGGACAGTCTTGGTGGCCTTGTAGTCCACAAATGATAAGTGCACCAACGCACACTAGTGGCCAATTATACTCTTCAGTCTTCTGTATAATCTGACGGAATGTAGGGATTTGGTCTAAGGCGCTTAAATCTTTTGAGAATCCAGCTTGTTTGGAAGGCTGAAAATCGTAGACCCTAAGAGCGAGATGGTTTGTAACTACTGTCGAAAACATCTTATAGACATCGCTCAGTAGTAAAATAGGCCTATAACTCTTAAAGAGGGTGTCAAACATTCTCCAAAGCGCCACTCTTTTATGACAGAAATACCAGCTACAACTAGCACTAGAACAAAGCTTCTTTATTTACTATAAGAACTGCAAAGGAGTGGAATGCTCTGCCATCATCAGTGATTCTAGAAAAATAATAACCCTACTGTGTTTAATTCTAGAGTGAATACCTAGGTATTTAAAAGGCAAGTGTGCTACATCTTCGACAACATCGTTGCTTTCCATCAGTTGAGATTGTGGTCAAACAATTGCTTAGATTGTAATAAAAATTAAAAAGAAGAAGAGTTTGTTAAAAATTATAAGTTAAATCACAACAACGTAATCATGATCACATATTGTTTTGAAAACATTATAATCTTCTACTTGGGAGCATTAGTGGTAATCATTATTATACTAAAAGTAATTGCAATCCATATCTCTAGTAATCTTAATAAATTCATTAATGGTCATATGTACACAGTAAAGCCCTGCTAATCACCCAAAGAAGAAAAATAAGTATAATTTTAACAAATACTGAATCAGGGTCAGCCACCAGGCAAACAATACGAACTTGTTTAAACTTAGTTTACTATTAAAAAATATTAGTAATACAGGAAAGTATTCCTTGTGTACAGCATGTATGTACTGACTCAAATACCTACATTTGAGTCAGGAATTTAATAATTCTAAACCTAGAGTTAGGGGGTGATTTTAGATACTCATGTTCATGATATTGTAGGTATTAATGCCTTCGTCAAATTATGGTACTTAAACCCTCAACCAAATATAAACGTTTCTAAAACCTCTCTAGTGAATTTATAGATGAGGGAATTAAAATTCCAAAGAAACAATGCGTTACGCTTTACTTACCTTGTCCGCATTTCTCAGTCTTAGGAGTGGAAGTCATTTCAATTAGCACTGAACTCACTATGGCATATTATTACAAGCGACTGAATTCAGTAAAAATAAAATAATATAAGTTTTTTTAACAAAAACCACAAAAATATCATTAGATCCGACCGGCAGCCATGTTTGGGAAACAATTTAGCCTTTTTTTCCTGACGTTGACGCCATCTGTTGAATGAATTAAGAAATCTACAACCAGTGGCCCTATTAAAGTGGCCCAATTACAAAACTTGACTACAATCAAATTATCACTTTTTTCATATCAATTTCGACTCTATCGCAAGGCATTAGAGGTTGCGATATTGAGAATTCGATTGAAGCCGAGTTATATAATCGGGCTGCAGAACTTGGTAACATAGCTTCAATCGGATTGTCAATAACGATATAACTAATGCCTTGCGATGGAGTTGAAATTGCTATGAAAAAAGTGATAATCCGATTGTAACCAAGTTCTGTAATCGGACCGCAGTTGTCGATCGATAGGGTATTATTTATTCTGTGGATTCGGTTTGAATTTCAAACCGAATCCACAGAATAAACAATTTCGAGCCGAATTGATTCGATTCGGTTCGCTATCGAAAGGTTCTGAATCGAGGGCCAGCTCCTCTGGTAGTTATTTATATACTCTTTGGTTATTTTTAGATTTTGGTAGAAAATCTACCACTTGAAAAAGAGTTTTTTTTATGTAAGAATTATGCTCAAATCGCCTCTCTATGTGTACCAATATATCGTGAAGAAAAAATCTGAAAAATAATCATTTGATTCTGTAGGGTACCACATAGTAAGAGTAAGGTAGATTTTGATGTAGTACGGTCACTAGAAGCGATTAAAACAATCATGTTAGGGGAAGGGAGATATTTTAGGAGCATATGGAACTGAACAAGGATATTTCAGTCTAGGATAGTTAAGCATGAGAAAGTTACTGCTTTAAAAGACGAATAAGTCATTAGAATAAGGAGGAATAAGTTAGATATTAATTGGGATTTGTAGTATTCAGTTTTGGAATAGTAGCAACCCTATTAGTTTGGGAGACAGGGAGGAGGCACAGGAGAATTAGAGAACCCTAGGATTTTTCGACAGTCTTTCGTTGGCGTCCGAAGAGCGCAGGTAGATAGGTCACCTAGTGTTTGCGATCGATATGGTATTTTTTATACTGTGGATTCGGTTTCAAATCGTTCAATTCAATATATTTTTCATTCAATATATCGAATTGAATCGATTTGGTTCGTAATCGAAATGTTCAGGAGGGCAATTCACGATTTCGGGATATTTTATCGAATTCCGATATATATCCTGTCTAACATATCGATTATAAAGATAGCCATAGACGAAGTGTTTGGGATGGAGATGAAAAACGTTCCATTTTCTCGATTGTGTTTAATTGATGAAATATTTGAAGAAATTGCCCAAAATATTCTGCACGTAACGTATATTAAAAAAAACTCCAAGTCGTCACATGAAATGAGCCATCTGTCATCGGTATCAAGCTCTCAGCAAAGATCAACAGAATATAAAAAACTTTTTATCGCGTTCCTCGACTTATTGAAGAACACAAGGTCCATCCACAAGTTATTGAAGAACACAAGGTCCATTCACCGCGGCCCGCGGCACCAGCGCTGCAGAAACAGGTTGAAGGATTAATTATGTGTATGGGGCAGCTACTGCTAAAGAAAACATGACACCTACATGTTTGATTCCAACGTTTCCGTTCTGGAAATTTTGACCTACAGAACAAGCCCTCTAAACGGCTGGGGACTGTCGTGAAACTCCATTTCTATGACCCTTCGCTTACCCTTGCTTCGTGATAGATGTCAATATCTTATGGTTTCATATAAGACAGACTGGAAGCCAATCCCAGCAGTGGTCATAGAGACCCCACTATATGGACAAAACTGGTATTTTTGGATGAACCAGTAATGAAAACATAACGCCTGACATCTTTCACATAGCAAGGCAACGCTTCGAGTAGTTTGATACCACGTTAGGCGTGCTCTCCACGCGTCCCATGACAACAAACTTATGGATTATTGTTATTTATATCAATAACAAAACGGTGAAATTTAACAGGAGGAGCGAGCAGGTCATTCTGCCTCCCCAATCGTTTCAAATATATTTAGACCTCTAATTTTCGTATCGGATCGTTCAGCTGTTCATAAAAGCTTTTTTGTCATCTTTCTATATGTCAGGATTTTACGTAAATGTATTAGCATTTATTAGTAGTCTATCAATATAAGTGAAACCCTTTTTAGTTGTAAAACTTATAGTAATACGAACTTGAATATACGTGGAGCTTCAGCTTCTTTCAGGACGGGCGGGGGGGGGGGGAAGATGGACAAGGGCACGCGCCTCACCCCGCGCCTCACCCCGCGCCTCACCCCGCGCCTCACCCCGCGCCTCACCCCGCGCCTCACCCCCTTGGAGGCCAATATATAAGGATTCCGCGCCCGTGGAGAGGGACAACACCACCGCGGTGGACCGCGAAATAGAACGTAGGAATTCTCTACCTCCAACCGACCCCCCCCTCGAGCCCGTTAAAGCCGCAGAGGTTGAGTCGATCATCAAGGGCCTCCAAGTGCGAAAGGCCCCCGGTGCTGACGGCGTCAGTAACAGGGTCCTCAAGCACTTTGCTGTCCCGTTAGTTTATCTCTTAGTCAGCATCTTCAATGCAGCCTTGAGCAATTGTTCCTTCCCCGACGCTTGGAAGAGTGCCGACGTCATCGGCATTCACAAACCAGGCAAAAAGGCATCCGAGCCTTTCAGTTACCGTCCTATCAGTCTCCTCAGCTCTCTGGGGAAGATCTACGAGCGAATCCTTCTGAATCGACTCCGATCCATCGCGAAAATCAAAAAGCTCATACCGGATGAGCAGTTCGGCTTTAGAGCGAGACACTCTTGCCCTCAGCAAGTGCACCGCATCACGGAACACATCCTAAAGGGTTTCAATAGGAAACCAAAACCCCAAACCACGATGGCCGTCTTCCTAGACGTGGCGAAGGCTTTTGACAAGGTCTGGCACGCCGGGCTGATATACAAGCTGTATCAGCTCGGGTTGCCAGATCGTCTTGTGCTCATAGTACAAGACTACCTCACCAGCCGGAGCTTCCGCTATCGTGTCGAGGGCAACCGATCATCCCCCCACCCCATCAGAGCCGGAGTCCCTCAGGGCTCCGTGCTGTCTCCACTTCTGTTCACGCTTTTCACAAGCTATTTCCCCCGCATCCCCAAAGTAGAGATCGCTCTCTTTGCGGACGACACCGCGATTTATACCACCGGATGGAATCCAACTATTCTACAAAGAGACATCCAACGAACGCTCCGAGCGCTCGATGGATGGTTTCGTAAGTGGCGAATAACGATTAATCCCGAGAAGAGCGTAGCGATGCGTTTCACTCACGGGGTTAAACGCTATTTCCCAATTAAACAAGTCAGGATCAATGACCGACCCATACCGTGGGAAAAGTCAGTTAAATACTTAGGAGTCACCCTTGACTATCGACTAAACTTCAATGATCACATCCACGCCGTCCACAAAAGGGCGGCATTCTACCTATACCGCCTCGCGTTACTCCTAGGCAGGCGCAGTAAAATGTCTCTTAGAAATAAGTTGACACTCTACAAAACCTGCGTCCGACCGACAATGACATACTCGTCCGTAGCATTTGCTCACGCCTCCCGCATCTCCCTAGAGAAACTTCAGATTTTACAAAATAAATTCGTTCGCGGTGCATTAGATGCCCCCTGGTATCAGAGGAACATCGACCTGCACAGTGATCTCGAGCTTCCCTCGATAGTTCAATATATGAAAAATGCCTCTCGCCGCTACTTTGACGCGGCACTCCATCACCCCAACCCTCTAGTAGTTCAGGCCTCTGACTACACGACAGACGCGACAACAGACGCACGGCCCCTTCGTAGACGCCCTAGAGACATCTTGAGCGATCCGGACGATGAAATCGCTGCCGCAGTGCAGGCAGCGATTGATTCGCTTCGGATTGAGCGCCCACTCCGTCATCTTCACCATCTTTCAACACAATTAGACACAGACACCGACCTCGCCGGATGCGAGGTCGAAGGTCCCGTAATTAATGTCGACTTTATTCGCCTTCGAGTTTCTTGCCGATTCTTCTCGAAGGTGTATTCCGAATCGGTGGTCAGTTATGCAATTCATTTAAAGGGCTCCAGCCATTTCATGAGGGCCCCCTCGATCACTACCTAACAGTAGAGATCGAGGGGTGTTTAGTTTGATACTCCCCAAGTAATCAATGGCAACTGTCCAAGCCGAGGTTCGTACCCCCTGGGTGCCCTTGAGCAGGTGGCCAAAAACTTAACTTTGGCGTGCGCCTTCTGCGTCACGCATTGCGGCGGAGCGCTTTTGCGCCCGCCCCACCGTCCGGTGACGCTGTAGAGGTCAGTTATAGACCAACAGCACATATCCTTTCTAAAAAAAAAAAAAAAAAAAAAATGAAGAGGGACAGACCAGACAAGCCACGTCTTTGGGGCGGGCGTGTGGCCCGTCTCAAAGGGACGAGTAGCACAGCAGCCGCATGGGCGGCCATTTTGACGAGGGGAGACTGCCGTGAAACGGAGCCGGAGCTGGCGGGAAACCAGAAGGCCAGGGGGGCAGCGCAACCAGCCTGCGAGCCGACCCAACGTGAGGGAGCACGGCGCTCCCGGACCTGAGGATCACCGAGCGCGTGGGCAAGCGTTCGCGCTGCCGAAATCTTCCCGTCTAGTGAGGTAAGCCGGCCGGCGTTGAGGTACCTATAAACAATTATTCCCAGTGCGCGTAAAATAGACGATTCACAAATCGCGCGCGTAACCTTAAGCCCCTTTTCGTGCCCCCCTCTTCTTCATAGACTATTTGACTTAACCATCGTAACCACGTGTTAGTTTTTAAGCCTTGTATATAAAACACTGTTATAGAAACACTGATTAAATTATCTGTAAGTACTCTTCATAATACCGTTTTCTTTTTACAATATCCCCTCACTCTCCTTGGCTGTAGCCGCAGGTAGGCCCCGTTCCAACGGGGGTGGGCCTCTGAGGCCCATCGAGCAGTACGGCCTGGTCATAAGGCCCAAATTGCTCTCCAACTGGTACACTATCCAGGCTACCCTTCCCTACAGCAAATCGTGTCGTCCGTTGGTGGCAAACCGAACTTCTACCACCTGCTGCGACGCTGCGGGCGGCGACCCTCGTCGTGATTCTGCCACCCCCGGTTCACCCGGCTGCCACCCGACGGACACATAACACACAGGTTGCAATTAGTTACCACGACAGGACTCAAGTTAATAACGAAGAATTAAAAGCGACCGTAGAAGCGGATCCATCGCAAACCACGTCAGAGTTAGTGACAGGCTTCGTCGTAAGTGATGAAACGGTTTTATTTAACTTGAAACACATTGGAAAAACTAAAAAGCACGAAAAATGGGTACCGCATGAATTGAGTGAAGCTCATCAACAAATACGCGACGAGTGATGCATTACATTACTTAACTGGCACAATAATGAGAGGATTTTTAATTGTGTTGTTACTTGTGATGAAACATTGATCCTGTTCGATAATCGGAAACGCTAATCTCAATGGTTGAACCCAAGAGAACCCGGCAAATCCTGCCCCAAGCAAAAGTTGACTCAGAAAAAGGTACTGGTGAGTGTTTGGAGGACTAGTGCTGCTGTCATCCACTACATCTTCCTAAGATCTCTCCAGACAATAATAATTATGGCAGAAGTGTACTGTCAACAATAGATGACAACTTTTTCAGCAAGGAAAAAAATCTATTCCGATGAGGCAGTCCAAACAGCCTTCAAAGATTTTATTGATTCTCGCTGCCACAATTTCAGTAAAGGACATCAATGAATGCCTATTATATGCCAAAACTGCATAGATAGCTATGGTAACCCATACATCTAACTGCCCGGAATGTGTGATGTGGTGGAAGGTGTTCACTATGTGCTGACAAAATGTGTTCAGAATGAGGCCCATCGAGAGGATATGAGTTATATTCTATAGTAAAACTAATGTTGGTATGTATAACGGAATTACGGCTTACCCGCTATCGGATGAAGCCAAGATGTTGGTTAAACTTTATTTGTGTGTTGTGAAAGAAAGAAAGAAGAAAGAAAATACATTTATTCAACTCACACAAAAATAAGAGATACAAATAATTAGAATAATTAATTAGGTACAATAGAAAGGAATACAAAGAAAAGGTAAAAGTAGATAGTTAAAGTGGTGATGAATGGGCCGTTATGTGAGGCCGTAACCGTACTCACTAATAGTTACCTAGTCGTTAAGTTATAATAAGATGATTTTACTTATGGGGGTGACATGGTCACTGCGTGACAAAACTCCCATTTATATAAAGATTATTAAAAAAGCAATGGTACGTACATACTTTGATTGATTAAATTTATAATTTCATAGTTTTTGGTTGTTTTATTTTTTTCAATTATTATAAAATGTCAATTTCATATGTAAGGATAGATTTGATCTCAGAGTTTAGCTTGATTATAATTTACTAGCTGAAACCCCTGCGGCTTAGCCTGCTTGCTAACTTTGCCTTTCTGTTTAACCTCTAGAGATGGAATTTCAAAAAATCCCTCCATAGCAGCCATAGAATACTCAAGGAATATTTGCTCAAAATTTCAAATCTCTAGTTTCAGAACATCTCAGTTTAAGCTTTGCGTAGTCTGAAATTAGATTATACATAATACCTATAATCTACTCAGATGCTATAATTATGTATTGTTATAGTTTTCAGTAAAACATTATTTTTATTTAGTAGATTATAAGGTCAGTTGTTTTATTACCCGACTACAGCAAAGCAAGGGAAGGGTAATGAGTTTAACAATCTATGTATGTATGTATGTATCCAAGAATACAGTATGTATTTATGTATGTGGGTATGTGGATGTTCCATCATAGCGTCACCCCTATTGGTTTGATTTAGTTAGACAAACGAGGTGTCAGTCGATTTGTATTCAGGTATAGTGTAATTTATTTACCTGACTACGGCAAGTCAAGGTAAGGGTTATGAGTTCAAACTAAAACTTGGTCCAATTTTTATAAGTGCGGTATCAATTGATTCGTCTTCTTTTCAGGAGTGTCATGGGCTATTTTTTACCCGACCATAGTCGGGTTTTAGTTATTGAACTTATTTCTTGATTAGTTCTATGGTTTATGTCATAATTTTAGTTCTTGTGTGGGTTCCGGCAATTTATTCTGTGGTCTCAGCTCATTTAATAAAACGCACTACATCCTTTAAAAATAAATGTGTTATTTCTCAATAATTATTAAAATACCTACTTACATACAATTTGACAATAAGCAGAGGTGCATAGAAGGCGCGTGGAAGCAAAAGGCCTGTGGAGGAAATTCCGACAACAGCTTTTAGAAAAGTTTTGGCTGACCAAAGATCTCACAGCCGAAGTGATGACATCTATGGTACCGTTTTTGCATCAAAGTAGTCTTGATTTCTACAGACGAAGGTGCATGGTGTATCCCAGTCAAATGTTACAAGGTGAGGTGAGGTGAGAAGGTTGTCAGTGCACTAAACCATTTGGATGTTTTTGGTCAGTGGGTTCATTTCCCTGAAACATTCAATGAATTGAACAGAGTTTTGAGAAGAGTTAGTAAATTATACAACCTGCTTAATTTTCATCATCACAGTTGGATACCCAGCTTTCAATGCATCTAATGGTGCCTTTACATCAGGTTGGTTTGGCCGTACTCAACTGCAGCCGTCTTTGATCACCATATGAAATTCCAGCTAAATTTCACTGCAACGATCGACCAAATTTGGTCACCAACCTAATGTAAATGTATATGTTACCTACATAGGATGGGAATAGTACCATGAATCTATGTTTCAACCATCAATGTTTGTTCTACCAACTGAAGAAGTTGTGTAATAGTTTGTAAATAATTTGCCATGTGTGAAGGGGTATCCCTTCACACCCGTGGGTGCTGTGAGAACCAACAAAGGAAAACATGAATAAACGGCGCGTTTTCTTGCACATTGTCAACAACTGTGATTGCCAAGACGCCTGCCATGCCCAGTGATTATGGAAAACCCCCAAATTTCTTATCGGGAAGCCCATGTTCAAATGGCAGTAGACATTTTGGGGCTCTTGATGATGTAATATGCAACATATGTATCTATGTTCTATTATGCCTTGTAATAAATAGCTTGTGCATTGGTAGACTGGGTCGCAGTTACTGTTGTACCTATCAATATCTAGGCATCCAATAATCATAGGCTCATTCAATTGAAATCATTGTAAAACTTTAGACGTACTGGTGGAGGTATACATAGTTGGTAAAGCGTGCTTATTACAAAGTGCAAGTAAGGACCATCATCTTTAGAACAAGGCTACTTCAAGGCAATAAAAGTCTCCACAAATGCCATTACTTCAAGTGTGAGATTTTAGGCAGTCAAAACCTCTTCTTAAAGCTGTTGTCGGAGAAATCCAACGGGTCTCTCGCGACCGAGTGCCTTCTTTGCACCTCTGCTTGCAATCGGGCCTCTCCGACGTCAATCATAAACCCTGTTATATAATTTCTTCCGCCGTCATCATAAGAATAATAATCTCAAACTGTATTCTCTAAAATACAATACAAACAAACCTAAACTAAATAGCGTGATTCCTACGTCCTACGTGTATATATCTTATAAAAACTCACTCGATATGTCAGTGATAAACCAATATTGACCGCTAGGGACCACTCGCTACATGTCGATCGCTAGGACTCGATAAATATCTATGGTGATATTGCGAGAATAGCAAAAGACGCTGTCATTCGATATCTGACATATTTCATACATAACAACATATTTGACATATTTACACAACTCACGCATCTCAGCAAGGAGTCTTAATTACCATAGACTGCTGTATTTAGAAGTGATGCTCACTTGTCTTGTGTTTTTACGTGTCGAATGTCAATACTGAAAAAATATTCTATGATATTGGGAAATAATAAACCAATTCCGGTTTACTAACGTTTATATGGCTTTAATTCACCTCCATAAAGATCAACGGACTTTAGGCTCTCTCTAAATATATAACATTTATCTATTGTGATAATTATAACACTTCGTGAGAATTGCCCTCCAGCCCCCGATTCAGAACCGTTAGCGAACCGAATTGATTCGATTCGATATTGCGAATGAAAAATGTATTGTAAATCGAATCCACATAATAAATAATACCATATCGATTGACAACTGATTTATCGAAAGTTTCAGCAGTGCGATTCCGTATCTTGGTTACAATCAGATTGTCATTTTCTTCATAGCAATTCGACTATATCGCAACGCATGCAATATTGATAGTGATAATGAAAATTTCATTGAAGCCAAGATACGGAATCAAACTGCTGAATCGGGGGGCTGGAACCTACTAGCCACAGATGTAGGATCAGCAGTGCTATTACGCAGTATTGATCATATCGGTTTCAATCTTTCATATTCAATAATGCGCTGCGATAGAGTCGAAATTTCTATGAAGTAAATGTCAATCTGATTGAATCCAAGTTCTGTGGTCGGGGCACAGAACCTTCATTTGTGTACCTAACTTATTTTATTTTTTAGTCTGTGGTAGGTACGAAGAACAGATTTTGCTGCTGAATTTTCCAAGTTTATTTCTATTGAAGTGTGTTAATTTAATAATTCAGTGACAAGTAGTGAAATTGTCTTGTGTTTTACACTTTCTACATTAAATTGGTTCTTAAAATATTATTCTCAGTGAAGAAAAAATAAAGAAATTGGAAGGCAAGCGGTAGCTATTACGAAGTAATCATGGCGGATCCGCTCAGTTTACTTCGACAGTACAACGTAAACAAAAAAGAAATCATCGAACGTGATAACCAAATTATATTTGGTGAATTTTCGTGGCC
This sequence comes from Alsophila aescularia, assembly GCA_946251855.1. Lineage (NCBI taxonomy): Eukaryota > Metazoa > Arthropoda > Insecta > Lepidoptera > Geometridae > Alsophila > Alsophila aescularia. The sequence continues at coordinate 46,802,271 of OX276379.1, forward strand.
AAAAAATGTTAAAACTAACTACCTTATGTGGGGGTAAGTGTTACTATCTATACGTTCCAGTCACTCGAATTAATAGGAGAACCATTTTAAACAAAATAAAAATACAATTGTTTCAGATCTGGAAATGAAGGCAGTATTAAAGAGTACTATACGTTGGAATGTCTCCTTTTTATCCTCAAGAATATCCACTTGACACATCCTTTGTATGTTAGGCAAGCTGCGGTAAGTAAAATGCAGTGATATCTTATTTTGATTATTGAAACAGTGTCATGCCATACAGTGCTAATAAAATTTCTTTTTCTATAGGCTGCTAACATACCGGCTGTGCGTCGTCCAGATCGTAAAGAATTATTGGCATATTTAAATAGTGAAACTACCACATGTGCATCTATTGATAAAAGCGCTCCATTGGAAATACCAACACAGGTAAGAAAGAGTCAACTGTACAAGCCACGTTAAGTGGTTTTAAATGGGGGCTGTTTTTGAAAAAACTCATAAAATGTCTTCAGGTAAAGATTCAATAGTAGAATATGAAAGGTCCATGAGCTTTTTGGCTTTTTGTAAAATCTTGAACAACTTCGGAAGCTTGATCTGCGATTTTAGGGGGGGGACGACGTGTAGGGGGGAGGGAGTACAACCCATGCTGAGAGTCGGGGGGGGCTAGATCACGCTTAGATTTAAGTTGGCGCTTGCCGGCCGCTACCGCGGCACGCTCGGCTCGCGCGATGTGTTGTCCTGTTCTAACCTAACCTACCCTAGTCTTTGGGGCCATACATAACATCTTCACTTTATATTTTTCAGAAAGCAAAATAAAAAAACAGCTCAAAATACAAGGGCAAAGCTACGAAAAAAATTATATATAAAATATCGTATGTCAGAGGGGGGCAAGATCTAGCCCCCCCCCACTCTCAGGGGGGGTTGTACTGACTCACCCCTACCCCCCCCCGCCCCCTAAAATTGTGGGTCAAGCTTCCGAAGTTGTGCCAAATCTTATAATAATTGTATTCACACAACCACAGATGAAATATATTTATTGCATTATCATCATCATCATCATGTCAGCCTTTAGAAGTCCACTGCTGAACATAGGCCTCCCCAAAGAGCACCATGACAAGTGATCTTGTGCCACCTCCATCTACCGACTTCCTGCGGTGGCTACAATGTCGTTGATCCAACATGTGAGGGGTCTCCCCACACTTCGCTTGCTTGTTTGTGGTCGCCATTCGAGAACCTTTATACCCCAACGGTTGTCGGTTCTGCGACTTATATGGCCTGCCCATTGCCACTTCAAATTACAAACTCTGAGAGCAATGTCGGTTGCTTCGTTCTTCTACGGATTTCCTCATTTCGGATTCTATCACGTAGTGAAACACCAAGCATAGCTCTCTCCATTGCGCGCTGCGCAACTCTGAGCTTGTGTATGTGACTAATAGATAGCGACCACGTCTCAGTGCCGTATGTCATCACTGGCAACATGCACTGATTATAAACGTCTTGATCAAGATACTATAATATTTGATGTTACGATATCTGCATATAAAATATTATAGTATCTTAGGGTATCACACACGGCTAAGATACGATAATATATTGAAATTATTCATTCGCTTGCTGGCCGTCCTAGGTGCCATACGTATTTCTTCACCGCTTTCTATATACATGGTGATAAAATATGAGTAGTACGGTTTCACTATTAGATTTATTAGATAGCTCATCAGACGACGATTCTGATTTTGAATTTGATATGCAAATTGCATTTTCACTATAAAAGGTGATCAATTTGGATATTAAATCACATTAATTTTAGAAAAAGCCGCGGTGAATTTAATCTTTACGCAGATGTCTCTACAAAAAAAAAACTTATTTTAATAAGTTGAAGGAAACATTCATAATTTGTTTAAGGAATATTTAGTGAAACAAAATACGAACAGCACGAGAGCATTTGTACAGAACAACGACTTGCAGTATGCTAAGAACTATCTCGTTTACCTCAGCTTTCAAACATAAAAAAACACAGCTAAATCGGTCCATTTGTTTGGAAGCTACGATTTTCACCCACTTTTCTTTCTCACCTCCCCCCTCCCTCTCCCCATATATTTAAGAACCATCTCGATCATATCAGCTTACGAACAGAAAAAAACGCATCAAAATCGGTTCATTCGTTTGGGAGCTACGATGCCACAGACATACACACACACACACACACACACACACACACACACACACACACACACACACACACACACACACACACACACACACACACACACACACACACACACACAGATACACACCCTATAACACCCAATAACACCCATATCTTTGTTCACGGGTTAAAAAAAACCGTCACAAATACAAAACAGAGCAACCTGTAGAGCATATTATGATATATTTTGTATCTTAAGATAGTATATTAATATATATTTTGTATCTTTTAAGATATATTCTGTATCTTAAGATGACATCTTTTAATAAATTCCATATCGCTCGATATCTTAAGATACTGTAAGATGCAAATATATATTATCTTCGCCGTTTGTGATGGTTCATATAAATTGTATAGCGAGCGATATTTTATCTTATGATAAAATATTATCGTATCGTAGTCGTCTGTGACGCGCTTTAGAGGCCTGATATATCGCACTTGGAAAAATAAGCGCCCATGTCTGTGGCAAACTCGCACCACATTCATGACTAGTATGGTTTTTTTAAGCATGTGTATGATTTTATGACTGACTTTAATGAAAATAATAAAATTTGATTTGGATTTCTTATATAGATTTTGAGTTGGATTACTTCTGTTGATAATTGAAGTAATCCAATTTAAATCTTATTATTTTCATTAGCTCTTGCGGAACCCCGCCACGCCAAGCTCAAACCGATAAATACCGTAACTTAGGGTCCGTATGTGCGATTAGTCACAAGGCCTAATACCTTTTCAGGTTTCAGGGGCTAATTGCTGAATACTTGCGATTATAATGTTTTGAGTTACTGTTCTAGAAATATTGAAAATGATCTCGCTCGGACTATTTTCGTGTTCTAACTGCCAGAACTCACTAACAAACTATTGAGACCATACGTTTTTTTATTATCCAATAAAATCCCTCAGTTCAAGCTCAGTTCACTCATAAAAAACACTTTTTTTTAATCTTTTCTGTTTTAAAGGACTTTTAGCGGGTTGGGTTTAGAATCGTGCCGCACGTATTCTGCATCCCTACCCCCTCCCTCCCCCTCTTAATTCGTGCGGCACGATTCTAAACAATACCCCTTTTAGCCACATTATTTGCAGCTATGCCAGTCCCATTGGTAAATTAACTAAATCTAAATCACTTGGGTTAAGGACTTTATGACACAAATTGTAGAATGTTTTAGCAATGCCAATTTCCTAATCACTATAAATAATCGCTAAATTGATTACAAAAAAGTTTGTACACGCGAGGTCTACAGCTCACAGAGCCACTAGTACTAGATTATACAAAAATACGAACAACATAAGATAAGAAAGAGTTTTGAAGTTGGAGCAAACTATAACGTATTTATTAAATACTTAAATAAAAAAAACTCATTAAAACTCATTAACTCATTTAAACTTTAAACTAGCATGACAAACTGTTTATCACTTAAAATGTTTAAATAAGCTCAAACATACAAAAAATTACGGCTAAGTTTGACTTCAAACTCTTATGTAACTCGTATTTTTGTAAACGTATTACTATTTTAATGTACATTCAATTATAATAATTTTATTCTTATTAGATTTTGGATACAAAAAAATATATTTGAACATAAAGTTGATTAAAAAAAAGAAGTTATTTTAATTCATAGCTAATAACAGCTTTACATTGTTCATAGTTGCTTCGCCTGTTAAAAAGACTAAAAACCACTAAACAACTAACTCTACTCTTAACCATTGCTAATAATTAGATCTAAAATATATTCTCAGGTGAAAAGAACACATGACCATGAAGGTGGTGAGTCAGTGGCGAAGAAACCTCGCATTGAGGAGACACATGTGCAGAAAGTCAGGGAGCAACTGGCAGCTCGCCTTGATGCTCCTAAAGAAGCATCTGTCACTGTGGACAACATTAAGTAATTATTTTTTTAATTCAATTTGTCATTTAAATGTTAACATATCTACTTTCAGTGTCTCATACAAGCCCGCTACTTTTAGCAATCTATACTTACAATAAAGCAATAAGAACGAAAATTTCTGTACAAAGAAGATAATTTAAAAAATGCTCTAGGGTACTTAAAAAAAGCTACTGAATAAGAATATAACATATTTTAAATTCATGTCTGTCTGTATGTTTGTTCTCGCATGCGTAAAAACTACCGGACCAATTGTGATGCGGTTTTCACTGTTGAATAGCTTAGGGTTTGACTTTAAAACTGGGGTTTGACTTAAAAACTGGGGTAATTGGTATCTTAATCTGAAGATTAAAATGTCGAACACTTGATATGTAACTATTTGACGAATTTTGAATGAATTTTGAAATAATGTAGTATATTGTACTTTATAGGCACTTTTAGTCCTAGAATAACACGTATGGGCTACTTTTAAATGAAGTGACCACGCGGGCAAAGCCGCGACAGCTAGTAAACAAATATGTGCTTAAATTTTCTGTTTTAAGATCTCTTTCAGAGGCTATGTCAGTTGAGAAGATTGCTGCTATCAAAGCCAAGCGTTTGGCCAAAAAGAGGACTACCATTAAAAGCAATGACTACTCTGACACACTGGGTGTTGTCGGATCAGACTTGAGAGCTATCCTGGACTACGATGTGGACCTCACCAAAGACATTATCAGCCGGGAGCGACAGTGGAGAACCAGGACCACTGTATTACAGAGCAATGGAAAGGTAAGATTGGTTACAGGCTAGCATTTTACCACATTCTTACCTGGTTTAAAGAGGTTGGAAACACGCTGAGCTTACAATGGCCGCAGTCTCTCAAGGACTGCGGCTTGATGATAGATTTCCTGAGTGGGGCAAGGCAAGCCTAATACTTAAATCGCCTAGGTTTTATAACGTGTTGTCCTTTAACAAAAGTCATGCTCATTTTGTATGGTTGCTTGGATTCGAACCTAAGACCAACAGTGCGGCGGCCGCACATATAACCAAAAGCAGTCATCGCTTTTAACAACTGCAACACAAATATAAAGCCTCTCGAAAACGGGCTAGATAATGTAGCCCTGGTACACCTTTCACTTTACTCAGACAAAGTTTCACTTTTATATATTACTAGCTGTGCCCGCGGCTCTGCACGCGTGGTCATTTCATTTAAATGTAGCTTGTACGTGCTATTCAAGCACCAAAAGTACCTATAAAGTACAATATACTACATTTCTTCAAAATTCGTCCAGCCGTCAAATTGATTTTTATTGATTGCCCGACATCTAATCATCGGATTAACATACCAAGTACCCCAGCTTTTAAGTCAACCTCTAAGCTATCCAACAGTGAAAAACGCTTTGCAAACGGTACAGTAATTTTTACGTGATGCGCAAACAAACAGACGTTTTAAAAAAATGATATATTCTTGTTCAGTAGCTTATTTTAAGAAAAAATGCTCTAGGGCTTTTTTTTTTATTATCTGCTTTGTACAGACTTTTTCGTTCTTATTGCTTTATTATAAGTATAGATATAGATTGGGGATTACATTTGTATGTTTCAGTTGTTTTTGAAGAGTATAACTGCTTTAATGGGCAGCATCAAGGCTCGTGAAGAAGGCAGGCCAGGGGTGGCCAGGCCGCAGCCAGTGATCATGCCTGCACCCACGGTGATGCCGGCCCAGCAGACACAGTATAACAGATACGATCAAGAAAGATTCATTAGGCAAAAAGAAGGTAACTACCTTAAAACTACTTATTACCTTAAATAATATATACTTATTGCTAAGCGAGATAAAATAAGTAGGTTGTTAAGCTATTTGTTGTAACAATGTTTGGAATAGGCTATTCTGGATAATAAATATATTATAATAAAAAAAACTGTAAAGAGGCAAACAAGCTTTAGATTCTTGATTTTGGAATATGAGATGCAGTTGAAAGCATCATGCATTTCATTTCTCCTTTGATGCGATCAGCTAGATACTTGATGCGCGGATCAGCTAGAACCTGCAGAGGTATTTTCCTCATGCCTCCGACTGCATCTTATATTTCAAAATCAAGTATCTAAAGCTTGTTTGCCTGTTTTTAGTTTCGTTTGCAGTTTTTGTTTATATATTTTTTTGTTTTTATCTTTTTAGTTTATATTTATAAGAATTATATATTTTTGAGGTTTTTATACCTCACTCGATAGGTTTTGGTAATTCTTTGTTCAGAAGGAAATACAATATGGCAGCTATAAGCCGCCATATTTGTTTTCTTCTTATATCCTATGTCACTTTCATGATTAAGGCAAATCTAATGATACCTTATTTATCAAAATCCATCAAGCTATTTAGGCTGTAGGATGTGCCCAGGGAACATACAAACATACATACAGCCCAAAATCTTAACCCTCTGTAGTCGGGTAAAAACTCATGGAGACAGAATGAGAGCAGCTAGACTGCGATGACACAATCCAGCTGCCGGGGGAGCTGGAAGGTTTTAGAATCATCATTATCAGCAGCCTGTGTCAGCCCACTGCTGGACATAGGTATCTCCCAGCGCACGTTACTAAGCCGGCGATGGTAGCCTAGCGGTATACTAGAGGGAGTTAGAAACCAATGGGTTCGGTCCTGAGCTCCCCCACAATGACTTATTGTGTGCTTTTCCATGCTTCTGAGAGCAAGTTAAGCTGTCGGTCTTGCCCAGCTTTTATTCGATTAACAGCAGTTGTCAGCCATTCCAGAGGCCCTCAGGCGGCCTGATAAAGTCTGACATCAGAGGCCAGCGCTGCTTCATACGACAAACAAACAAAAAAGCACCTTACTGAGCCTCAATTTTGACTTTTCTATTTCAACTGCTGCCAGCCATTTTGTTTATATTGTCGCTCCAACTAGCTGGAGGGCGCCCTACACTACGTTTGCCGAGTCGCGGTCTCCACTCAAGAACACGTCTACCCCAACGGTTATCGTTCATTCGATAAATATTATGACTACTTCAGCTTTAATATTATTATCATTAGAAACGTGATATTTATTATGCATTTTATTTGTTTTGTGTTCTCGATATTTCGGCACTCACTGAACAATCTACGACAAGATGAATCTTCGATACGAATACAGGAAAAAGCCCCAAGGTTTCCAATCACATTTTCTTTTCCATGTTACAGAGACCGAGGGATTCAAAATCGACACTATGGGCACGTACCATGGCATGACACTGAAGTCCGTGACAGAAGGCCCCAGCGTTCCAGTCGCAGCTCGCGCACCGCAGACGCCGAATCATCCACGGCAGATGCCACGTAAGTACTGACTATTTGAAGCATCGGCTCTAAAGTTATTGCTATCACTTACGTTTTTATAAAGATTTAAAGAGAAAACAAATCATTAGAAAGGACTAAACCAACAGTTAGACCACTTTGTTCCAACAGACCAGGGGTCATAGACAACTGCATATTACTCCTTACCCAGGGGTGCAGTGCGTTTATCATGGAGTTCGAGTGTATTAGTACATTGCCTCCTAGCTCCTTAAAGAGTCGTCTGATTTTGATTTTGTTTTTTTATTTGACACAGAATTTTCCTGAGATGCTTAGGACTATGACTCATTGAAATTTTGTTGATGATCATTATGAAACATGAAAGGTGAGAGAAATGTACGGGTACTTTCAGCCTCGAAAAGACAGAAAGAAAAGATAGCTACAACTTCTGTCACATATAGAACTTAAGTTTTCTATGCCCAACTGCCAAGCTTAAAATTGGCCGTTTATACAGATAAACTAATATATTGCTTGCAAAAATATATATTCAATAGCTACATTATTCCAAATATATGTTTTATTTTTTAATATAAAGTTCAACAAAAATAACCGGAGACAAAGCTGTTTTACATTTCAAATATACCAAATACGAGGGCACAATCTTTCAAATGAAGACTGTCTAAAATTCAGCAAAAAAAAAAACAAGTTTTTGTCAGTTCAACCATTGTTTAACTGTGATCACTCGTAAATTTTCAACAACTATGGAAAAATCCGAATTTCGTGCCTAGGATGATTGCAGTGCTGCCACAATAAAAACTGAATTTGATTCTGTTCATGGCACTAACGCACCAATGTTGAAGACTGTTTACAACTGGATAAATGGTTTTAAACGTGGTCGGTCAAGCACATCTGATGCTCCACGCTCTGGTCGCCCATAATATTGTACTCGACGACCGCCGAGTGAAGATGCGTGAAATATCGGAGATTTGGGTATGACAAAGCTGTCTGCACGATGGGTGCCACGTTTATTGACAATCGAATAAAAACGCGAACGAAAGCGAATTTCAAAACTGTGTTTGGATATGATGAAGTGTAATCCTCGGATTTTTTTGAGTCGATTTGTCACTGTGGACGAAACTTGGGTCCATCATTATACACCTGAATCAAAACAGCAATCAAAACAATGGATGGCGACTGGTGAACGTGCCCCAAAGAAGGCCAAGACTGTTTTGTCGGCTGGGAAGGTGATGGCGACAGTCTTCTGGGATGGCGAAGGAATCATTATGATTGATTACTTGGAAAAGGGAAAGACTATCACTGGCCGTTATTACGCAGTTATTGGACAGTTTTAATGCCGAATGTTGGAAAAACGACCAAAATTGTCTCCCAAGAAAGTCCTCTTTCATCAAGACAATGCCCCAGTGCACACGTCAGCTATTGCAATGGCCAAAATCCACGAGTTGGGCTTCGAGCTGGTTCCGCATGCTCCGTATTCGCCGGAACTAGCTCCGTGCGATTATTACCTATTCCCAAATCTGAAAAGAAGCCTTCTTTGGTGGGTAAAAATTTTCGACAAATGAGGACTGCATCGCAGGTGTAAACAAACGGCTATTTTGAAGACCTCGACAAAACGTATTTTTTGGAGGGGATAAAAAAATTGGAAACTCGCTGGAACAAGTGTTTGGCCTTCAAAGGAGACTGGATGTTGAGAAATAAATGTAAACGGTTTAAAAAAAAAAAACTTTTTAAAACGACTTATCAAACAGCTCTCGTACTAGGTAAGATATTCCTTATTCGTGTGTCATAATCCAATTTTATTGTTTTATTTTATACTACGAGGCATGCCTTTTAAGTTTTGTCGTTTGAAGAAAAAAAACAACTAGAACCTTATAGTACTTTTTATTGTTTTTCAAAGTATTCACCACGTCCACAGCTTAATACACTTTTCCATTCGCTCAAACCAGTTATTATAACATTTATTCCACTCTAAAGTGGGGGTGTTCAAAATGGCTAACTTGAAAGCGTCGACTGCTTCTTCACCGGACTGGAACCTCTGACCACGAAGACTTTTCTTAATTTTAGGAAATGTAAAGAAATCGTTAGGGCTTAGGTCAGGACTGTATGGAGGATGGTCAAGAATTTCTACTTTTTTCTGCTTCAAATACTCAATCGTTTGACGAGCGCTGTGTGAGCTTGCGTTGTCGTGGTGCAGGATGATGCGTCGCTTTGAGTTAGATTTTCGAAGTTCGGCGATGACTTGTGGTAAACATACCAATCTGCGTTAACCGTTCTACGATCTTTAAGTGCAATAGTCGCAACATGGCCGGTTTTTCCAACGAACGTGGCCACCATCTTCTTTGTAGTGCTTCGAGAACGAACAACTTTAGTCGGCTTTGGCTCGTCTTAAAAGACCCAGATTGTTGTTTGGAATCAGGATCGTAGGAATAGATCCAAGATTCGTCACCACTGATGATGTCGTAGACATGATTTGACTCTCTTCGGTTGAACCTTTGCAGAGTTTTCTTACACCATCTGACGCGGGCCGCCTTGTGATCGTCGGAAAGCAGATGCGGTATCCAACGGCAAACTAGCTTTCTCACACCAAGCGCTTCATGCAAGATCTTCTGAATGGTTGTCCCTGAGATTCCTAATAAAGCCTCTATCTCTCGATACGTCACATGACGATCTTCGAGAATTAGTTGTCTTACAGCAATGATGTTATCTTCAGTGAAGGCGGATTTCGGGCGTCCTTCGCGAGATTTGTCACTAACACTAGTATGTCCACGATGGAATTCTAAATACCACCGTTCGACAGTCCGCAGACATGGGGCTTCATCACTGAACACAGATGTTAGCTCTTCAAAACACTGAAGCCGTGTCAGGCCTCTTCTAAAGTTGTAGAAAATTATTGCACGAACATTTTCCTTAGAAAGATTCATTTTCGTACGTAACCTGACAGATTCCAATCGACACTGACTAAACAATAGCCAAAGAGTATATAAATACTACGTAAGAAGAGACGGGACTGACGTATATTGGAAAGGATGTTGTGAATTTTTAAAACGTACGCTGAGAATAAGTGCAACATAACAAAACTAATGACCATAGGTAATAACACTCTATATCGAGCATGTTAGCCAACATGACAAACAGAAAAGGATGTCTGCAAACGTAGAACATTTTTATCGATATCGATATTTTGAGAGAAAAAAACGTATTAGGACTATTTTAATTTATATGGGGTTTATAATAATAATATGTTTTTACTAAGCATGTGGTTTTTATTACATACAAAAATAATATATTATATAGTACACAACACAATTTTCTCTGTTTTCCTTAAAATAATGTCTAATCTTCCTTACTCCTTACTTAATATTACAAACTAACAGTGGTCCGTGATTAATAGCTGTTAAGGAGTAGCATTTTTTTTTAAATTGGGTTGTTTCTTTTTGTAGTCGGTGTTTCGAAAATGTTTGCCACAGAAATATTTAATTGATGCAGCTTTTCGATCGGTACGTATGTCAAGTCCTCTTTATCGGTCACTTGTATCCAGTTTTTGCACCTGAAAATAAGTTGTTTAATGAAAATTAGAAGATTAAGCGGTTTTAGGCTAAGGGACATTAGGTATTCAAAATTTATACTTTTACTACGTTTACTATTATATAGCGTGGAATGCAGAAGGACTTAGAATAAGATTAGGAGCCAAATGTCGAATAACGGGTTAGAAACAATATCGATAACACCGGCACCGCACTAGTACTAGCAAGGCTATGTTATTTTGTTGAATATTATGAAAGAAAAATCATTATTTTCTTGTACCTAATAGATTGCCGAATAGATTTACCACTTACTTATCTATATTCAGTGAAAATTTAGCCATAAATGTTCGTTTTTAACCCATCGCTCTAACAGATCGCAAACCACAAATTTCGCAAGTTTTATAGCTCATTGCATAGAAAACTTTCAAACTCAATCACACTATTATTTATTTAATGTAGAAACAAACACCTTCAAAGCATTAAATACATCAACAGACAGTAATTATCACAAAAGCAACTTGCTTAATAATTTTGTAAACAAATTTAAACCACAGAACACATATTCATAGCGAAGGCGTGCAAGAAGGTCATGCATATAGTGAAGTAGAAAAGATAGCCGCCATAGAAATTAGCTCACGTTTGATACAACAGTTATGAACAGTTTTTTATTAAGCTGTTTCGCCTGACTGACAATAGCATTAATCCTAATACTTTCAACTGTTTTGAGATTCAAAATTTAAACACATTCGAATATAGAACAGTTCCAAATTCAAAATTGCCGGGAAATATGGAAACGACAGAACTTAAAAGGCATGCCTCGTAGCTGTGCCCGCAGCTTTGCCCGCGTGGTCATTTCATTTAAAAGTAGCCCATACGTGTTGGAATGGAATGACCAAAAGTATCTATAAAGTACAATATTTCTTCAAAATTTGTTCAACGTCAAAAAAGTTATTTTATCGATTGCTCGGCTTTATGAGTATTGAGATACCAAGTACCCCAGTTTTTAAGTCAAAATCTAAGCTATCAAACTGTAAAAACCGCATCGCAATCGGTCCAGTAGTTTTTACGTCATGCGCTAACAAACATACAGACATTCAAACAAATAGAAAAAAAGAACAACTTGTTCAGTAGCTTATTTTAAGTATATTAGACCTTTTTTTTTTAAATTATCTTTGTACATACTATTTAGTTCCTATTGCTTTATTATAAGTATAGATATTTGTTATATTATAATTTTGGTGTGTTTGTATTAATGTCCCACTCTGCGTTCGTGATGTCACAAATAGGTTCTGACAGAAAATATGTGCGTTTGCCGAGTCGGAACCTGTTTGTGACAACACATAGTTAATTTGATTTTGTTTAATGTTGTGTGTTATCTATCTATACTTATAATAAAGCAATAGGAACGAAAAAATCTGTACAAAAGAGATAAAAGAAAAAAAAGGTCTAGAGTACTTAAAATAAGCTATTGAACAAGAATAAAACATTTTTAAAATCCGTGTCTGTCTGTTTTTTTGTCTGTTTATCTGAATTCCTGTATGTTTGTTGGCGCCTCACGTAAAAACTACTGGACCACTTGCGATGCGGTTTGATAGCTTGGGGTTTGACTTTAAAACTGGTGTACTTAGTATCTCAATCCGATGTGTAAAAACCGAGCAATCGATAAAAACTTTTTGACGGCTGAGGGAACTTTGAACAAATGTTTTGATATTGGTATTTTAGGCCTTGGAATAGTACATAGAGTACTTTTAACCTAGAGAAATGACCACGAGTGCGAAGCCGCGTTGTATAAATGTCATAAATGAATGTACTTTGTTTGTTTGATTATTATAGAAAACGGTCAGCCTGGCGCGGGCGCACCGGGGCGGCGCGAGCTGCTGTCGGTGGCGGCGGCGCGGCCCCCGGCCGGCGGCGGCAAGCGGCCCTCGCGCACACCCATCATCATCATACCGGCCGCCGCCACCTCGCTCATTTCTATGTACAATGTTAAGGACATGCTGCAAGACTTCAAGTTAGTATCGACATGTACAGAAAACCCCGCTCTTTTATCGACTTTAAAAAAGTTTGGTTCTCAAGTTGATGTGTATGTATGTAATATTGTTGAAAATGCGTCATATTCATATATGTTAGTACATATGTGTGTCTAAGCATATGTACTAAATTTCGTGTATGTATGCGATATTGTCCAAAATTCTTAATGTTCATATAATTATGTTAGTCGTAGTAGTAGTGGTATATTTGTTCAGATACTCATAGTATCTGAACAAATATACCAACTTTCACGAATGTATGTATGATTGTCCACGTATTTCACGGAAACTAAAGTCTGAATGCAATAGTTCTTTTTGTAATAGTTACAGTATCTTTTAACTCGGGGAATAGTTTAATTTTGATCAAAATCGGTCCTGTAGTTCAAAAGTTATGGACTGTTAACTGTTTCCAGTATGTTTTTTTTCTATCTAAAAAAAACATTGACTTCAAATGGTATAAAACTTGTTTGGGCGTAGCACAGATCTTAAAAAAAAAAGTTTTGTGAAGTGAAAACAGCTAATATTGCAATTAACTTCGTGTCGTGAAAATAACACCTCCCAAATCTAATGTTTATATGTATACCACTCACGGTAGCCGAACTTGGTACAGGCAAGTGCCGCGCAGAGGCACGGATTGATGCGGGTTCGAACCCCATCCATGACACAAATTTTTCACGTAGAAAATTATTAGCTAATTTTAAGCCCTTTATACCATTTTCAAATTATTTTTTGTACAGAATTTTTGTTACTTACTGCTTTATTATAAGTATAGATGAGAAAAATAGAATAGCAAATAAAAATCTGGACAATTAAATAAACGAAGACCTGTCATTATCAGCCCATAGCATAGCAATAAAGATAATTTAATAACAAATGGTTTTGGAAATATAGGTCACTGAACCGGTTTTTTTTTATCTGTCTGTGTGTTCTCGCATTACTAAACTACTGGACCGATTGTAATGCGGTTTTGACTGCTGCATCTCAATGCGATCAGTGGAAGCCGAACAAAAAAAAACTTTTTTTGTCGGCTAAATCTTTTTGCTTGAATTGGTGTGGTGTGCGCGCGCTGTGGCTAACTCAGTAGCACGCATTAGGATAATAATTGGATTAATTATAGGATAATTATTGCATTAGGATATTATATATTAAAATAAAAATCTAATACGGCTATGATGGCTACCTCTATTTTTATTTTTTATTTTAACAGTCTTCAAATAAAAGAAGTATTTTTTTAAGTAAATCGTTTTTTTATGTGCCAAAAACTAAAAAATCTAATAAAAACACCCCACGGCCAGTCGAATTTCTATTACTTGGTTACGCTACGATTCGACTCGCCCCACGATTGTTTTATTTTTTAGTACATATAAAAAGTGTACTATGTTCTACTTGGCAAGCCCTTTCATTTGATACCAATATTGAGGGGATTGAATACTAAAAAAGTGATCCGCCATTTTGTGGTGGCGGCCATCTTGAATTTGGAATTTCCACAGTTTTCTGTATGTATTCTAATAGTTAAGCCCTTTCATTTGATACCCATATTGAGGGGATTGGCAAAAAAATAAGTAATCCTCAATTTTGTGGTGGCGGCCATCTTGGATTTGGAATTTTCATGGTGTACTGTATTCTACTAGTTAAGCTCTTTTATTTGAAACCCATATTGAGGGGTTTTAAAAAAAATGTAATACGCAATTTTGTGTCGGCGGCCATCTTGGATTTACATGATACTGAATATACATAATTGTATTGTTAGCAGAAATAAAGGCGTGTATCAAATTTCAAATCAATCGGTCAACAGGAAGGGGGTAAAATTTATATTACTAGATTTGCCCCAAACAAACAAACAGGTCAAGCTAAATAAAACGTTTAAAAAGAAGAGATTCTCAAGGATAAAAAAAAATAAACAAAAAAAAATAAACAAATTAAAATTGGTTTTAAGTAATAGAAATAACGATTATTGACTAGCTGCGCCTCGCAGTTTCACTCTCGTGGATGATGATGAAAAGTATACTATGTGTTATTCCAGATTATAAGCTAACTACATTCCAAATTTCATTAAAATCCGTTCAGCCGTTTCAGCTTGAAGACTGCACAAACATCTTTCGCGTGTTTAATATAAGTGTGATTATCTTTGCAGATTCTTCACTGTGGAACAAAAGAAAACTGAAGGTGCTGCAAGAGAAAATGAAGTATTGCTGCAGAGGAGAAAAGGTCCCGCTGACCACGTGCCCAACAACGCCACAACCATCACAGTGAGTATCAAGCACTTCCACCGGCGAAGGTACACTGCTGAACGTAGGCGTACTTCGTGATAATACCAGGCCTGTCTCAATCGATGTACTTGCACGCGCTAATTTCTGTAACGCGCGTGTTACTTTATCAGTGGGTTGCCGCGAGATAGACTGAGATAGATTTACGCGTTAGAAAGAGAGACGCATATAAAATAATACGCATCAAGGTCGTGCGAGCTGAATTGCACTTTAATGAGTGTCGCGGCAAGAGTCGCTTTTTATTTGTCTTAGCGGAGTGAGCCTTCTGTACGTTAGTACTTTTATTTCTTTTGTAATAATACATAGGAACAACTGATTCCTGGATTCTCTTTGCTGGTTCTCACAGAACCCGCGGGATGGACGGGGTGGTCTTATTATTATGCCGGGCAACAAGGTACTATCAAGTACATACGTAACTATAAAGCATATCTTTTAAAATCAAGTTCAGCAACTCATTTGGGTGTTATAGTAGCCTTAATTGAAGTCTGGGATTGCGGTAGTGATTTAATTACAATAACGACATTTTGGCGCAGTTGGTAGTTCCCCGGCCTGATGAACTTAAGGTTGTGACGAAGTCATCCTTTGGAGGGGTATTGTGACGAAGTCATCCTTTAATGATTAACCTTATTTTCATAGTCTATCACCGTATTGTCGACAAATATTCGTATTTTATTTTACAGTTATGGAAAACAAACAGCCTTAATCAACAGAGTTAAAATTCAAATATCCTGTCATTCGGACAGTATTGTATTCTCTTTGATTCGGACTTGTCTTGCATTGGCATAACTCCTATGTTTTTGACCTATCCATTGTAAAAACCGTAAAAACGGAGTAAATCCATACCAATATATAAAAGTGAAACGTCTGTTTGTTTGTTTGTTTGGAGAGCTTTCACGCGATAACGGCTGGACGGATTTTGATTAAATTTGGAATAGAGATAGATTATACTCTGGAATAAAACATAGGATACTTTTTATCCCGGAAAATTGGAAGTTTCCACAGGAAAACTGGGAAATGTTGATTACTTGCTGTAAAGAACGGTTTCCATGGTAACGAAATAACAAGTATGTCAATAAACATCAAGAGGGTTGGTTCTATACCTACTTTTGCATTGGTTTTTAATATCCTAGAAGAACATAAGATGCTCTTTTTCGCGATAAACTGTAATCCGCGCGGACGAAGTCGCGGGCGGGAAAACTAGTATGAAATATATACCTGCCTATAATACGTTTAATTTCAAAGCCAAGGTTTACTGAATATAGCTGAAGGAAACGAGTGTAAATAGTGTGCAGTAGACGGAACATGAAACTGTGGAGGTGTTCGTATGTGGGACTGGCGGCTACAAAGCCCTCAGCTGCCCGTTACAGGAGCAGGTGAAGACATCCGTCGACTTCTACATTATTTTGCTGCGCTACGACCTCCTTCACATTCCTGTACTATATAATTGTGCGCTGAGAGTCTGTTTACACCCTCGAGGGATCGCCTCGCGACAAGGTTCGAAACCTGGCTGTACCAATCATTATCAACTACTGCGATCGTCAAGACTCCTGCCAAGTGCGGTGGCAAAATCCCCCTATTATGGGACAGGCCCATGTTCTGCGGACTTCTTCGGGCCGATTATGTGATATATTTATTTGTATTCCAAATTCTTGCTGCACTTACAGCGACGCTGGCGTACAGCAACCCGACAACATGAAATATACAGCATATTACGAAAATAATAATTAATTATTTTAGGAATTACTCGTATATAGACCAATCTACAGGTATACAAAATTTGGTGACGAAGATATCAACTTTTGGTTCACTTGCAGTCAGGGCGTTGAGCAGATTTATGTGGGTCATGGTAGCAAATTGAGCAGCCCGCGTGCGCACCGGCCGCGATGCAGCGTGGCGGAGGCGCCGCACCCGGTCCGGTGTGGGCAGCATGCTACAGCGGTCGCATCGCATTGTCTATTTCACTCTGATGTGATTGTCCCCCAGGTGCCGTACCGCGTGGTGGACAACCCGAGCCGGCTGTCGGCGGCGGAGTGGGACCGCGTGGTGGCGGTGTTCGTGCAGGGGCCCGCGTGGCAGTTCAAAGGCTGGCCCTGGGACGGCAACCCTGTACAGATATTTGCTAATAGTATGTATTGCTACGGATCTTTATTGTAATATTTCCTACATCATCAGCCTATTACAGTAGTCGCAGCGGAAGTATGTGTCTCGGAAATACGGCCGCGTGAGTCAGCGACGCTGCGCTGCGATCTACTGTTTTTTTACGGTGCGGTGAACAGAAATTTCAACTAATGGCCGGTTCCTATATCTTAAACGAACCGTTTTCGCTTACTGTTCGTAGGCTTATGACATAAACTCCATACAAAAAACGCCAAAAAGTAACTAGACGTTGGAAAAACGACTCGCTTCATTTTTATAGGAATGGGGGATTGTTTGGATGGCTATACGTGAAATTCCAATGTCAAGAATTGGGGTCATGATATCGAAATGAGATTATCTCAATAAACGCGAAAATAGCCCTCCAGTATCTACTAGGCACTTCTCACTCGCACTAAGCACTTGTCAAAGTGTAACTGGGCCTTAATGTTTGAATGTAGCTGTTATTATTATTAGAACATTCACAAAACACATTAATTTGCGTGTCAGATAAATAAATTAATAGCCAATAATCAAGTGATCATTTATTAGCTAAATGGATTGTTGCCAATGGTACGTTTACGAGACAGACACACGTAAATTATAGCTAAATATGATGTAACTTGCAAAGTCTGCCAATATGAATATTAATTGAATTATGATTCACCAATTACCTATATATTTATTACTATCTATATATATATCTATCTATCTAAGTCACAGATTACCTACCCCCTATAGATTCCGCATCATTGTATTATTGTACGGATTCGAGTTCACAAATTATGGAGGAAAGCACGGGTCGCGGGGAACGCAACGACTGCGCCGTGATTAGCCTATTCAAGGGCTGTGTTCACTTACACGCTCGGATCATCCATGCGATTATCGCTCGATCATCCGGAGTTAGTGAACGACTTTGGACGTCCACATACAACTGACAACTGTCAAGTGTCAGTTTCATACTATTCCTCCCCTCCACCACTATTTTTCGGATGACCCAGGCGAACGCCCGACGACGCCGTGAACGATTTCGAGTTTACGCGCGGGTGATCCGTGCGTCCTCGAACGTCTAAGTGAACGGGCCCATGGTCGCACTCACAAACTACAAAGAAGATACGGGTCGCACTAGAAATGTACTGACCATAGTGATGGGACTGCAGGGCCGATCAAAATAGTTTTGATTTTGTTTAATCTCAACAAGCAATATTATTCTTTTTGAGATAAACTCGAGAAAACAATCAAACTTAATAAAAGTTGAATTTCTTTAAATAGATTAACGATACTTAGAGCCTAGAGCATTGTACATAAAAAATATAGTCATATCAGTTTTTGGTTTACAGATAAAAAATATTATTCCCCACTTTTACTAGCTTTGAGTTTTGATTGATCGCCTAAAATGGGTAGGTAATATCTTTCTATCTATATCACCCTACATCAAGCTACTGTTGGACCTCCTCATGTGCACGCCTCTATTTCCACTCCTGCGCCAAGCGGATGTGGAAGTGGCGGAATGGTGGCCAAGAGAAGGACTTAGTTTAAGAGTCAGACCACCTGCACGAAGGTCAGACGACTAGGTACTAAGAAAACAAAATGTATAAATAAGGATATTATTTAATGTATTTATTTATGAGAAAAAAGGCACCTCGCCAAAATCTACATAACCGTATGTCTTCTCTACTTTTCTCAATTTTAATTTCGTCGAAAACAATACAGCAATAAATAAGCTTGTTTGCCTGTGCTGTCTTGAATTTCAAAGCTTCAAAAGCTTCTTTCGGAAAACCTGTAAAGTAAAATTGTATTTTAATTCTATCTTCGTTTACATCTAAAAGCAATCAAGTACCTATTAACCACACTTCAAGCTTTAACCGTATTCCGTGATAGTTTGTTATTCGTACAAAAACAAAATAACTTTTGTGATACGGTTTTCTAAATAATTAGGTTGAAATATCGATATGTACCAACATGAGAATATTTTATGATATCCCAACACTAGCTTACACGTGCTCTTGTTAGACAGGGATAACTATTGTACTTAGCGTAATGAGTGAAAGAGACTTTTCAAAAAGACATCAACGCGTGTTTATTTTTCCATGACGCTCATGACCTGTGGAACCAGTATAAACTGAAATCCGCTTGGCTCGTAGTAAAGCGCGTCACAGACGACTAAGATACGATAATATTTTATCTTAAGATAAAATATCGCTCGCTGTACAATTTATATGAACCATCACAAACGGCGAAGATAATATATATTTGCATCTTACAGTATCTTAAGATATCGAGCGATATGGAATTTATTAAAAGATGTCATCTTAAGATACGAATATATCGTAAAAGATACAAAATATACATTAATATACTATCTTAAGATACAAAATATATCGTAATATGCTCTACAGGTTGCTCTGTTTTGTATTCGTGACGGTTTTTTTACCCCTGAACAAAGAGATGGGTGTTATAAGTTTAGGGTGTGTATCAGTGAGTGTATGTGTGTGGGTTCATGTGTTTGTGTGTGTGTGTGTGTGTGTGTGTGTGTGTGTGTGTGTGTGTGTGTGTGTGGCATCGTAGCTCCCAAACGAATGGACCGATTTTGATGCAGTTTTTTCTGTTTGAAAGCTGATGTGATCGAGATAGTTCTTAGATATATATGGGGAGAGGGAGGGAGGAGGTGAGAAAGAAGAGAGGGGTGAAAATCGTAGCTTCCAAACAAATGGACTGATTTAGCTGCGGTTTTTTATGTTTGAAAACTGAGGTAAACAAGAGGTAAACAAGATGGGGGGGGGGAGTGGTGCGAATCGTAGCTTTCCAACGAGTGGACTGATTTAGCTGCGGTTTTTTATGTTTGAAAGCTGAGGTAAACAAGATGGTTCTTAGCATACTGCAAGTCGTTGTTCTGTACAAATGCTCTCGCGCATGTTCGTATTTTGTTTCACTAAATCTTCCTTAATCAAATTATGAATTTCGAGAAAAGTTTCTTTAGACTTATTAAAATAATTTTGTTTTTTTTTTTGTAGAAACATCTGCGCGAAGTTGAAATTCGCCGCGGCTTTTTCAAAATTTAATGTGATTTTCTACACACACACGACGTTTGACGTTTCGATCAAGTTGCATTGACCACGATCAATGCAACTTGATCGAAACGTCGAGGTAAATAAATATTAAGTTTTCAGCGCGATTAAGTACCGTTTAAATATTTAACTACGTACTACTCATATTGTATCATTCTGTATATAGAAAGCGGTGAAGAAATACGTGTGGCACCTAGGACGGCCTGCGACCGAATGAATAATTTCAATATATTATCTTATCTTTACCGTGTGTGATACCCGAAGATGCTATAATATTTTATATGCAGATATCGTAACATCAAATATTATAGTATCTTAATCGTCTGTCTGATGCCCTTTAATCAGAAAAAAATACAAAATTACTTACCGATGGAACGTTATGCCAACTTTTTAATAATTTGACGTTTTGGCTGACTTTCCACACCATTTTACTGCACAGCAAGCCATTAAAAATGTAGTTTTTTCGATTAAATTCGCAATAAACTAACACTCTCGCACGGGTCGAGAATGAAGTCATGTCTCAAAGCGAGCCTGTTTTTTCTAGATAAAGCAAGTATGTGTTGTGTGCGTCTGATGCCTTGTAAGCGGTATCTATAGGGGGTAATCTGTGATCTAAGTAAATACCAATAAAAAAGAGGAAGTAATAAAGTCTGTAAAAGGAGATCGCTGCTTAGGCCGCTGATCTTACTATTTTAAGGTCAATGTTGACGTGCTATAATGTATGTTTTTTTTAATTTTTAAAGCAAGTATGTGTTGTGTGCGTCTGATGCCTTGTAAGCGGTATCTATAGGGGGTAATCTGTGATCTAAGTAAATACCAATAAAAAAGAGGAAGTAATAAAGTCTGTAAAAGGAGATCGCTGCTTAGGCCGCTGATCTTACTATTTTAAGGTCAATGTTGACGTGCTATAATGTATGTTTTTTTTAATGCAATAAAGATTTATCTATCTATCTATCTATCTACAAAGACGATAATTAAAAAATATGGTCTTGGGTAATTAAAATAAGATACTGAACGATTTTTTAAATATCTTTTTTCTGTCGAGCATCACGAAAAAGTACTGGACCGATTGCGATGCTGTTTGTTGGCTTACACACAGTTGGATAGCTTAAGGTTTGACTTACAATTTGGTGTATTTGGTGTCTCAATCACATGAGTGGAAGGCGAGCAATCGATAAAAAACTATTTGACGGCTAACCAAATTTTGAGGAACTGTAGTATATTGTACTTTGTAGGTAATTTTGGTCCTGGAATAACACATAGGTTACTTTTAACCCAGCGAAATGACCTCGTGGGCACAGCTAGTACGTATATAAAGTAAAATCAGCGGGGTTTGAACTCTTCTCCACCGGTACCTGCGTGCTCGATAATGTAGATCCTACCGACGTGTATTAAAAAGTTCTTCTATAAAAAATAAATTATGAAGGCGTATTCTCGTGACGGAGCAAGTATTCAAAAGCTTATGTCTCTTTGATGATACTGATACATAAGTAGACGATGTCATTGATGACATACATTATCATGCTATGGAAATTATTGCTAGCGAGCCGCACGCGCATCACACGAATGGGTACTATTACAAACTACAGTTGTCCCTGGAGCAATGCGGCCTTCGACTTGCGGCATGATTGATGCGTGGGCTTCTTTTTATAGTTCAAAGTACAGCCGCAATGGCCGCGTGAGCCGCAAAGCCGGAAACCTGCTTTGAATCCGGCTTATCTGGCAGATACTGTTTATTAGTAGACCTTTGGGAAACGGTTAATTCTAATTGTATTATCTTACTCGTGAACGAGTGCTGCTTATGGGGACTGGTCCAGCCTGGTTTTTTTATCAGATTTTATTTATTCCCAATTTCGTTTGATGATTGTGGAACACCTGATTGTCAATTTTATCATTTAAATGTGTATTATTATAATATCTGACAGTTGACAAAAAAAGAATTGTAATAATGAAAAAAAAACCTTTTCAAACTCAAATCATACCTAGTCTACCTAATTTTATTGATTTCATCTATTTATAATATTTTATGTTTTCTCCTTGTTCATGAGATGTTAATTTTGACTTATTTTGCCTATTTACAATAAAATATTATGACTTTGAGTTAAATAAGATCAAATACATACATACAGAAAGAATGATAGGGACTTGAGCCTTTTGCCTACGCTTGTGATAGGCTTGTCTTCTGACTGTACTGTCGTTCAGTTTATCCTTTACTTACTCATGTCGTTGTCAACTTTCCAGTGTGCGCTTTTCACTTGAAATTCGATGAAATGAAACTGGACGCGAATGTGGCTCGCTGGGCGGTCACCGTGCTCAATCTAAGTCGCACCAAGAGGCATCTCGACCGCGCTGTACTGCTTGGCTTCTGGGAAACACTCGACAAGTAAGTGTTATCAACTACTAGAGTAGTATTATCGAATGTGGCTCGCTGGGCGGTCACCGTGCTCAATCCAAGTCGCACCAAGAGGCATCTCGACCGCGCTGTACTGCTTGGCTTCTGGGAAACACTCGATAAGTGTTATCAACTACTAGAGTAGTATTATCGAATGTGGCTCGCTGGGCGGTCACCGTGCTCAATCCAAATCGCACCAAGAGGCATCTCGACCGCGCTGTACTGCTTGGCTTCTGGGAAACACTCGACAAGTAAGTGTTATCAACTACTAGAGTAGTATTTTCGAATGTTGCTCGCTGGGCGGTCACTGTGCTCAATCCAAGTCGCACCAAGAGGCATCTCGACCGCGCTGTACTGCTTGGCTTCTGGGAAACACTCGATAAGTAAGTGTTATCAACTACTAGAGTAGTATTATCGCATGTGGCTCGCTGGGCGGTCACCGTGCTCAATCTAAGTCGCACCAAGAGGCATCCTGACCGCGCTGTACTGCTCGGCTTCTGGGAAACACTCGACAAGTAAGTGTTATCAACTACTAGAGTAGTATTATCGAATGTTGCTCGCTGGGCGGTTACTGTGCTCAATCCAAGTCGCACCAAGAGGCATCTCGACCGCGCTGTACTGCTTGGCTTCTGGGAAACACTCGACAAGTAAGTGTTATCAACTACTAGAGTAGTATTATCGAATGTGGCTCGCTGGGCGGTCACCGTGCTCAATCCAAGTCGCACCAAGAGGCATCTCGACCGCGCTGTACTGCTTGGCTTCTGGGAAACACTCGACAAGTGTTATCAACTACTAGAGTAGTATTATCGAATGTGGCTCGCTGGACGGTCACCGTGCTCAATCCAAATCGCACCAAGAGGCATCTCGACCGCGCTGTACTGCTTGGCTTCTGGGAAACACTCGACAAGTAAGTGTTATCAACTACTAGAGTAGTATTATCGAATGTTGCTCGCTGGGCGGTCACTGTGCTCAATCCAAGTCGCACCAAGAGGCATCTCGACCGCGCTGTACTGCTTGGCTTCTGGGAAACACTCGACAAGTAAGTGTTATCAACTACTAGAGTAGTATTATCGAATGTGGCTCGCTGGGCGGTCACCGTGCTCAATCCAAGTCGCACCAAGAGGCATCTCGACCGCGCTGTACTGCTTGGCTTCTGGGAAACACTCGACAAGTGTTATCAACTACTAGAGTAGTATTATCGAATGTGGCTCGCTGGGCGGTCACCGTGCTCAATCCAAATCGCACCAAGAGGCATCTCGACCGCGCTGTACTGCTTGGCTTCTGGGAAACACTCGACAAGTAAGTGTTATCAACTACTAGAGTAGTATTATCGAATGTGGCTCGCTGGGCGATCACCGTGCTCTATCCAAGTCGCACCAAGAGACATCTCGACCGCGTTGTACTACTCGGTTTCTGGGAAACACTCGACTAGTAAGTGTTATCAACTACATTACTTGAGTAGTATTGTCGAATTTATTCCTATTCTAATTAGTAATTACATTATACAAATAAAATTACACTTATTACAATTTTTGGATGATTTGTTGAGGTTTCGTCAAACACCTGTTGTTTTCGTTGTTGCAGGCATATGATGAAGAACAAGCCACATCTTAGGTTCTAAGGCTATTGTAGATAAAAAATATAGATGTATTGACCTATAGTTTAATGAACTGTGTGAATAATAAATATTATATGTTATTGTAACGGAGACTTTTTGACAATGTAACGTAGCTCTGATGCATCATTCACACCATACCTTTATTAAAATGTACACCACCCTCGATGTAGTTGATTGAAAGAAACGTCTCGACGATCAGTTCAAATGATATCGATACCGAAGAGAATTACAATTGAGAAATTATCGATTCGGGTATCCATAGATTTTGACATCATCTTTATTCATACGGCTTTCGTAAATAAAGTATAAAGTTCTATTGGTCGTTTTGAAGCAAATGTAGAATAACGTTCGTTTTGCATGTTTAGATGTCATGACATTTAAATTTGACATCGGAAAAGCGACATTCGTTCGGTTTGGGATGGATCGTTAGTGGCAAAAATGGCAGTCGAAACTGCCCGAAAAGCCCTTTTGTCAATCCGAACCGAGGGGGTTCAGCAGATGCCGCCAATAAAAGGTTAGTGTGGTTGATGCAATAAAACTAAGTTGCAATGCTCTTAGGTATTCGTTCTCCACCTTAAAATATGCCTTGAAAAATGCGATTCTAAATCAATTCATACCATCTAAGATTATTTTGGTGAGTTTTGTTTCCTGTGTCCATTTTTGCAATGATGTACCCACGTCGTCCATGTGTCTGTGCCGATATTTGATTGTGCAATATATTATGTACGTTGTTGTATTTATGTGCAGGACTCGAATAGATGTATACTTATGTATCTTCTCATTATTTTATTTATATAGTTATATCTAAGATAGTATTATAGATTTCATACTTTTTATTGCACATATTGAATATTGTTTTGTATCCAATACATATTATTGACCGAATAATTGACTGTTTTATCAATATGACGTTTCTGTAGGATATGTGTGACTATAACAATTACCATAAACTTGCTCAATAGTACATCACATACATATTATGACACATGCGCATAAAAATATGTAGATACTTGTTTATTACCCGCATTTGGCGCAGTTCGTTATTTGATAGTTTAATTAGTAATTTTGGTTCTAGAATCATGCTAGAAAAAAACCGTCCAAATTGATTAAATTACTAAAAAAACTGCTGAACTAAAATTGGTTCCCATATAAATTTAATGAAAATTCATGAAATTTATATGGGACCACCTCATAGACAACTGCATTATACTCACGTATCAGTGGACCACGCTCCCCCTTTAAAATAAATTAGATTCATCAAAATTGGCTCAGAAAACCCGGAGATATTACATCAAAAATACAGTCGAACTGATAACCTTTTCTTTTTTGATGTCGGTAAGTAATAACCATCACAACCTAAATGTGCGGATAGCTTAGCAGAATTAATTTCAAGTTTATGACTAGCTGTACTCGCGGCTTTACCCGCGTGGTCTTTTCTCTGGATTAAACTACTTTTTAGTTCTGGTGTGGTCCAGAACTAAAAAGTACAATAATTATATTACATTTCATCAAAGTTTGTTTAGCCGGCAAATAGTTTTTATCGATTGCTTAGCTTCTACTCATCGGATTGATATACAGAGTACATTATATTTTAAGACAAAACCTAAGCATCAGTGAAAACCGCATTCAATCGGTCCAGTAGTTGTTACTTGATGCGCGAACATACAGACAAACAGACACCATTTAAAAAAAAGTTATATTCCGTAGCTTATTTTAAGTATCCTAGACCTTTTTTTATCATCTTCATTGTACAGTTTTTTTGTACTTACTGTTTTATTAAAAGTATAGATAGATAGATACTACAAACAAATTTAATAGAACAAAATAACAATAAAATTATATTAAAAATTTAAATAAACCCCGACCCACAAACTATAGCTAAGAACTATCTCGATCACATCAGCGTTTAAAAGAAAAAACTTACCAAGATCAGTTTGAGTGGTTAGAGCGTTACGATGCCACAGATAGATCATCATCATCAGCCCGCATCAGTCCACTGCTGGACATAGGCCTCTCCCAAAGCACGCCACTGAGACCGATCTTCGGCTCTTCTTTTCCAACCGCCGCCAGCAATCTTGTGTATGTCGTCGCTCCACCTAGCTGGAGGACGTCCTGCATTACGTTTGCCGACTCGCGGTCTCCACTCAAGAACACGTCTACACTAACGGTTATCGGCCCTTCGGCAAATATGACCAGCCCACTGCCACTTCAGCCTGCTAATCCTATGGGCTATGTCGATAATTTTGGTTCTCTGTCGGACCACCCCGATCCGGATTCGATAGATACACACGTTTAACTTAAAGTACCTAAAGTCTTAACATACTTAGTCTCTTTGCGGTCAGGGGTTAAATTGTGTCTTCTGTTTGTCTGTTCGCGCATCACGTGTAAAATATTGCACGGATTGCGATCCGGTTTTCACTGTTCGATAGCTTACGTTTTGACTTAAAAATTGGTACTGGTGTACTTGGTGTATCAATACAATGAACAGAAGCCCACCAATTAATAAAAAACTATTTGACGTCTGAACGAAGTTTTATGAAATTTGGTACTTTTGGGTTTTGGAATAACACAAAGGATCATTAAGGCCAGGCTCCAAGGTTATATTTTCCCACTCCCCTGCCACCTCCCCTACACTCTGCCACCCGCTACCCTCAATAACCACTGAAGTGCCTGCGTAACAAGGTTGAATATCGCGAGCACTGTTTGAACATACAATATAGCTCGGAACTAATTGAAGTACTATGTCTGAAAAGTTATTTATTTTATTGGCAGGCTAATAATTTAGTTACGTAAATGTTGTCTTAACACTAGATAATAAACTATATTTTCTTGCTGAGAAATTTATTTTAGAGATTAAAGTTAAGCCGTTGAGTAGAAAAATGAAAATATTACTGAAAATAACGTAATTTTTGATAAGAAAATGTATCGAATGAAATTTTGTTAATCACGTTTTTGTTTTGATCTTGGAGAGATAAAGACCTCAAAAACATGTATGTTAAGTTTCACATTTATCAGGTTTGTGATTGACCCAGCATATTTATGGAAAAAAACCTTTAAAAGTGGAGCCTGGTCTTAAGTCCCCGAAAAATTACCACTGGGGTAGTTTACAATAAAGTTATAATAAAGAAGTGACAAAAAGTCTGTAGAATAATCAAAATTAATGGTCTGGGGTACTTAAAAATATGCTACTGAACAAGAATATAATATATTGTTTAATGTGTCTGTCTATCTGTTTGCGCATCACGTAATAACTACTGGACCGATTGCGAAGCGATTTTCACTGTTTGATAGCTTCGATATTGACTTAAAAACTGGCGTATTTGGTATCTCAATCTGATGAGTCTAAGAAGAGCAATCGAGAAAAAAAAACGTCTGAACGAAGTTTTGTTTGGTATATTGGTACTTTTGGTTCTGGAATAATACCTAGGATACTATCCCAGAACAATTACCACGTGGGCAAAGCCGTGGGTACAGATAGTATATATTAAATAATATCTAGGATACTATCCCAGAACAATTACCACGTGGGCAAAGCCGTGGGTACAGATAGTATATATTAAATAATACCTAGGATACTATCCCAGAACAATTACCACGTGGGCAAAGCCGTGGGTACAGATAGTATATATTAAATAATACTTTAATGAACACAGTATTTTTCATGGCAGGTATTTAGACATTCGCCGTAGACTTGGCCAAAGTCGTTAACCATGTTTAATACTTAAATATATATTCTGAAGCATGGATATACTTTTATATAGACACCGATATTTTTGATATAATGACTAAGCTTTAATATAATATGTTATCTAGATAGCAATGCTTAGCATTATGTTATAACGATGGCCACTTTTGATCAGACATATCTCATTTTATTATCGCCAAATTATTTTAAATGGTATTGAATTGTTTAAAGATCTGTGATCTTTGTGTTATTGACAACAATAAATATTGTTGAACAGTTTTTGTGTTTTACTCATTTATACACCTATTACTAATCTTAAACACGCTGTAGCGATTTTGAAATAAGGGGTCGGCGGAGGATGTCTTGTCCATACAAACGTAATACAACAACATTTGTAAATGAAGCATATTTCCACTATGTTATGCTATTATTCGTATAGTATTTATATAGGTTCCTGAATGTTTTTTTTCAAAAATTTTGACTTCATACGAAGTGTAAGCTAATTCCATTTTTCATACCTAAGAGGTAATGCGGTCTGTATAATCGGGGTATCGAATTCCCTTGTTTCCTCCTTCATAACTACTCGAAGTTCATAACTTTTAATTCTTGCCCGCTTTCTTTGCGGCCCAGTGTATTTTTACCCGACTGCACGGAGAGTTATGTTTGGGTTGTATGTATGTTTGTTTGTACGTTTCTTAGGCACGTCCTACAGCCTATACGGCTTCATGAATTCTGATGAGGTATTATTGCATTTTATAGGCAAGATATTGGGTGCTATAAGCAAGGAATTTATATTTTTGGCTACAGGATATATGAAATGTCATGAAACTAATATGGCGGCTTACAGCTGCCATATTGTATTTCCGACGGAACAAAAAAATTACTAAAACCTATCGAGTGAGGTATCAAAATGAAGGTAAATAATAGACCATTTCAAAAATATTTATACTTATAATAAAGCAATAAGAACGAAAAAGTTTGTACAAAGAGGAGAATAAAAAAAATGGTCTAGGGTACTTCAATTAAGCAACTGAACAAGAATATAACATTTTTCAAATCGTGCCTGTCTGTTTGTATCATAATGAAGGTTTGTGAGTGAGGTATCATAATGAAGGCCAAGACCATTTCAAAAATATATAATTCTTATAACTAAACAGTAGCAATTGTCTTTTACTCGTAAGCATCTTAAAAAAATATTTTTAGATTATTCAAGTTAATGTAAATACTATAATGTCTAATGTTGCAATTGCAAAATAATTAAAGTAAAGTAAAATATGTAGGTAAGTAGGTAAATAAGAACCATTAAATTTATATAAATACAAGCTGCGCCCTCAAGAAACGTGCTTTTATTTTAGAATAAAAAGTAGCCTATGTGTTAATCCAGGATATAAGCTACCCCCATACCAAACAAATTTCATCCAAATCCGATCAGCCGTTTAAGCGTGAACAAGTAATAAACATACACACACCCACACACACACACACACACACACACACACACACCCTTAAATACATACAAATTTTCAAGTTGAAATAGTTTGGTAACCGGACTATAACCGAACTACTGCTACCAAAGGGTAGCGATAGTTCGGTGATTTGAAAAAGCCTGACTATTGCAACTGAAGAGTTGCACTAATCCGGTTAACCGGACTAACAGCCGAACTACTGCTACTAAAGGAAATTTCGCCTAATATTTGTGTGATTATTTTTGCGGGCGGTCAGCTCGTATTCAATCATTTTGTTCGCAGTCTGGTTTTTTGTAAACATTCTAAGCATGTGCTTACTATTTTTCTTTTATTTTGCAAAGTAGACATAGTTGTCTTCAAAATTAAGTAATTTGAGTGTATAAACATTTGAAGGCGCAGCTCCTTTAAATAATTTATACATAATAGCAAAAGTAGGGCATAGGGCATGCTAGAGGTGGATTTATTTAGTGTGTGAGAAAATCATTGCAGTACTATTAGAATCTAGGGAGGAAGGAAAACGAGGAATACCTACTTTTGTATGAATAAACTCACGCCCGCTATTCCTCTTTAATGCAATTCACACAGACAGAGGTAGGTAACCAGTTGTATGCAGTCGCAGAGATCTCTATAATACTAGTAAAAACAATAACAAAGTCAAATTAATGCAGTCATTGTTTTCTTAAAAATACCTGTTTTGTGCTTAAGTACAGAAAGTATCAACTAGTTTAGAAAATTTATTTTATTTAGGAGAAAATTGACATAGTTTTAGCAAGATTTTGGTTAGAAAATGAGTGTAAAAAGGGTAATTGATCTTGAATTTTATGAAAAAATAATGCCGCTATCTAACTACAATACAAATAAATAAAAAGTATAAAATAATAAAAAAATGTGAGTTTTATGTTAGTAATTTAGCGTAAAACTATCCAAAGTTTTCCGTCCGAGCGTTTTACGAAAAACTACTTTTGAATATTGAATATAATTAGTTGACATGTTGAGTTTTGCCTTTATTTGAAGACGATATCTGGAATACAAAATATCGATCTACGTAATTCCGTAATTTAAATTTCGATAGATCTTTCCAAAACAATATCCATCTCGTTGCTTTTTTCGCTAAAAAAATATATTAGGCCTTATGGTCCTCAACAATGCCAACAAAACTGAATTTTTCGTGTCAAGTTTTGTGAAAATGAAACATTGAAGCTATCGATTTTAGATGTCTTTATTTAAAATTTTATTTCAATGGTAGTGTTTAACAATAAATAATTCAGTTCTCTTTAAGAGATAGTGTACACATAGTTAAGTATTATATTTATAAGTACAGGTATGTCATTTTTCATTACGCAAAATAAACCCATTATAATTTTACCCATAACAATTATCACATCGTTAGGTGTGTAAGTACTCACTATGTTCCCGTTTACTTTGTAGTCATGTTACAATTTCAATCCTATCAACAATGTTATAGCTTTTGCCAAAATATCAACATCTCCAGCTTCGTATGGGCTTACTACAGATCACCTAAAATGTAATATAAATATTATAACAATTGGAGCAATATCGTATTAAAATATAAAATTGTTTGAACAACACTGACGGCGTCGTTTTGCCCCGGTAAGGAATGATAGGACCAAATTTTACCAGTTACAATACTAAACCGTCAATGGATTTCAATGCCTACCTGTTAAAACACACTTTAGTCTTTAATAGGGGATAGTTTTGATAATGTGCTATGAATATACTTGTAACATACAAATAATCCAATGTGACAACGCTACTAGAACATTAATATCAATAGCTTTCTAGCTTATAAGTATATAGGTGTATGCATGTTTATCTACTGCTTTTACAACACGTATGAAGCTCTAAACGGCATCGAATTTCTAGTTGAAAACGAGGTCAATTACGACCGTATTTGTCACGTTCAGAACTAATTGTCTATCCCCTGGCAAGTTTCTAAAATATCTAATTCAAACAAACCGATTTATCAAATTAAAACATTTGCTTTACTCCATTAAACTCTAAGGTTGTCTATGAATGAACAATGAACTATTAAACTATGAGTTTAGCACAATCACTCATAGTGACGCGAATAGGGCTTCAAGTTTCACGAGGTTCGCTTTACACCGTCTTAGGAACATAGAAGATATCAGATGACAAACACTCAAGACAGTTTATTCAGCATATGAGGATAGGCATTTTAAAAATAGAATTGTCTTGAGTAACGTATGCCTTTTGAGAAATCGACGCGATACTTGTGTGGTAACTTCCTGTGTACTCGTTGAGAACACTAGAAACGACAGAAAAATGGATAACTACATCCTATACAGACACAACTAAACTAGTATAGTAGGTATCTACAAGCTTTATTAGTCGGTCATTGCAAGTTATCTCAGGACAGCCGTAAAACTATTGGTACATATTTACCTGGTAATTGACTCGTGCTATTAAGCTCTATTCTCGGCCCTCACCCTGATTCGACCCTACATAAATTAATTTGCCACAATGGCAGTCGATAGTGTGATACAGAATTGAATGTCACTATTATCTAGAACTCTAGAACGCTAGACCAGTAATTGTACAGTCCACACAGACGGTGACGAAGGCTCTCGCCTCGCAAACAAGACCCCACAGGAATGATTCGTGCAAACTAACGAAATGAACGATGAACTCGCTACAAACTAATTATTCACAAAATATTGCCACTGATTAGGCTAAGAACACACGCGCCGTCGTAGCTTACCGAAATGGTATTAAATATTCGAATCAACCATCATTCCAGAGGTAAGACAACATTGCTACAAAATATTACTTATAAAAACACCCATAATTATCATTACGTTACGTACAGGACATTAAAATCTCATAAATATTGTAGTTTTACAAAATCATGGCCATTTAATTTTGAGTATGCATGACGTAATATATCGTTAATTTCAGTCAAAAAATATAACATCAATTTCAAAGGGTCTATTTCACTCCCTTCAATTTGCTATCTAACATTCTTATTATAACGGTTAAGAATTTATAGAATATATTGAGATTTTAAAACATAATATATCACCGATTTTCATCTTACCTAATATTATACCAAAGGTAGCGAAATACGACTAAAAAATAATGAACAATAGGTACTTATCAAAAACCAAGTACATAATACTCAGATATGGTAAAAATTAACGATTTCTTAGTAATTTTGTCACAAATGCTTGTTTAAAGTCTAGCTCAGACTAACGCCTAGTACTCGAAAGTTGTAGAAGTTGGCACCACCTCCAGTACCATTTGTAGAAAAACTGTTATTTTACCTGAAAAGACAAAACGTAGTGGTTATTTATTTTTATTGGTGCTCATAACTTACTGCCATCGCTATCTATATGTATGTGACGAACACTGTAGGTGTGCTCGTCACTGTTACTAATTGAAAATGTAGTTATTTGCTGGTTTGGCACACAACTTATCAATATTTTAGGGTAATGCTAGAAATAATTTACATTTCAGGGAACACCAAAGTCATTGTTCAATATGTCCTCCTTTGACATGGATAATGGCATCGAGTCTTCTGACGCTACACGAAGGTAGGTTATTGTGAGATTCATTCCCGACAAAGCGCTTTGAGATAGTCATTAACGTCATTATTATCATCAGAGGTGCTCATACCGTCTAATCTCCGCACTCAAAGCCTCTACACCATTCTTCCCCATACCATATTCTCAATTTCTCAAAATCATCATCAGCCTATACTTGTCCACTGCTGCACGTTTTCGCAGGTTGTAACTCCACCTGGCCCAAGGGTGCCCCCCACTACTTTTGCATAAACGTGGTCTCCGTTTCAGAACTCATCTACCGCAACAGTTATCGGTTTTTCTGGAAATGTGGCCAGCCCACTGCCACTTTAGCTTGCTTATCCTTAGAGCTATGTCGGTTACCTTATTTCTCCGTCGGATCACTTCATTACGAATCTTGTCCTTCAGAGAAACTCCAAGCATAGCTCTCTCCATAGCTCGCTGAGCGACCTTACATATGTGGGCTAATGCTTACCCATGAAGGGAAGCGAGTATCCCCACTTTACAAACGGCACGTAGACCAGCAGACCGCCGAAGATGAATCCTGTAGCGTAGAGATACTCCCACTGGGGCTTGTCGATGATGGGGGCAACCACCAGGTACGCGGACACAAACAGCACCAGAAACGGGATTACTATCGGCACCTGGAAAATGATCATCGTCATCATCAACAGCTTGTATTAATACCTCCAAAATAATTCACGTGAAACATTGCAATGATCAGGAGGAATAAGGCTGTTAGTAGGTACACCGCAATGCAACCGATAACGACAACCGATACGTCGGTCGGTCCGATATGGCGGCCTATGCATTTGAATGATCGTCTATCCACGCGACCTCCGATAGCCGAACAATAAATGTATAGACCGCCATATTGAGCCGACAAATCGTTCGTCGTTATCGGTCAAATGGACGAACAGCCTTATGAGGGCTCTTGTAGAGGAATTTGTCTGACTGGTACCTAATATGTGTAATGTGATTGCAAGCATCGCGCTTGCCATCAAGCAAACGTTCAACTCGTTTCTACGAAGAAATGTGTGTAATGAAAGAAAAGGAAGAAAACATTTTTATTTACCTAAAGCCAACAGCGTAAAACAATTTGAGTACACCTCTGATACACACCTTGTTGACACTTATTTTTACCCGCCTAAGAAAAAAGAGGATTACGGTTTTAGCAGCGTATGCATGTCTGTTCCCTCACAACGTCTAACTACTGAACCGATTTTAACATAATAAAGTATCGTTCAATTCGTCTCGATTGACCGGGTGACCGGGGGGCCTTCTGGATTAAGTGGGGTAATCCATTATTTATTACCCGACTTAACCCAGAAGCTGTTATTAGCTATAGCTGCTTATTAAGACAGACCACCGACCGGTTTGACGACCGGTTGGTCTCGTGGCTAGAGATCCTAGGTACGAAATCGAACGGTCGCGGGTTCGAATCCTGCAAGGTGCAATCATTTGTGTGATGAGCAGAAATGTTTGTTTCCGAGTCATGGATGTAATATTCTTATCTATGTATGTTTATCCGTTATCTAGTGCCCATATCACAGGGCATCCTAGTTTGGGGCTAGATAATTGGTGTGGAAATGTCCCGAATATATTTTTATTTTTTTATTTAAGGACTAACAAATAAAATCATCGGATTCCATCATGATGGGTATTACATTTTAAATATTAGATAACACGTGGCAACAAAATATAATGTAGAACAATATTTTCATTTTAAGAAGTGTTCTCGTCCATGATGCGCGTGTGCTCAATCAAACCTCTTGAGCTGAGGTTTGATTGAGCACAAGCAATATTTTTGACGCTGTCGGGTTCTAGCTACATACATATAATATACATACATAAATACTATCATAATTTTTAAAACAAGTCGTAGTGGTATTGCTAGTGATACTACATTGTTATACTTTTATAAGCACAGGTAAAATAAAGGTTAGTACAAAATTAGAATTGAAATGGATGGAGTCACACAAAGTTTTTAAATGTCAACATTATTAACAGGTACACAGTTACGTGAGTGAATGACAATCGGATTTGATGCTAACATGGCTCCAAATTTCCTCTACAGACCTTTTCACATAATTTTCGCTTAGTATGGTCAGCACTTGTGCTCTGGCGGAACTTACCTTGTAAGGTCTAGGTGCGTGGGGCTTGGTGTACCTCATGAGGATCAGAGCAACCATCGCGCCTCCGTAGAAGATCCACGCCGTGAAGGAGAAGAAGTCGATCAAGGAATCTATTGTCCCGTACAGCACCATAGCTACTGCGATCAAAGACTGGAACAACAATGATAACATTCAAATACGAAGTGATCAAGAAAGATTGAAGGTGAGCCGTACTTTAAAATCTAATGCATGTTATACCTACATGTAACTGCGTACTTGCACGAGATACTTTATAGTGCGCAGGTTACGAAAATCTAATGCATGTTATACCTACATGTAAATTCGTACTTGCACGAGATACTTTATAGTGCGCAGCTTACGAAAATCTACTGCATGTTATACCTACATGTAACTACGTACTTGCGCGAGATACTTTAAAGTGCGCAGGTTAAATACTCGTAGCACGAACCTATATTTTTTGCATACTCGCGGAACGGTTACGAGTATGACCCGCATGATATCTAACTACATGCTTTCATCACACTAATATTATGAATCAGAGAAGTGAAGCCACTGTGTCGTAAACTGGCCAATCAGAGTTGAGTTTTAAAAATGAATACTCTCTTAACAAGCGGTAAACTTGTATGCACGATGCAGAACTCAATACATTAGTATTAGAATTGATAGTCCATACAAAAAGTTATAAAATGCATAAAAACTGATTAGCGCCATCTATCTTTAGAATTGCGTGTTTGTTACTCCTTCACACTAAACCAGCTAAATAGATTTGTATGAACTTGGTACCAGGACAGCTTATATCCTGGATTAACACATATGCTACTTTTCATCATCATCATCCATCATCATAATCAAAGCGTGTGAAAACTCGGGGCGCAGCTAGTATATTATAATGCTTTTAGTAGTTCTTATTTGAGAAGTCAGGTTGTCGCATGCAATCGCGTTTCACTGCATTAGAGTGTTGTACGAGTATCCACAGACCATATTATATCGTCTATCGTCTTCGTCTATTGTATCTGATGAAATCTCTTCTTCAAACGGACGATCCCAGTGGCGAGTGTGTGAATTAGAGCATGCTTACATGGAATATCAGTCCGGGAGAGGGAGTGAAGCGGCGAACGTGAACATACGACAGGATGTCCAGCAGGTGACCTTCACGTGAAGCTGCGAAACACAACCTGAAACATAATATAGATACTTACTGATAGTTCGATGAATTACGATTGATGCTTATTTATAATTATGAGGCTTGCACGAGCTGCTTGCTAACTTGCTTGTCGAATGAGGTAGTGCTGGTACCTCTGGTGTCAAGAGTTAGTCAGGCCGCCCGAGGTCCTTTGACATGGCTCGATAACTGCCGCGGCCGACTGATTAACCCTTCACATGTTACTTGAAGAAATATGACCAATATATGTACGAATGTACGGGTAACATGATATCGGTGACCTTCGAAGTACGGAGGGATGGAAATCCGCACATAACTTAGAAAAGTCATTGGTGAGCCGAGGACCGACCTCGGTATCTTTGGATTCTAACTCGCAATAAGAGACCGCCCTACTACCATCGCTTACGACCTTATATACCTACGTATTTATTACAAGAGACGTTAAATGTGTATTTTTTGTAGGATTTCCACAATTAATAAGTCCATCTTCGCCTGCAGCATAACACCATCAGGTGAGATTGCGGTGATGCATAAAAAACCCCTAAAATTTGAGCAATCCTAAACCCAGCAAAAGCTTTTTAAAATTATTTTATTATCGGAAGAAGTATGTTAGTGAATCTAAGGAAAGCTTCAGTGCTGTCGCCAGCTGCGAACTGATGAGGTTTCAAAACAGGTAACAAGAGTGCGTTACCTTCCAGCGACGAACAAAGTTCCATTAGCAGAGCCAAAGGTGGAGATGGTGACGGCGAGCGGCATCAGCCACGCCATGGGCCCGAGCAGCCGGTTCCCGAACGTGACCGCCACCGCTTCGCTGTCGGCCATCTCGCTGACCGACATCACCGCCAGGTACGACACATTGACCAGCGCGTAGCACAGCGTCACCAGTGGGATCCCGATAATTATACTTAGTGGCAGGTTCCTAAAACATAATACCGTTAATTAGTAGCTTAAGTCATTAGTTAAATGGAATCCCTAACTATACTTGCCCAGAACTGCCATCTATCTATACTTACAATAAAGCAGTACCCTAAGTAACAAAAAGTCTGTACAATGAAGATTGTAAAAATATTGATCTCTGGGACTTAAAATAAGCTATAACATTATTTTAAATGGTTTCAGTATATTAGATGCGGTTTCCAATGTTGAATAGCTTAAGGTTAAAATCTGGTGAACTTTGAGAAGCGGAGCAATCGATAAAAATCTATTTGACTGCTGAACGAAATGTGGTATATATATTGTACTTTTTAGGTACTTTTGGCCCTGGAACCTGGCACCATCTAGTGAGCAATAAAAATAAACATAGGTATCTGGATATTCGGCTAAATCAAAACTTGGAATTTCTGTGATCTGGGTTTTAAAATTATTCTTCGTAGTGCCTGAATCTCAAAATACAAGGAATTCTAGTGAAGAAGGAATGACCTATCCTATGTATGTATGTTGTGATCGGTGGTTCGTGTTATCAAGGGCGGATCCAGCCTTAGATTCAGGGGGGGTCACACACTTATATTCAGCCTAAGTTCCAAAATTATACAATTCTAGATGTTCCCCGCGGTTTCACTCGCGTAGCCTATTCCATTTATTTATAGAGATTATATTATTTTGAAATTTTATGATAAGCGCGAGAGTAGGGAGCGGGAAAATTTTGAGTTATTTTTATCAGTGTGAGTATTAAAACGAAACTCTGATTTGTACAAAGTATATATTTGGTGTAATATCAAAAGCGCAAGCGCAGCGAGCGCGAAATTTTTGCATTATCAGTGTTAATACACTATTCAATTAAAATATCATTCCAGAACGTGTAGAAATATGCACTGACGTGATTTAAACTTACGAGAGTAGAGATTAATAAAATACTGAGCTATATCTGACAATATAGTAAATGAAAAAAACAAATCGAAAAAATATATATGAGAAAACTAAAATACGCAGAAATTTTGAGCTATTTCGATCGGTGTAGAAGTTAAATAATATTTTGAAGTCATAAAAACAAACATTGAAATAATCGAACGGTGCGAGCGAAGCGAGCGCAAAAATTTTGACCTGTTTCTGTACACGATTCTAATAACACAATTAAAACATAATTCTAAATCACATAGAAGTTATGCATTGAAATGATCAAAAACATATGGCGGCGCCGAAATTTCCGAGCTATTTAGGTTAATATAGATTTTAAGAACAAAACAATACCAAATCACATGAAAATAATGAAAAATAACCACAAAAGCGAGCGAAGTAAGCGCGTTTTTTAACACTTCTGCCAGTTAAATAGTTCTAAAAACATAACTTAAAATAATATTCAACTATGCATTGATAAAAACAAAACATGCAAACGCAGCATGCATACTGTACGAAAAGTTTTCGATTTCTTTCAGTGTAGAAATAAAATAATTCTAAATCATACGTAACTAAACGATTTACGTAACTTCTATATCTGAATACACAGAAGCGCGAGCGAAGCGAGCGCGAAAATTTTGAAGTTTTTCTTCAACATAAATTTAACATAATTAAAGGATGAAGCCCCCTATTTCTATAGATTTTTTGTTTGTCGTATGAGGTAGTGTTGGCCTCTGGTGTCAGAATTTGTCAGGCCGACCAAGGGCCTCCGACATGGCTAAACGACGGCCATCAATAACAGCCGCGACCGACAACCTAACTTACCCTCCATAAAATTTCTATAGTGTAAAACTAAAACATAATTTGAAATTGCATAAAAACGAAAACAGAGAATCAAAAGCGCGAGCGCAGCGAGCGCTGAAATTTTTATTTATTTTTATCAGTGTACAAAATAAACATAATAAAACATGCGAAAATAACAGATGGAACTAAAAAAAAAGCAGATCAGTTTTTTTTTTCAATTTATGACCCCCATGACCCCCCCCCCTGGATCCGCGCTTGCGTGTTATTACATTATTTACATCTACAGCAGTGAAATCAATGTTATTATAGAGCTCACTTACTTGGATGGATTTTTAATTTCCTCAGTGACATAGTTGAGGTTATTCCAACCGTCGTAGGCCCACAGGCCGGTGTAGAATGCCGTGGCAATGTTGCCCAGAGTCGCCGTGCTACTGGCGAAGTTTGGCTCCTGTAAATGTCGCGTATTACCTGCACCACAATGACACATATCCCGTCAGTGTTTGATATATTTACAGCCCATTAATGATGTGAATGGAAAAATGTGATTGATACAAAAGTTACACAACGAGGTCAAAAATCATAAATATTCGAGATTGAAGCAAGTTTGGTTCAGAATTTGATTACATAAAAGTAACGAATTGTACACACTTTTCGTCTAAAAATTTAATACATAAGTACCTACAAAGGTACTTTAAAAATCCCGTTCCAAAAATCAAAAACTCCACACGAAGATCGATGAAAAAATACATGAATTTATGAAAGAATCAATGAGGTAAAAGTAACAAAGTGAAGTTGTTTGCTTCATTCGTGGTGGTTATTACCTAATATCAATTTATAAGCTCCTCCGCAGACAATGATGGCGACTGCCACCAGCTTGGCTGCCGTGAAGATGTTCTGCACGTTGGTGGCCAAGTTAACACTGTAGCAGTTCACTGCCAATATCATCACTGGGGAAAACAAATTAGGATTAGTTAGATGAGAGACAATAGATGTTTATCCTAATTCCTTATACTCTGCTTTGAAAATGCAAAAAGTCTAGGAAAATTGTGCAAAATTTTCTCTCTGTTGTAGTTATGTTAACTATTTTGTAGGACTAATAATTAGACCATTCAGTTGAAGACAAACCAGGCGTGATAGCGTCAGACTTCACGACATTACGGCTCTACATTGACCTCTGAGTACGCCCGAAAATATTTCAATTGAGTCGCGACCGCAAAATCTATAAGTAGACGCCTGATATATGAAGTTCTATAATGTTCGGTCTGTCTCTGGGCGGTTTAAATTGAGTTGATTGCCGCGACGAACATGAGGAAAAGGGAAACCGCTCATCGATTATTGCCGTGATGTTGCGATTAATAAACGATATGTAAGACGATAAGACTCTTTATTGCACTGCAAGATATACAAAACAAGTAAATTAGAAATAATAAAAATCACCGCCTGGACCGCCTGCCTCTATCTAAAGGTACTCAGCCGCTATATAGATTTCGTACAACTTATGTGCAAAATTTATGTACCTATCATTGGATTCCTTGAATATACTTTATGTAATATATATTTTTATTACGGACTAGATGTCCCCGCGGCAAAGCCCCGCGTGGTCAAAAATTATGGGTTGTTTTTTGCGCGGATTCCTAATTATTTTTAGAAAATTAAAGTAGCTTGTTACTCCATGTAACAACAGCTATCTTCCAGTGAAATTCCCGTCAAAATCGGTCCTGCCGTTACGGAGATTAACGGGAGCAAACATACAGACAGATATATAGAAAAAGACAAATTAAATTGCTTTTTTGTTATGAGTAGGTACCGTATATACTTTCATATGAATTGAGTAACAAGCTGTTATTTTGACATTACAAACAGACACTTCAATTTTATTTATTTGTAGTATAGTATGTAGTATGTATATAATGTATATAGATAAAGATATAGACTAGGCAATCGTTGGGCCACGGATCTCACCTGATGGAAAGCGATGATGTAGGTATAGCACGCTTGCCTTGTAGATACCTACGAGTACATATGTATATACAGGACCTCTTTTGCTTCAATAACTACCTCCCTACCTAATGTTTTCGCTATACTTTCCCTTAATAATTATTAAAGAAAATTCAAAACACTTCGGTTCGATAAACCTTCTTGATTGACATATGGTTAGGTCTCATAATGCAGTGTGTTGTTTATGGTAACTTACCAATGCAAATGACGGCCACAAGTTTGACTAGCGAGTTAGGCGGCTCGCACTCCGACACGAACGGTTCCACCGCGTATTTCGCGAAGCTCAGACAGATGATGGCCATTTGTGATGGTTTCAGTACCAACGTCGATACCTAAAACGGACATAGTCATATAAGCTCCTGCCTTTACATCCAAATCGTCATATTTATTAGTAAAAAGTTTCAAATACCTAATTTTTTCTCTTCGTCTTTCCGATCATCGCACGCGCTCCACTCCACTTTCGGAAGTGGCAGCACCTTGGAGTCTGAATTTGACAAACAAGGTTCACAGTAGTGCAAGAGCACTAGAAGGCCCTAAACAAATCAGACCCATCAAAACGAGCTCGAAAACACCAATGACCAGGCTTCGTGGCAATGCCATTTGCAGCATCCAAGCAACGAGATTATTCTTGCATTTCTAAAAGTTCTGATGGACTTCAACTCAGATTAGAAGCTTAAGACAGAAGCCACGCGCGGAACACAAGTGATGCCAAAAAAGAAAATACAAAAATTGAAAAGCTTTAATGCATCGTGTTTGCACTTTGCTGCAATTATTATTGCATGTCACCTGTCACGGTATAGTTTAAAAACAAATTAAATCATGGGTGCGTACTGATTATTGAAAACAAGACGCTTGGCTTCGTAATCATAATGACTACGTCATTAATAATATTTAATAGCTTTTCAATTTTGTATTTGTTTTTTTGGTTACACTTTCGTGTTCCGCGCGTGAAGTTTCTTTTTCTTCAAATCTCAAGCTCACTGTATGCATAATCTTACTTGTGTGGAGCAAATCGCATCGCTCTTTTCATATATTCCAACAAGCTTCAACCTACTTTTGCAACAGGATTGAACAATATTCTCGTAGACAAAAGTAAAGTTTAGCGTGATCACGAAATGCTTACCCATGAGAACAGGAACGCGGGCGGTGCTCCAAATGCATCCATGAAGTAGGCGTACTCCGCACCTGATGACGTATTCATGGTTCCCAACTCCGCGTACGCGAGCGCTCCTGTAAAATGTAGTAAAGAGTAGGTACCTAGATAAAACCTTGTTAAAGCTCCGTATACTTACACCCTCCGTCCATTCATAGACAACTGCATATTACTCCGTAGTCCAATAGTCAGAACGGAACATTTTTACAGGGACCGCGGAAGTACTCCATG
Source organism: Alsophila aescularia (assembly GCA_946251855.1). Lineage (NCBI taxonomy): Eukaryota > Metazoa > Arthropoda > Insecta > Lepidoptera > Geometridae > Alsophila > Alsophila aescularia. The sequence goes on from OX276379.1 coordinate 46,844,689, forward strand.
ACGGACGGGGGGAGGGCAAACTTATTTTTTTACCAGAAGTACGTCCCCCCCTCCCCCCATAATGGGACAACTTATCAAATTATTGCATTGTCATCGGTCCTTGATAAGTGTGCAAAGTTTCAGTTCAATCTGAAGTCTTGTAGTGGGTGAAAATCACATTCGAAAATTCCGTTACAAACAAATATACATACAGGTGGAAGTAATAAAAGCGTCATAAAATATATTCTTATTATCTGCTCTCTCCGGCAATTTTTCAGACGTACAAGCGCTTTTTAATTTAAGAAAATAAAAGCTCTGTGAAGGATAGCACTGAAAACCTTTCTTTACCAGTTAGTAAAATATGAGGGGGCGCGTCACCCCCCGTTTGATTTTAGGGGGGGCATTTGGCCCCCCCACTTCCGCGGTCCCTACATTTGTAATATTATTTATTCTGTGACGGAACACGGAACCGCACAGGCAAGACAGAGGGTGTAGACGGAGCTTAAGTCTCGGTAACACATCGGAAGTATAATAACTACATATAAAATGTACCTACATGTAAATCTCATGTTACTGCAATTTTTTTGTTGTTCAACCAAATCACTACAAGCAACGGGGCCGAGTTTTTTAAAATATATTAACGTCCTAGCATCTGTAGGTTTTACAAACGTGTCACAAACTGCTACTAAGTTCGACGTTTTCCAACAGCAGCATTAAACAGCTCGTTACCCTCACACCGTAAATGAAGCAACAATACCTTTAACATGAGACACTTCATAAAAATAGCCTTGTCCGTTGTTGCTATTGATTTTATTGAACAATTGGTTTGTGGTCACGCTCACGTACCATTCATGCGAATGCTCTGTTGAATGGAGTACCAGAACGAATAGTTTCAATTAACATTCATGTGCCTACAAATTTGACCATTAGTTATTTGCAATAAGGTCAAAGATTATTTGTACTTACCAAGCAAAGAGAGCAGGCCACATGCCATCCAAATGATGAAGCTTATGCCTACAGAGCCTGTGCGCTCCAACAGCCCAGAGGGCGACACGAAAATTCCAGATCCTGAAAACAAAAATCTATTTCATCAAAGCCCTCGGGCGGCTTGACAAACTCTGACATCAGAGGCCAGCACTACCTCATACGACAAACAAACAAACAAACATCAAATCCTTACGGTCACAATTAATAGTAACTCTTTTAAAAAACATCAATATCATTCATAATAATTTGTGTTTGTTGATTAATGAAGATCCGTTTTTTCTTAGTATAAAAGACTTCGATAATGTTGCTTGCGTAATTCGTTTATGATACGATCACATCGTATCATAAACGAATTACGCACTAACATTCCGCGAACTGTATTTCTGCTGAAAAGCATGAGTTGCAGCTTTATTTATCTTTTGATAATAACTTGCTCAGTTATGCCAGTAAGCGTAATTGAACCTCTTTGGCTCAGATAGACATTTAGATTTATTTTAAAAAAACATTGTTTTTTTCATTACGTTATTCGATAGCTACGTCCGTCCATTCTGTAGCAGAATGACGTAAAAAGGTCGTGCCTAAATTAAACAATCATGTGATGAATTAAAACAGCATGCTTGGACTGACTGAACACGCTCGCTCGTCATGAAGTACATATTTTATCAAATATTTAACTTCCTTTAGTGTTCTTTCACGTGCGAGAGATTTACCTAAAAGTCAGAGTGACCTTATCAATGTTTATTTATTGTTTAACATCACGATCAAAAAAACAAATGTTAGATAAACATATTTTTAACCATAGCACAAAAGGCCTATTGTTTTAATAGTAAAATTAACAATAGTTATGCACACCCTTGCCTCGCTTATCAAGCGATCTATTTATGAATTTAAATACAATTGATTTGCGTAAACAATGTCACCTGACGGGTGATCATACAACTTGAACCTTGAAATATTTAAGGCAAACGTCAGCTCAAGATCAAACTGGCCGCATGTTAGACTGTTTTAGAAAATCCAAACGTAAACATGAATTTTGTACCTAGACTAAAAGCTTAAACATGACTAAGCAAACATACTGACCTTGACCGTTCTTTCCACTTGAACCCCCCGTTTGGAACCCGCGAGGGATCCACGGATACTGACTATTACACTTGGTCCCCTAACCAGGGGGAACTTAAGAAAATTGAACTAGATGCAGTTATGTAAAGACTAATGATAGTATTATTTATTACTAGTTTTCCCGCCCGCAACTTCGTCCGCGCGGACTACAGTATAGCGCAAAAAAAAAGCATCTTATGTTCTTCTAGGATATTAAAAACCAATGCAAAATTAGGTATAGCACCACTCTTGATGTTTTTTGATATACTTGTTATTTCATTTCCATGGCAACCGTCTCTTACAACGAGTAATCAACATTTTTCGAGATTTTCCAGTTATCCCGTGGAAACTTACAGGTTTCCGGGATAAAAAGTATCCAATGTTTATTCCAGGGTATAAACTATCTTCATTCCAAGTTTCATCAAAATCCGTCCAGCCGTTATCGCGTGAAAGCTCCTCAAACAAACTAACAAACAAACAGACAACGTTTCACTTGTATATATTGGTTTGGATTATATGTTAAAAAGTAAGCCTTACACAAAAAGAGGTAGAGTAGTATTATTTCTTGTGGTAATATTTCGTATTTTATGGTTTTTATTTGATTATAAGTTAAATAATAAACAAGAGATGCAGTTATGTCCAATGTGTTTGTTTAAATTTTATTATACAGTTCAATTTTCTCTTAATTATTTCGTTTTTGACCCCCTGGTTGGGGGACCAAGGGTAATAGTGAGTATCCGTGGACCCCTCAGGGGTTCCAAACGGGGGGTTCAAGTGGAAATAACGCCTTTGAGTACCTTCACACACATATATATATATATATATATATATATATAAATATATATATTCAAAGATAATGACCATACTGTCTTGTTTACAAGTAAATTATATTTTAATCGTTTACCTGTTCGTATGTTCTAGATAGGTATAGGTATGTCATCGCTCAAAACCGTAAAGGACAATAAAGGTCATATTGAAACTGTTATGTCCAAGACGCACAGTTTTCCTTCCGGCCCGATGACAATAACAACACGATAACAGGTTCATTAATTAATTAACTTATTGAAATACCCATTTCATTCGGATTTTTCCCCCAGATTAGAACCTAAAGTAAAAACATCACAATACACCGAGGTTAACTGGAGGATAATGCTTGCTAGCATTAAGTTCGCCTTCGAATTTTCTATCTATCTATCTAAAGTAATAAAAGCGGGGTGGTTTTGAATCAGTTTCCTGAGGTTTTCCGTCGCTGTCTTTGAGCGTTGACAATAACAATACAATACGTATCTACAAGTATCTTTTAATGCTAAGGTAGGTATAGTAATAGGGATGCTATGGAATGTCCGTATCCGAAACTGAAAGATTTACGAAAAACAAACAGTCATTTCTATGGGTAGGTACTTATAATAAAGCAGTAATTAACAAAAAGTCTGTACGATGAAGATAATTAAAAAAAGATGTATAAATATTTATTTATACAATATTATATTAATATCCGTAACTCAATATCCATAAAGTCTTATTGTTAGCACTTACCGATCATAGTACCGACGATTAGAGCCACCCCACTGAAGAGTCCCACCCGTCTCTTGAGGTGAACAGGGTCGTCCGGAGCTGCGCCCGACCCCTCCAGCTGCGACAAACATTTACCTATAATTTGCTACACGATGAGTTGATGATGTAACCTTTCAGGTAACTTGCACTATCTTTGTTTCCCTTATTTAGGAAATTGATGCATGAACGTGATTCCGAATCAAGACGCCATAGCGAGCTCGTTATGTCTGTTTGTTCGTTCGCCTTACGAACAAACAGACAAGACAAGGGTGT